>OV725078.1:44629984-45229984 GCA_928085145.1 Nezara viridula
GGTGCTAGGTCCCAAATGATTTAGTGTGCCTTAATAATTGGATAGGAGTATAGAGAGAGTGTGAATGACATGTAATATGTTTCCTTCTAGTTCGCCCCATTTCTCCTCTCTCATTTCTAAATGCTATTACGAATAATTATTTTACACCTACCCCATAATCTCATCACACTTTTCTTTTACTTATAGGAAAATTTAAGATATATCCTCCAATCTATGGATACCAGAAATTTATTTTACTTGTCCAGTATGCTTAAGCAATGAAAGAATCATGAATTATGCTCAACAAAAATTAAATTAAATCAATATTCTTTAATTCCTCATTTAACATCCAACAAAAAACTACATTCTCTTACGCATTGGCTGTTACTTTCTAGTTATTTATTTCGAATCGTTGATTCATTTTCTCAACTTTGATTTTTTTTCTTGTCTCTATTGTCGGATACTTTAACCCTGCTTTAAAATCGTTCCCTATTAGGTTTGGTATCGAAAAGAAGGCGATGCTGATCATCCCTCAGATAAACAGTAAAAAATCTGATATTACGGAAGATTTTCATACATATCAATAACTCTATAAGAAACATTCAGTGTAGATGAGTAGCATATTCATGACTGCATCACTTATCACTACAACATTTACAAAGTAAATAGAGAAGAGACAGATTCAAAGAACCAAATAGCCCTGTTTCGTGGACCAAGAGCGCTCATCGTTACTACGTTTGAAAACCGTCCACAAACCGGTAGACGGTCCAAGGTCTCAAAAGCTAGATTATGGTTAGAATCCAAGAACCGAGGAACTAAATGGTGCATTATTTGTAGAGAATTCCTAATATGTTTTTTATGTTATACTCAACTTGTACATTAAAATGTATGCCCACCACTTCAAAGTGTTTGAAATTCAGAAAGAAGGCAACTTTTTTTTGTTTTATTCCGCTTTTATCAAGGAAGCGTCCTACCGATTGAGGCATTCTGTACGAAATTAAAACCGATAAAATAAGCAACAATATTAGTGATGTTCATTTTTTTAGCTATCCTGCATAGTTTTCGAAATATCCGTGCTCAATATTGATATATTTTGAAAAAAAAAAAACGTGTTTACCTCACGTTTGTTCTATATTTTGACAATTCAACTCTTTATCTCTTCATTCTACGATAAAGTCATGAGGAAGAAAGTTATTGAGCATTACATTTTCTGCAAGAATATATATATACCGACTACAATTCCTCCTTGGTGTTTTCCTTTTCCAAGTTCCCACAACCAAAAACCCTCCCTACATCCTGGAATTCCTTACTATACACTCCTCTATCCACTCTCTTAATACTGGGTATCAACCTATAGATTTATATATCCTCTGCTATAAAACTACTTCCTTCAAAGCTGTTAAAAAATCAGTGAACCCCTGGCCAGGTTAAGAATAGGACACAAGAACCTAACCCATGTACATCCCATCACTAAGCAGCCACCACCAAATTGTCAGCATTGCAATAGCCTTCTCACTGTCAACCATATTTTCCAAGAATGCCCTTATTATACTTCTAGCCTAAATAGATTGTCTCTAAAACCGGATATATCAGCGGTATTAAGCAACAACGAATCAAACATAAAAACAGTGATACAATTTCTTAAAATACATAGACTGTTAAATAGAATATAAAAATGAATATAATTTTAATTTTATTGTCCTTTCTTTTTTTTTTAATTTATCTTAATATATTTCATCTTTTACATGTTTTTAAATTTATTTTTATTTATTACTATATCTATTGTTGATTATTAATTCTCCTCTAAAGAGTTTACAAATATAACCGACTCCCAGGGGTTGATGACCCTAGGGTTTTACCCCTTAAAGCCTATATAAACAAACAAACTACTTCCTTCAGCAAATCCTTCGTCATTCGTGTTATATCCTTTTGAAACTCTCTTCCTACCGCCATACGTCTATCCTCGTCCACTGATTCCTTCAAGCAACTCATGTTCCACCACCTACACCAAATTCAAACTTCATCTAATATGCAAAATTACTTGTATCTGTATACTGTATACTTTTATCTGTTTAATTTAAATCTACTGCACAATCGCGATAACAATAAGCAGTTAATTAGTTCGTAGTTTTAAATTATTTTAAATCCACAATGACCTTAATTTTCCTTATGTTTCCGATTTGGCTCAATCCAGATACCAATCCTCCCATAATAAACTTCAGAACCATCCGAATCCTCTCGTCTCTAACCTTGCTTCCTCTTCTATTCATGATAACCCTCCGAGGCGTCTGAAAATAAGATGGCGTCGAGATCTCTTATTGTAAATACATTTTGTTTTTAGAATGCTACCAGTTGGTAGTTTCTCAACAAGTCATTTCATGTTTTTATTTTCTGTTATCAAATTTACTTAATGTATTTAATTTTTTAATACAGTTGTAAATATCATGAATAAATAAAATAAAAAAATTTAAACCAGACTAATACCTATAAATTTGTAATTCTGTTATTATTCTTAGGGGACTGTAGTTTCAGAATGAAATTATTTTTTTATTCATTCATTCATATACAAGTAATATTACTTTTCTATATTATCTTCAACCTTTTAAAAGTTAGAGCAATCATAATCTATTGTGTAAATTAGAGATTTTGCATTGGTTATTCTACTGCTCTGACAATTATCTGAATGGTCCTGAGGTACATGTAGACATTTCACAAACCACTTATCTCCAAGGACCAACTATTTAAAAACCTGCAATTCCAATAAAACATATATAGAAGTTAATGAAGGGTATTCATATAGAAATAAATGTTTCTTATTTTGCCGGTTGTTGATATATTTTTTTTATTTATTTTTTTTTTTTTTTAGTTAGCTACTTATTTTTATGAAAAATGCTTGGCATTGCTTCCCATCACAACAGGTTTTCATTTGTCTTTCTTTCGCATATCCATTCAAGATTTTCGACACTTTTATCAGCCTCCTTATATCTAATGCAGTTTTAACCCCGACAATGGATACCAATATACGGAATTGGCTGAAAGATTTTAAAAGGCGATAGCTATAAGTGGACGTGTGGGTTGGGGTGTAGATAAGTCGACTGCCTCTAAATTACAAGAACCTCCTCCTTCCTAACCATCCTTAGGAAACCCACTCATCAGTTTCCTTTCCTCTATCTCCCCTTCTAGCTATTATCTTATGGCATTCATAATACCTTTCATAATTCATTGTGTTTTTCTCAACAAAATTAAAATATTAATAATGGCGAGATGGCAAAACACAACAGATGGATTGCCTAATTACAAAGTATTTCAAACGAAATATAAATAGCTCCATTATTTTCCTCGAAACAAACGATCAGAAAAAAAAATCCGATTTTACCCATTTCAAATTTAATCTCTTACATTTATTTCAGGAACACTCGGAATTCAGCTCATATTCTATATTTACCTTATATGTGTTCTAATGCAAGCAAAACGTCTGCTATATCATTCACCAGGTAAGTATACTTTTATACAAAAAAAAAAATAGGATAAATATATAGAGGTATCCCTAGATCTAAGAATCACGGGAAATTTCCAAATAAATCGAACTATAGAAAAAACTGAGAAGGAAATTTAGTGAAAACGTTACAAAATCTATCAGTATATGTGTGTACCACGCAAATAATGCAGGGCTAATGGAAGAAGTCGATAGTCTATCCAGAAGAAAGATGTATTAGATTGCAGAAACTATCGAGTTATAACTCTTTTGGTTTGTACATATAAAATATAAATATAAAAATTCTGACGTATCCGCTGTTCAACGACGTAGTGAAAAAAGCGGTACGAGAAGTACTGTTAACAGGTACGAAGTAGGATGGTTTCAGACCTATGGAGTAATGGCTTGGATATTATCGTATGATCCCAAGCTATGGTATAAATGCAATATATACCAAGTTCATGACCTTAGAAAGCGGTAGGCACTGCACTCATTAGCCCCATATTCCTTTGGAGAAGAAGAGAGAATGGAACAGTTACCTACGTATCCCTGATAACTGCGGGTGTTGATACCTCGAAGGGAAATCAAATGATAAAATTGATTACTATTCGAGTTCCTTCGAGCTAGAAAGACATGATGTAAATATCTGTCTAGAACAAACAAATAGCGGCAGTGTAAGACGTTAATTAGTCCATTTAAAACATCTAGCTCAGAACCTGAGTGGTATCAAGGCTATCGGAAGGAGAATTTTACAGAGCAACAGTGCAACTTAAAGATCAAGTTTGACTCCAAAGAAATAATCGAGAATAATATAACATTCTTGGTGAATCAGATGTAGTAGGCTATTTCAGGATAGAAAAATTGAGTTTGGCAGTCCAGATATATTAAAATTATGAGTGTAAACGTTTATGCCACAATGTAAAGGGATCGCGTCCTTTGATGGAAGAATCCTTTCGGTTCTTTGATGGATGGACGGCGTCCCACGGAGGATTACTGGATGATCCTTAGGGTCAGGAATTACAGAATAGCTGTCTCGCGGAAGTCATTAGAAGGGACCAGTGACCAATTATTGTCTGTTTAGCCGATGAAAGCAGAATAACAAATAAAAATATCTACTCCAGCTCCACTAGGAACTTGTGAACAGTTAAAAAAAAAACTGTGAATTATGGAACATTCGACCAATAAGAATCTATGAATCAGTAACTTGATGAGTTAAATCAAAATGAAAAAAAAAATAAAATGACGTACGGATCAGACTGGAGAAAGGCTAGAGGTTAACTTGCCTAGAAATGAAAAGAGAAATTACAATATCATGGAGGAAATGCTGAATGTAACTCAATTGCACTTTTGGATACAAAAGGGCCATTAGCTGGCGCCCTTAGACTATATTTACCCAGTTTTGGAATTATTACCAAGAGACTATCAGGGGCATTAAAATTTTTCCGTAATTAAGAATCCTTGAGAAAGTAGCTTAATCTCGTTTGTGGATTTTATAAAAATTTCTTTTATCATTTTGACCGAATGCCTCTGTTGAAGCGTAACTTAATGGAGTACATATGATGACAAGGTATATGGCGTATATCTCCCTTTATATAAACGTATATAGAAAGTACGAATTGTATTATTATACTATGGAATTTCTGACGCTGAAGAGAAATAACTTTAGCATCCCTATTAGCATAGCCGTGTTATACACAAAGGTAACGAATACAGCTGGTGGTGAATTGTCTTACATTTGCTAATGACTTAGTCCTAATAACGTCCTCATCTAACGGCATGAAGAGAATTTAATCGAATACTACTGCATCCATACAGGATTTAGGATGGAAATAAATCTAAACAAGCGTTTTAGCTTCTCTTTAATCAAAGCTGTCGGATCTAATTTAATGAAAACGGACAACAGATACCATTTCGTCATCAATGGTACGAATTTCAAGCAACTAGATGTATTGGAGTGTTGGAAGTATGTGGGAGTGAAATTCAGTTTAAACTATAGGAGCTCGGTGCGGATAATCAACGAAATATCACATATATTGCACAGAACAGCTACAGCTCTTCTAAAGCCCCAGCAGAAATTAATGGTTCTAAGAACGTTCTTTTTCCCAAAATATACCCTTCTCCTCACATTGAGCCAATGGAAAATGAGTGAGTTGAGAAAATTGGATATTGCAACAAAAGCCGCAATATATTCTTGGCTACGCTCGTCTCAGGATACTCCAACGTAATATTTCCACTTTGCTTACACTGATGGTGGTTAAGGAGCAATGAGCTTTGGTATTACTACTATATCCTCATTTAGGCCGACAAGACTACGTCACATGGAATATTCAGGTTCTAGAGCTGCCTAAAATTGTCTCTATATTACCAAAACAATCATAGAACTGTTTAGAAGCCTAGCTAGGATTGTCTCAACCCAGACAATGTATCTGGCGACTAGAGGAAAGAAATGCTTTCCACAAAATTGCATTGAACTGTGGACGGTAGATCATTAAGGGAATATAAAAACTGATGCCCATCTACTAATTGGCTAACGGACTATGCTGTTCTACTAACTGTGTGTACATTAATCCAGAACATGAGGACCCATATAAATGCCCTAGCATCCGGGATGAGGCTCTCAAGAGGATGCAGCACCTATATGCAAACTCGATGTAGAGCAGGCTGCTCTGCATTTGAAACGGCCAGCCTTGTAATTCAGAAGTGTATCTTTTCGCATGAAGGGACATATAGGTGACATGATGCCGTAGTTAATCTTTAGGTAAAGACTCTCCAGAAGAAAGGTTACAGCCAAAGAGCTTGGTCAAAGAAAGGACTTTAAATGGGACCAAACCAAGATTGAAGCCAGATATAGTGTGATCCACACCCGGCGGTGTCTATATTATAGATGTTCAAATAGTTGGCGACAACCCAAGTACCGCTGGAACATAACTAAAGACAATAAGTATAATGACCTCAACTGCAGGATAACAACCGGTCATGCACTGGATTTTCCAGGTATGGACAATAAGGTTCTCCCACGCATGATAACATGGAAAGCGGTATGTTGCCGACGGTCGTTCCAGGATATAGAAATGCTGGGCAACTATAAAAATACTATGGATGTGATTATCATTAGAGTCCTCAAAGACTCATATAAGAACTACAGCACATGGATCAGGCTACTCACCCATTTGTAGTGATATCGATCACTTCCTTCCTTCTGATTCTAACTAAATTAATGGAAGATCAATCTTTCTATATATTTGATTTCCTCTAGCAGTCATGTATGGCTTTCAAAACAAAAATGTGCCTAAGTAATATTTATTCTTATTAAAATGCGCTCTCCATAATTGTCATTTTATGTTACCTATATTCCGTTATTTATAGAACATATGTTTGACCTTTGTTGTTTTTTACATAGTATACTTTTCAACGATGTTTTATATATACTTTTTTCATATGTTATGATGGAAATTACAACATTAATCAGAGTATAATTGCTTATATATTTTATTTGAAATAATATATATATATATATTTATCGTACGCCGATACAGCTATTCCAATAGTAAATATGCTGCACCGCTTAGTGTCTTAATGTAATTACATTTATATTTATATATACATTTTCTTTTTTTTTAATCTTGGATTTCAATATCCAAGATTTATTTTTAATAAGGTGAAGGTAACACCAAATAGAATCAAAGCTTCAGTACGGATTGTAATTGGTGTATATTAAATTATGTTGTATCGACTATCAAATAAATAAATAATGTGAACCCCGCGTATCGTAGCGCCCTCCTTTCTCAGCTCGTATGAAAAATGTGTTAGAATATTTGTAATTTGCTTTACTATGATTATTTTTTTCTTAAATTAGAAACAGCTTCCAATAATAAACTTAAAATTTGCATTTTAATTTTATATTAGAGCAATTTTCGTGGCCTGGCCTAAGTTCACTCAACAATACTAAACTCGGTAATTGTTCAATCTAATTCCAGAACGTAATCCAAAGTGACTACATGTAACATCAGTCTTTGGTAGCAGTTATTATTTCATGCTATTTTCGAAATTTAAGTTATGAAATGCAAATTTGGGAGAGGGGTCCCATGAATAACATTGCCTAGAGGCCTCTACACGCCTATGAGCCCTCGAGCAGATAAATGGCTTTTCCTAACTCCAGCACCAAGAGTTACGAGACAATCATTGGCAACTCCTTGTCTTCCTCATATCAGCGTTCTCTCGTTCAGGGTAGAAGGATCTGCAAACCTATGTCACTAGCTATTTTCATTATTATTAGGAAAATGGATTACACCTTTAGCTAATTTGATAATAAAATCTTACAGAATGAGAAGGATTTAATACATTTTTTTTTTTTTTTTGTTTTTTTTTTACAAGGTTCCTTTATTCAAAAAGGAAAACATAAACGAAAATTCCCCAATACCTACCCTTACCATGGTTTTCCAGTTCTAAGTGAAATTTCTAGCTGAACACACCTGTAAGTCTCTAATTTTATTTACTTATTTATTTAATTTTTTGTTTTGTTTTTTTTGTTTGTTTTTTTCCTTTTTTTCCCTTTCTCCACATTTCTTAATGTGTATTATTTCATATTATATCCTTTCTCCTTTTCTTTCAATCTCTCCTGTAGATCTGTAGAAGTATATTCACACTTGCATATATTATATATTGCACTATAACAATTGTTTCCATATATTTACTTCAGTTAGGATAGTGTAACTTAGCTTACTCTGTTTATATTTTAATGTACTTACTGTTTATAATTTTAATGAGCTTATTCACATTGTTTGTAATTTTGTCAAAATATTATCTAACTTCCGCAATTCTCTATCTTTTTGTATCTTGTCCGTTCTAGCCCTGAAGAAGATCTGCAAAGTCGGGTCGGAACGTTGGCTTTTAATAAAATAGTTTTGCCACTATTTAGCCTATTTATGACCGGCACGCCGGACCATCTCCTTCCTTTGGGAAACATAAACTTTTTTACAAACTCTAGCTAACTTTCCAAATATTTTGGTATCGAAAAGTTAACACTTTTAATCTTGTGTGACAATTTAAAAGCACTCCTTAATGTATTTGTTTGAAACACTTTATTGAGAAATATTACAATTTGTCACAGTTAAGGACACTTATAGTAGAGTTCAGAGGGTACATTCATACCATATATACAAAAATATAAATAAATAAAGTAATAACAAAAGAATAAGAAAAAAGAAAAAAATATATACACATAAGTAAATAAAAATAGAAATAAAAGTAAAATAAACATCTTAGATAAAACATACCTATATACATTATTTACAATTAGCCAGGTGATCTCCGAACCAATCCTGTCCCTTCCATATGTGGAGGGAAAAGGAAGGCTTAGGAGATCCCTACGCTTCTCTCTCAGCCACTTCACTGATATTTAAAACCAGCGGAGGCCTTAATGTATTAAATTTTTATTCCTAACGTCTAACATATATTTTATTGTTGTATTATTCACAATATAGTAATGATAATAGGATCCGTCTGATAAACTTTGCCATCTCGAAAAACCTGATAATTAAAAGTACGACATTTAAACATAAGGATATTCATAAATATACACGAAATCAAATCGATCATATCTTGATACAACATAGCTGGCAAAGCAGTATAATTAATGTACGGTCTTATCGTGGAGCAGAATGTGGGTCGGATCATGAGTAATCGCGAAGCTTCGACAAAAACTTAATATAAAAAAGAGAAAAGAAAACCGTTTCGATTTTGAGAATTTTAATTTGGACAAATTAAAAAATCCATCAATTAGAACCCTATTCGAGCTAGATGTTAAGAATAGGTTTGAAGCTTTAGAGCTTCCTGACGAGGACCACGAGGATATTGACAAGTTATGGGTAGAGATCAGGGATAATATTAAAGCGGTCGGTAACTCGTGTCTAGGAAAAAAGGAAAATAAGAATAACAAACCGTGGTTTGATGAAGATTGCTTAAACATGTGCGAAAAACGAAAAGCCGCTAAATTAAAAGCTCTAAATAATCCTAGCGAAGACAATCTTGAATACTTCCCAACCTCGAAGAACGAAACGACAAAATTGCTCAAAAATAAAAAAAGGGAGTATCTTAAAAATAAAATAATTGAAATAGAAACTAATAGAATCGAAAATAACGTAAGAGACATGTACAAATGTATAAACAGATCACGTAAATATGTAGGGCCCGTAACGTCTGGAATTAGGGATGATAATAACAATATTCTGGCCGATCCGGTTGACATATTGAATAAATTTAAGGACCACTTTGACAATATTTTAAATACGGGAAATTATGATATGTGTCCTCCTTCTGAGTACCAGAGTGCTGAACCGTTGATAGAAGAACCGAGTAAAGAGGAAGTTGAATTAGCTATGGGAAAATTAAAATCTTATAAAGCAGCGGGAACCGACAATATTCCTAATGAACTAATTAAGGCATACGGGGAAGCTGGAGTTTCTAAAATACATCGGTTGGTTAAAAAAATCTGGGTGAACGAGAAATTACCTGAAGAATGGAAAGAATCTATTCTTATTCCGATTCACAAAAAGGGCGCGAGGACGGATTGTAATAACTATCGAGGAATTTCACTCCTTCCGGTATGTTATAAAATATTTACTTTAATCTTAACCAGTCGAATCACGGAATACGCCGAGGAAATTATCGGCGACTACCAATGCGGATTTAGACGGAATCGTTCGACTATTGATCAAATATTTTCTTTACGGCAAATATTAGAGAAAAAGTTGGAGTACAATGGTATTGTTCACCAGCTATATATAGATTTTAAAAAGACTTGCGATTCTAGTGACCGCCAGAAACTGTATAATATCCTAATCGAGCAGGGGATTCCTAAAAAATTAGTAAATCTAGTCAGGATGTGCTTGACGGAGACACTCAATAAAGTTAGAATCGGTAATAATCTGTCCGAAACATTTGAGGTTCGTTCGGGTTTAAAACAGGGGGATTCCCTTTCGCCTGTCCTGTTCAATTTGGCATTACAACATGCCATTGGGGAGGTAATGCTTACCGAGAAAGGGTTGGATCTGGGTGGGACAACATCCGTGCTGGTCTATGCGGATGATCTGGTACTGTTAAGCGAAGACCTTGAAACTATAAAACTAAATACGACAACGTTAATGAATGCCGGTAAAGAACTAGGACTCGAAATAAACGTGGATAAAACAAAATATATGGTTAGCTGCAAAAATGGCCATACTACTAGTGATATCGATATAGATGGTAATATGTTTGAACAGGTAGATAAGTTTAGGTATCTAGGTTCTACGATAACTAGAAAAAACGAAATTGAAGAAGAAATTAAGGTTAGACTGAAGGCGGGAAATACATGTTATTTTTCTGTGACAAAACTACTTAGTTCGCGCCTCTTGTCCCGAAACTTAAAAATTAGAATCTATAAAACATTTATCATGCCTACAGTTCTATATGGGTGCGAAACTTGGCCGCTTACATTAAGGGATGAGCAGCGTCTTAAGGTTTTTGAAAATAAAGTATTGCGTAGAATATTCGGACCGAAGAAGGATGAGTTAACCGGAGAGTTCAGACGGTTATACAACGCCGAATTGCGTGAACTGTATCCGAGTAATATAATTGAGATAATTTCATCGCGGCGAATCAAATGGGCTTGTAAAGTTGTTGGACTTAGTAACGAGAGAATTCCTAAAAGGTTAATATTTGCTGTGCCGAATGGTAAGCGTCCGAGGGGTAGACCGAAGCGAAGGTGGGAAGATTGCATTAAAGCCGATCTGAAGAGATTGGGTTTGGACGGCGAACGGTGGAGGGAGGTGTGTAATAAGCGATTGGTGGTGTCGGCATCGAACCTTCGGGTTCGCTAAGCCTTTTATTATTATTATTATTCTTCACAATGATTTCTTAATCTTATGTAAAGTTATTTAATTTGGAAATGTGGATATAGATCTTCAAAAACATGAAGTTAAATGAATATTTTAGTATAATTTTCCCTGTGATATATTCTTTGGTATGATACACATCGCGCTAATTAAATTATTAAGCACATAGGCCGAAATAAATTTTCCGAATTTATCAACACTATTACGTTGATAATTAAATGAAAAGCTATGAGGTGGCTGATGGCCACGTTAATTTGCTACAGAGGGATTTCTTATGGAGATTAGGAGTGGTGATGATACTATGGGGACATCCTCTCCTTTAGTGTAATCACGAAAACCTCGACAACGCTATCAGTTTGCAAGCCCTGGATCAAAGACTTCAAACATGTTTATGTAACAGAGATAGCATGAAATTTATGCGAATTCCCAACACCTATACCATTACACCGGCTACTCCCTTTAAAGTTTCCCTTAATTTACAACTAAATATTAAACATAATATGATATTGTTTGACATTGCAAAGACATATTATTTTTTATTTAAATATTACATTTCGATTAATTATTTCACCTTTTCTTTTCCAGTCTTGTAACGTTTCATGCTATTCATTTTTCATTCATTTATTCATTGGTTTATTATTTTCAATGATGAACCATTGTGATCTAACAAAAATTCAAAAAATTGACCCACTCTTAAAATTTGAGGTTTTACGTTTCAGGATACGTAGAATTCGAAAAACGAATACAATGTTTTTGTCCGTACGCCGTATGGCGTATGCGTATTTTCTCCGAAACTACTTGAAATATATTTTTTCTTATTTGGATTTAAAATTAGAGGTCGCCCGAGGATGATCATCCTTCATCGACATTTCTATCCGCCTTTTCCTTTCAAGTTGGCGACCGAAAAACCTGTGTTGTTGAAAAAAGACTGTAGCGCCTAAACGATGTACCGATTTCAATGAAACTTCGCTAAAGCCTTTTTCTTGATGCCCCTTGAATTTATCTATATCATATACTTTAACGAAAAGAAGCTGGAAAAAAAGTTACGAGGAATGGTAAAATTAGATTTAGAATAACTTAAAAAATATACACTTTTTTGTCGATATTGTATATTTAAAACTGTTTCCGAACGAACGAAATTTCCTTTAAACAATCCTTAAAATCGAACAATTAATATCAAAGATATGGTCTCCAGATGTCTTTTATATGTTATAATGCAAAGGTTATATCTTTTGTTTTCGTTTTTATTTTCGAATGTGTTATTGAAGTAATGCTAAGTTTTTTAGCATATTACTAATGATTAAAAAAAATTGGAATCACCTTATATTATTGTTTCTTTTCCACTAGGAAGACAATGTTACTTTAGATGTACAATGGTTTGGAAATAATAAACCACTGTGAAATAATTTGCAGCGTTTTTTCAGAACTGCTTACCATTTTAAATGTGTTAATATTGTATCCGTGTGAATTAAAGTTGAATTTAAATTAAAACAACCAGTACCATTTTAATTAATAATACGTTTAACGTTATTGTAGAAATTCGTTAAAGTGAAAAATATGATCTAGAAACATAAAATTAAATGAAAAATATTGTACTACAAAAAGTCATATAGGGTTCAGAACATAGTGATGAATTTCTCTGTTAAATAGAGGTTTTGTGTAAGGATGTGATTTGGTTATGATCATGCTCAACGCCCATATTTTTTTCTCTGGTCCGAACTAATGATATGATCTAGAAACATAAAATTAAATGAAAAATATTGTACTACAAAAAGCCATATAGGGTTCAGAACATAGTGATGAATTTCTCTGTTAAATAGAGGTTTTGTGTAAGGATGTGATTTGGTTATGATCATGCTCAACGCCCATATTTTTTTCTCTGGTCCAAACTAATGATATGATCTAGAAACATAAAATTAAATGAAAAATATTGTACTACAAGAAGCCATATAGGGTTCAGAACATAGTGATGAATTTCTCTGTTAAATAGAGGTTTTGTGTAAGGATGTGATTTGGTTATGATCATACTGAACGCCCATATTTTTTTCTCTGGTCCAAATTACGTCCTCCAAACTACAGCGTCGATTAAACAAAGTAAACATAAAAATATTTGATTTGAATAAGATACTAGAACATCAAAGCATACAGTAGTATGAAAAAATCTTCAAACAAACCAAATTTTTATAAAAATGATAAATGTTTCCGTTTAAAGTATTTTATTTTCTTAATTTTATAATCATTAAACTTTATTTTCAATTAACAAATAGTTAAGGGACCAATCCGTTGTGTTGACGGTATTTTCAGGGGCTGAATATTACTACCTTATCGTTTAAATTTCACTACTTCATTGCCGACTTCAGCCATCATTTTTTATTGTTAACATCCAAAACTTTTGTATAAATTCTACAAAGTTGAATTTATCTCTAAATATTGTTCTAATATTGGAATTCTCCGCTTCTTGTCGGAAATTTAACATTCCGTATCCATAAAATGGCAATATGTCTACATTTTTTGCCTTTATCTTGAATAAAAATAAATATTTGCCCAATCAGTTTAATCCCAAATGGTATTGCATGGAATGCTATGGTACAGTTATGCACTCATGTTTCCATCTATTCATTATAAGTCTTTAACTCCAGACCAATTAACACACCCTCGAACCATTACGAAGCCACCTCCGTGTTTTATTGTTATTCTCATTCATTCGAAAATTTCACTCCAGACCTTCTCGAACAAACTGCTTTCTTCTGGAACCGAACATTTTAAATTTTGACTCATTTGTTTTTATAAATTTGTTCCATTCTACTTCCGTCCGATTTTATTGTTCTTTGCTTATCTTAAATCGCCATCACTGGTTAAGAGACCGAAGAAATAGTTTTCTTCTGAGAACACAACCTTTAAGGCCTAATGATAGGAGTTTCCTTGAGTAATAGTTCCATCAGCTATTTCCCGAGATTTTTAGCGGTTGTGTCATCACAAACAATTTTAATTCTTGTTCAACAGCATGAGGATGCTTTCTAGATCTCTTTAAATGATTCAAGTTAAATGTATCCATATGAATTAAACTTGAATATAATTAAAACAACCTGTACCATTTAAATTAATTATACGTTTAAGTTATTTCAGAAATTCATTAAAGTGAAAAATGTGATCTAGAAAAATAAAATGAAAGGTAAAACATTGAACCACTGAAAGTCATAAAGGGTCTTTTCAATACCATGAGTAACATCGAATATAAATCATAAAACAATATGTTTAAGCAAGTGGGTAATATTAGTCTTTTAAGTTAAAAAAATAAAATAAAATTCATGTTTTATTTTTATTATTTATTTTTATAATTTTATTATTTTTTTTAATTCACGTTTTTTACACATTAAAAAAATGTTGATCGTTTTTATTTAAAAAAAAATAAAAAATTACGACACGATGAATTCCAACAATAGAACTTTCAAATTATTTTTGATTTTCCCTGATTAAATGTACTTGCTGATGAAAAAATATAATTTTATGTCGCTTGAAATACGATATTTCGCCATTTTTTGAAATAAAAATAACCTCCAATATAAAATAAAAGTAAATTATGAAATATGGGTAATAAAACTATTTTCACTGATACACTCAGATGTTTAGAGTTTATACAAAAGCTTTTGACGTTATCAATATAAAATAAATACTGAAGTGGAGAACAAATTAATGAAATTTAAAAATTATTTAAAAATGTAGAAATATTCAGCCCCTGCAAATAACGTCAACAAGACGGATTTGAACCTTGTTGTTAACTGAAAATAATGCTAATTTAAATATATATTACATCTACAACTACAAGTTTTTTAAAAACTTTTTTTTTTAAAACATTGTTAAATTAAAACATTTTTCATTAACATAAAAATATGGCTTGTTCCAAGATTTTTCACACCACCGTTTATCTAAAATGTGAATTAATTTGATTTTTTAAAAGGCTTTTAGTACCTACTTGCTTAAACTTATTGTTTTACGGTTTATATATGCTGTTACTCATGATATCGGTAAGAATGTTTGTATGACTGGTTTAGGTATTTCATAAAAATCATAGTTCCCATTTGTGTAGAGTCAAGAAGGATTATGTCATTGTGACAATTTGAACATTTGTTGAATTTATGGTATACGTAGTAGTGTTCTGTTAGTAACACCAATACCAAAACAAACAGCATTTGTTTTATATTTTCATTTTTATTTTAAAACTCCCTGTTCACTTCTCCTTTCCTGGGACTGTTAAGTTATTAAAGGAAGGAGGCGACATATGTATGTGGTGAATACGCACTAGATGCCTAAGCATTAATTGAAATCCGGTTTTGAAAGGAGCTCGCTGAGAAGATGAGAGGTGGCGTGGTTGAATTATTGAATTGAAATATAAAATGTTGACTGCTTTGAGGGTCCGCAAGTTTAGGGCCATTCACTAACATAATACCTAGCTCCTCCCTAAATAGTTTACTACCCTCTCCAAACTTTACTTAATAGTCTCTGCAACTAATCCAGTCTCCCGTTATTGTCAATAATATTTTTAATCTACATGTTAGCCACTATTCTTACAACTTTTTGGGTTTTAAGCGCCCTCGAGAGAATCATTAAAATCTTAAAATAATATCCCAATTATGTTTCTTTGGTTATTACCTATACAAATATATAATTTTTCACTTACCTATATATAAAATACATAGTAAAGGAAACTATCGCTATCGTGAAAATTTTCAACGGAAATACATGTTTTGACGTCTCCTAATTCGAAATAACCAAGTCTCGCAAAATGGTCTGTGTGTTTACACTCCAGATCAAAAACGAAAAGTCGTACGATGAGTAAATTACATATTTAAGGTTTATATATGCCTCAAATGTTACACTAACGTTTTCGTCAATATTGGCTTACCGAAAGTAGCACTTTATTTAATCGATTTAACACATTTTTACGATTTTCTCGTAACTCAAACGATTTTGGTGAATTTCATTAAATTAGTGTAAAATTAAAGTTTTTTCTAATATAGTGTAGTTTTTATTCTCATCAATGTTCTCTAACAGGACTTAAATAGACATTTTCCATTATTAGCTTTCTCTAAAGTACCTTCTCTTTTTTTTTTTAAATAATTAACCATTTCACATTGATCTATAATATAAAAATAGTTAAATATAAAATATGAAATAAATTTATGATTAACTAAAGGAGAAATTAGAGATCGTAACAGAGAATAGTTGTGATAGAGAAAACAAAGAAATATGAGCGCCCCCCGAACTCACCCGAAAGATAAGAACAGTCTTCCATACGTTACATGAGCTTAATATAATACAGACTCTGATAATATTTTGTACATATACTTGCGCAGTTTTCATAAATGCATAAAATATTATTTAATATTTAATTGTATAGGTTGTTTAATTGTATGTTTTTATTGTATATAGGTGTGTATGTGTTCTTTTTATTTATTTATTTTTAGGTTATTTTATTCTTATTTATTGTATATATATTATTTTTCTGTATAATTTATTTTATTTATTGTACATAGAGTGTGAATGTGATCTGTGAACTCTATTATAGATGTTCTAGAGAATGATTGTAATATTTTTCAATAAATAAGTTAAAAAAATAAAATAAATAAATTGTATAGAAATATTCAGAAACTATGATCCGGGAATCCAACTTGGACTAAATGGAGTAAATAAATAACTAACACTGAAGACAAAATAGGGAAAATGAAATATACAAACAGATTTGCCAAAACTGTCAAAATAATTTACACAACCGAAGCCTCAAAAAAACTCAAAACCAGAATAACTCAGCACATATCTCACTGCAAAAACGTATAAAAATCGACACTACAGAATCGGCACACCACAGCATATACATATTACAACTTTAATTTTAAAAATACACAAAAATTAATAAAAATAATACAATAAAAACTTCTTAAAACAATACTCATCACAAAAAATAATAGAATAACAAAAATGATACGCAAATTTGTGCGCTCAATATTCTGACATAAGTAACAAAATTACAATTCAACAATAACAACAAGGAAAAAACAAACAATATATGCGAAGTACAATGTTAAATTTTAATCTTGGTAAACTGCCCAATTCGTTGTGTTTTTAATGTGTAGCCCCATGAGATATATTTATCAATAAAATATAATAAAATATGACATCGATTCTATGACAAATGGAGCACACAAGTCAAAGTAATAAATATATTTGTAAAATTTAATAAATTTAACTTATAATGAAGTGTTATTATAATTACGAATTCGCCTCAGAATTTAAATTGTAATGAATAATAGCTCTGAAGACGGGATAAAATCCCGAAACGTTAGCTGGATGAGATAAAATAAAACATCAAGTCATAATGGAAGTTTTTTATTGCCAACCTTTAAAAAAATTACATAAACATACCAGTTAAAAGAAATTAATTACCGAAAATACACTTTTTATTTATAAAAAATATTTTTAAAAACCGTCTTTTCAAAAATGTATCATCTAAAATGCTAATAAACTAATGTATTTTATGCAAATATATTTTATGGGAGTGATCGTTAATGGATTAAGCGAACAGCTAAATGTTCCTAATTCCGATATCTGCATTTAAGTGAAACAAATTATATCAATTGGCAGGTTTTATTTATATTTTAGGAATATTCATTTTCAATATACTGATATTACTTTAAATTATTATTAAAGTTCTCTATGTCATGCGGCATGGTGATTTTTATTTATCCAATTTTTGGGCAATACATCCGTCATTTTTACTGCATTAGCAGGGACAAATTAAATGTTTAACTGAATAAGGGACAGTGCACAGCCTGAATATTGTGCAATGTGATAGCTGCACTGTAAAATAGTGACTGATAGTTGGTATTATTCCAGAAATACATAACAAAGGTTTTAAAAAACAACCATATAGATAAGTAATAAATGTTATTAATTGAAAAATGTGAAATTTCGAATAACATTGATTTGATGGGAAAAAATCTAAGGAACACTTCACTAAAATGGAAAATATATTAATAAAAAGATTAATATATAAGAAAACCCCATCCCATAAAAATGAAATGAAAAAAAATAGTTATATTATATTATTACAGTATTCTAAGAGTAATAACAGAGTTGCTAATTGTGAGATAATTACAAGAAATGCACTGGATTTGAAGAATACAAAATTATGCCTATAAATAGACTGGATTTGAAAAATACAAAATTATGCCTATAAATAGACTGGATTTGAAGAATACAAAATTATGCCTATAAATAGATTGGATTTGAAGAATACAAAATTATGCCTATAAATAGACTGGATTTGAAGAATACAAAATTATGCCTATAAATAGACTGGATTTGAAGAATACAAAATTATGCCTATAAATAGACTGGATTTGAAGAATACAAAATTATGCCTATAAATAGACTGGATTTCAAGAATACAAAATTATGGCTATAAATAGACTGGATTTGAAGAATACAAAATTATACCTATAAATAGACTGGATTTGAAGAATACAAAATTATGCCTATAAATAGACTGGATTTGAAGAATACAAAATTATGCCTATAAATAGACTGGATTTGAAGAATACAAAATTATGCCTATGAATAGACTGGATTTGAAGAATACAAAATTATGCCTAATTAACTGGTTATTGCAATTGTAACTGTGCAGTTGATTCAATTATAAAAGTTTGAAGGAATTAGTGGAAGAGAATTGACGTATGGAGGTAGGTAAAGATTGCTAAAATGAGGTAGCACGAATGACGAAGGATTTGCTGAAGGAAATAATTTTATGGGAGAAGATATATAAATCTAGAGGTTGTGGTCTGGTATTGAGAGAGTGGAGAAATGAATGTACGGTATGGATTTGTAGGACGTATGGAGGGTTTTTGGTTCTGAGGATTTCAAAAAGAAAAACATCGAAAAGGAATTGCTGCTGGGAAGTAGGATAAAGTCACTTCAACTCGGTGTACCTGGAGGAAACACGAATACGACTTGGAATCTCAAAGATGTCCCTTATGAAGAATTTCATCTCCTCCCAATCCCCATCTCCAATCTGCAAGACAGGCCTCCATACACCAAACAACTATAGTACAGGTGGGGGAAAACAAGGGAAGTTACAAGGACTTGTCCGATTTTCAGAGGAATACAATCACGGAATCTTAGGAATTGTTTAAGAATAACGATTTTCGGGTAATCTGAGAGATGTGGTTATTCCAGCAAAGGTACTCGTCAAATGTCGCACCTAAGTTTTTGATGTTGGGGAAAAAAAAATGGGGCGGTATTTGAGATAAAGTAGAGTAGAGTATGGTAGAGAACTAATAGGATGCCTGGACTCGATGAAAATATTCTTAGTTTTGTCCGCATTCAGTTTTAACTCATCCATTTCTGCCCATCTGTTGATGCAGTCAATATCCTCTTGTAGCTTTCGGGCAGCCTCAGGCATTTCCAAAGGTTTACAGATTGACATGCTACATATTTTTAATAATTTTACTGACATTGACAACTGAATTGTGGATCTTCAAATATATTTAGGCTAAGGAGGGGGGGGGGAGCAGAAATCTTAATAAACAGAAACATAAAATATATAGAACGCAATGACATAATTGTTTTGTAAAAATCTGGCTGTTTTATGGATTTGAAAATGTTTGTGCGAGAAAGGTCTCCAAATAATGCATGATTGTTTCCATTATATTAATTATTTTATTAGTTCAATTTATATTTGTTTTATTGTGATATTTCAAGTTTCTTTTCTTTTCTTTTGTTATAACTTTGTTTTTCTTTTATTGTATATACCCAAATACTCAATGCCCTTAATTGAGAAAAAATGTATTTTTTTCTAAAAAAAAAAAGAAAAGAAAGTAGTTCAATAAATGTTAAGTGATTATTTCAACATAACAAAGAGTTGCTATATCAATAGGAAATAATTGGAGAAAATAGAACAATGGTTATCTTGACAGAAGCCCAAATTCATCAGGTGATGAAGCAATAACAACTTCTTTATTAAATTGATAAAAAATATATATACAAATCAGTAAACACTGAAATTTAATCAGCATACTGTTTCGATTTCTAACTTGGTTCAGTCATTCTTTTTATGACTGGTTTTTGTTCCTCAGATGATTACCAAGCACAATATACCTGCATGAATGACAAATGCTTTATTAAATATGCATAAATTATAAATTTCCAAAATGCACAGAATATTTATGAACAGTATGATTATTCGTCTGCCAGAAATTTTGTATATTTTACAGGCACAGCACAAATAAAGAATTTATAACAATAACATATACATGAATAACTGATAAACAATAACACAACTAATACAATATAAAATAATAAATATTTTGAATAACTTATGTCTAAGAAATAATAATAAAGGTAAAATCATAAACAATAACATGAATAAAACTGACCACACATAAATTAGAATTACATTTTTACGACATTCGCTCATCATTTTGAACCGGGCTGGTTCCAAGGAATTCGGTACGAATTTGACTAAGCATTGAACATTCAGCCAAAAAATGCAACATGTCTTCCTTTACTGGTAGGTTACAGAGTGGAGAATCCTTATATTCAATCTCAGGCCATGGGATGTAATTCAAATAAATGAGTTCACACCTGAGCTTGAACAACCAACTCATCTCGCGACCAGTCAAATCCCAACAGCAGCCATCCACGAATTTCAAAATTTTAAGATTATGACTCGGTTCCCTATACAATAGAAATCGATCAGAATTCAATGCCGCTAATTTACACTGCTCCCAATGTTTAGTGATTGAAGATTGTATGGTTACCAACTGATCTTTCCATAAAGTGTTCCAAATACCTGTCGATCCTGCAAGTGTCTTTCCTCCAAATCGCACCGATTTTTAAACCAAAAGGTATTTTTGTTTGATCACTTCAACGGCGATAACTCTAGAGAGATAACTTTCAGGCAGACACAGTACCTTAAGACAATACTTAAAATGCAACTGTAAAGTGAATATCTCAAGTGGATTTGTGGCTGTTTCTAAATAAATCATATCATTTGGTTTCGTTAGAGGCAATGAAAATAATTTCTTAATGAAAAATCTCGGAAACTTTTCCAATATGTCATCTTCCTGAAAACCCCAGACTTGAGGCGCATAGAATACTATGAAGCGTAATATCGCATCAAATATTTGGTTTTTGGCGGATAGTGGGATCAAATCTTGAGCAATGAAACTTGACTAATTCCTCTTAAGGCCCATTTTAGAGGCTGATATACGATCTTTCAAATGGTTATTAAATGAAAGACTCAAGCTTAGAGTGACACCGAAATATTTATAAGTATTGACTACTTCTCTTAGTAAACCCTTAAATCGCCATATATCTGCAGCAGCCAGTCTTCCACCTTTCCTAAAAACCATATTTTTTTATTTAGAAAGATTTACTGTCATATTCCAATCATCAAAATAGGCTGTCAAAAGGTGTATAAGGTTTATGAATTGCTAATATTTCTTTATTTATTCTCGTAAAACAGAAAATAAATGTACTTGGTGATATAATAAATATTTCCAATCTAAAATGATTTTAATAAGATTATTTATCATTGGAAAATATAATCGAGATAAAAAGTCGGAGAGACCAATTGTTAATTTTAACAGGTTAAAAAAATATATAATTCGTCATAGTTTTTAATTTAATATTTATTAGAATTTTAGTTTCTGATATTATCATATAGTGATTGATTAATTATACTTTAATTAATTATACTGAAAAATTATTCGATTAAGTAATTTAGTTAAAAATTTGAATAAATGTAATGGTTTGGTATTTAATAACTTTAATATATTTTTCCTTTAGAGTTTTAAGATATAGCTAAATAATGAATAAAATTATTCACGTTCTTATGTTTTAGTTATTTTTTTTCCTTCATTTTAACATCCATGTTCGACAATTCAATGCATTATGAAATATAAAAATTATCACTTAATTATAAAATTTAAAATTAAAATTAACCATTATCTATAAATATTGAGCAAGGTGGGCAACATCTTTGAAACTGAAATAAATGATTATTATTTCTTTTATGTTATCAGTTAGGGGTGGTGGGGGTAGTAGAACGATTTCAACCGCCCTGCGCAATAGATGTTCAACAACTTTGGTAGCGTTAACACTTATACCTTCTCCTTGTTGTTTGTTCCGGTAAGACTTCATTATTTTCGTATATTATATCTTATCTAGCTTATTTATTATTATTTTTGTTGTCAAAGATGGCCTATAATGGGTTTTTTTATTCATATTGATATCTGTATCTTTAAGAAACTCTGAATTTTCTCGTAAAAACCAAGATTGATAGCAGTTCAGTTTTTTTTTCTGTTTATATTTCTACTAATCCTATTTATTGAATAATAATAAAATGGAACACTGCTGGAGGGCTATAAGTTCTGTTTATATTAGCTTTATGTAAACATATTAAAGTGTTTTATTTTATTTCTCTTATCTGGTTTAATTTCAAATCATCATTGATGTTATACTTTTTTTTTTTTTTTTTTAATGAGGAAGTGTTGAAATAATTTAGCTGGAAATAGTTTTTGTACGAGTTATAAACCATTATACGTTATCCTAATTATATGTTACAGGTTTCAATCAACTTGTTCGAACTAGCTCTTTATAGTTTCCACAAATTTTCTAGCGATATGAACTGTGAAGTGTTTTCTTTATTAAAAAAAAAGTTTTAAAAATCTCCAAGATGTTTTCCATTTTTTTATAACTATTTACTCTCATATATTGATAAATCGTTAGTAAAATTTGTGAAGGCATGTGGTTGGTGTTGACTTGGTACTGTACATTTATTTATTTAGTGTTGCTGAATCTTTGTTTCCTTTTGTTTCCAAACGCGTTGGTGAGATTATCCTGATATTGTTTCGTAGTAAGGGCTACGAACAGGAACCTTTTCTATCAAATACTGGATGATAATATAGGCCTCAGATTTTCCTTAAAAACACCTGAAGACCTTGACGTTGCAGTGGATTCCTTCATTACCCTGATCCAGCAAAGCAGTTAGGACTGGATCCTCACCTGATCGTCTCAAAAACACCACAGTCTAAATCCTCTACCCCAAGACTTATTGGACTTTATCCATAGCAAACGATGCTCTAGGACTCTCCGGCAAAGAACCAGGCATCCAGATGACCGAAAATCGTATAACTATTATTCCAAACAGGTAAAAAAAAACTGGATACCTTTAGAACCCAATCCTACAATTCCTACCTTTCCTCATTATTATGTAGTGATAACTCCCTCTGGAATGTAACTAAAAAAAACCTTAAATTCCAGTCCATTTCCCACTAACTCCACCGTGATGATGGTTCCCCTGGGCTTTGTCAGATGTGAATAGAGCTGAAGAGTTTGCTGAACTTCTATCCTACACATTCACTCCCCATCCCGAGCTCCATCCCACCCACACTGCTGAAGTTAAAGAATTCCTCTCTTCACCAATTCCTCTCTCTCTCTACCTCCAAAACCTATTAACCCCTCTGAGGTAAATCCTTTATAAACAAATTAAAACCCCGAAAATCCCCTGGATATGATTACCTCACTTCACAAATTCTTAGACAACTTCCCAAAAGAGCAATTATATTCCTGACCTAGGATCTATACCATTGCGCCCTTCGCACAACCAACTTTCCTTTGATGTGGAAACACTCCATAACCGTCTTCTTCCCAAAACCAGTCAAACCTGTTAATAAAACATCCTACAGACCGATAAGCTTACTCCCTATCCTCTCAAAAATCTTTGATAAAAACCTTCTCAAACGCATCCTACCCATACTCGATTCCCTTCTCATCACTTTGAATTCCGCTCAAGACATTCTACTGCCCAACAAGAACTTCGTGTTGAGGACCATATATCCTTCGCACTTAAAAATAAGCAATATTGCACTGTTGCCATTCTGGACGTAGCGCAAGCTTTCGACCGGATGTGGCACGATGGCTTGCTTTTCAAGCTCAAAATCCATTTATCCCGATCCTTATACCTAGTCCTCGAATCCTATCTCTCAAATATTTTCTTCCAGGTCCGTTACAGCACCGAATCCTCCACTTACTATCCAGTTGAGGCTGGTGTTCCACAAGGCAGTGTTTTTGGTCCAGTTCTCTACTTCCTCTTCACTGCCGATATCCCTTCAAATCCCGATACCTTCCTGGGTACATTTGCTGATGATACTGCCATTATATCCTCCCACTCAGATCCTCAAATAGCATCTATAAACCTACAATCTCAAATCTCCTTGATTGAGCACTGATGCAACAACTGCCGCATCAAAATCAATGAAGCAAAATGCAAACGTATCACTTTCACGTTGCGACGCACATAGTGTCCGCCAATCCTTTTCAATTCAATACCACTTCCCTACTCAGATACAGTCCGTTACATTGAATTCCTCCTAGACAAAAGACTAACTTGGAACCCACATACGAGACTTAAAAGACAAGAACTTAACCGACGATATGGCCAGCTATATAGACTACTAAACAGGACATCTTATCTTTCGATTGAAAATAAACTTTTAATCTACAAGACCATACTGAAACCTATCTGGACCTACGGACTTGAACTGTGGGGAACTGCTAAACATTCGAATATCAAAAGCATCCAATCCTTCCAGTCCAAAGTAATTAGAACAATAGCCAATGCCATATTATGTCACAAACAAGACCTTACACCGTGACCTTAACATCCCATTTGTCCTTGACATCATCCCATCCAGATTTCCAAACTTTCACCAAAATCTTATTCATCATCCAAATCCTCTAGCACAATCTCTATCCAGCTCCCACCGTCCCTACAATTCTTCTAGAAGGTTAAAATGGCAGTGGCCGCGAGATCTATTGTAAATATGCTTCTGGAGTCCTGGCAATCGCCAGCTTCTCCACTCAAATCCTGAGCATTTGTGGCTCTAGTGGCCTCCTTCAGTCTCCAATGGCTTCTAATACTAGTGATGCGGCTGGAAAAGTGGTACTGGGATCGTCTGGAGTCCTGCTTTGACTTCCACATGTGGGGAAAAGCCTGGTTCGGATATTCCTGGGCGAATGTACATATTGTATATAGGTATGAATGTGTTTATAACTTTTTATTTTATTTTGTTTGTTTATTTTTTCTTATTTATACAGCAGCTTAGCGTGACATCCAAATATTTATATGTATTGACCACTTCTATTATCAAATCGCCATTTATCTGCAGCAGCCAGTCTTCCACCTTTCCTAAAAACCATAATTTTTGATTTACTGTCAAATTCCAATCATCAAAATAGGCTGTCAACAGGAGTATAAGGTTTATGAATTGCTAATTTTTATTTGTTTATTATCATAAAACAAAAAATAAATGTACTTAAGTATATAATAAATAATACGTACCTAAAATGATTCTAATAAGATTATTTATAATTAGAAAATATAATCGAGATAAAAAGTAAGAGAGAATAATTGTTATTTTTAACGAGTAAAAAAAATATATAATTCGTTATAGTATTTAAAATTTATTAGAATTCTAAATTTTTGATATTATAGTGATTGATTAATTCTATTTGAATTGATTGTTATTTGCAATTATATGGAATACAGTTACTGAAAAATTATTCGATTAACTAATTTAGTTAAAAATAATTTTAAAAAAATAAATAATTGTAATATATTTTTCCGTTAGAGTGTTAATGTATAGCTAAATAATGACTAAAAATATTCACGTACTTATGTTTTAGTTATTTTTTCCTTCATTTTAACATCCATGTTCTACAATGCAATGCATTATGAAATATAAAAATTATCACTTAATTATAAAATTTAAAATTAAGTTAAATCATTCTTTATAAAACTTTAGCAAGGTGGGCAACATCGTTGAAACTGAAATAAATGATTATTATTTCTTTTATATTATCAGTTAGGGGTGGTGGGGGTAGTAGGACGATTTCAACTGCCCTGCGCAATAGTTCTTCAACCACTTTGGTAGAGCTAACACTTATACCATCTCCTTGTCGTTTGTTCCGGTAAAACTTCATTATTTTCGTATGTTATCTCTTATCTACCTTACTTATTATTATTTTATGTTGACAAAGATGGCCTATAATGGTTTTTTTATTCATATTGGTATCTATATCTTTAAGAAACTCTGAATTTTCTTGTAAAGAACAAAGATTTCAATAGCAGTTCAGTTCTTTTTTTTCTGTTTATATTAGCTTTATATAAACATATTAAAATGTTTTGTTTTATTTCTCATATATGGTTTAATTTCAAATCATCATTGATGTTATACTTTTTTTTTTTAATGAGGAAGTGTTGAAATAATTTAGGTGGCAATAGTTTTTGCACGAGTTATAAACCATTATACGTTATCCTTATTATATGTTACAGTTTTCAATCAACTTATTCGAACTAGTTCTTTATAGTTTCCACACCTTTTCTAGTGATATGAACTGTTGAGTGTTTTATTTATTAAAAAAAAAAAAATCTCCAAGATGTTTTCTAATTTTTTGTAATTATTTACTCTCATATATTGAAAAAAATCGTTAGTAAAATTAGTGAGGGCATGGGGTTGGTGTTGACTTGGCACTGTAAATTTATTTATTTAGAGTTGTTGAATCTTTGATTCCTTTTGTTTTCAAACGCGTTGGTCAGATTATCTTGATATTGTTTCGTAGTAAGGGCTAAACAAATTTAAGCTTTCATGTATTCCGTGAGTGAATATATCTTTTTGTTCTTTAATATCTATGTGTTAACTTAATTTCATACCTTTTTTGTAGTATTTTTATTTTATTTCATTATTAATTACTATAGTCAGCACTCTTTTTCATACACAAAGGTCTAGGATCACTACACTGTTCCATTTCAACGTTGGATGATCTTTCCTCAGACCATAGTCCTCTAATCCTAGGCGTTTCCACATCGCCCATTCCTAAATCATTTCCTCCTTCATTTATCAGGGGACCAGTTAACGGGAACCTTTTCCATCAAATACTGAATGATAATATATACCTCAGAGTTTCCTTTAAAACACCTGAAGACGTTGACAATGCAGTGGATTCCATCACTATCCTGATCCAGCAAGCAGTTTGGACTGAATACTCACCTGATCGTCCCAAAAAACAATACAGTATAAATCCTCTACCCCAAGACCTCTTGGACTTTATCTATAGCAAACGCAGCTCTAGGGCCCTCTGGCAAAGAACCAAGCATCCAGATGACCGGAAAACGTATAATTTTATTCCAAACAGGTAAAAAAAAAACTGGATTCCTTTAGAACCCAATATTAAATTTCCTCATTATCATCTAGTGATAACTCTCTCTGGAATGTAACTAAAAAAATCCTTAAATTCCAGTCTATTTCCCATCCCCTCCGCCGTGATGATGGTTCCTGGGCTTTGTCAGATGTGAATAGAGCTGAAGAGTTTGCTAAACATCTATCCTACACATTCACTCCCCATCCAGAACTCCATCACACCCACACTGCTGAAGTTAAAGAGTTCCTCTCTTCACCAATTCCTCTCTCTCTACCTCCAAAACCCGTTAACCCTTCTGAGGTCTAATTCCTTATAAACAAATTAAAACCCAGAAAATCTCCTAGATATGATCTCCTCACTTCACAAATCCTTAGAAAACTTCCCAAAAAAGCAATTATATTGATGACATATCTATACAATTGCATCCTTCTTACAACCAACTTTCCTTTGATGTGGAAACACTCCATAATCGTCCTGTTCCCAAAACCAGGCAAACCTGTTCATAACACATCATCCTACAGACTCTATCCTCTGAAGAATCTTTGAGAATATCCTTCTCAAACGCATCCTACTCATACTCGAATCCCACAACATCCCTTCTCAACAATTTGGATTCCACTCAAGAGATTCCACTGTCCAACAAGGCCTTCGTGTGGACCATATATCATCTACACCTGAAAACAAGCAATATTGCACTGGTGCCTGGCTGGACGTAGCGCAAGCTTTCTACCGGGTGTGGCAGGATGGCTTGCTTTCCATGCTCAAACCCCAATCCTTATACCTAGTCCTCGAATCCTTTCTCTCAAATCCTTCTTTCCAAGTTCGTTGCAGCACCGAATTCTCCACTTACTATCCAGTTGATGCTGGTGTTCCACAAGGCAGTGTTTTGGGTCCAGTTCTCTACATCCTCTTCACTGCTGATATCCCTTCAAATCTCGATACCTTCCTGGGTACATTTGCTGATGATACTGCCATTCTATCCTCCCACTCAGATCCTCAAATAGCATCTCTAAACTTAAAATCTCAACTTTTCTTGATTGAGCAGTGGTGCAACAACTGGCGCATCAAAATCAATGGACAAAATGCAAACATATCACTTTCACCCTGCGAAGCAGATCCGGTCCGGCAATCCTTTTCAATTCAATACCATTTGCCTACTCAGATACAGTCCGTTACCTTGGCTTCCTCCTAGACAAAAGACTAACTTAGAACCCACATACGAGACTTAAAAGACAACAACTTAACCGACGATATGGCCAGCTATATATACTACTAAGCAGTACATCTCATCTTTCGATTGAATATAATAAACTTTTAATCTACTAGACCATACTGAAACCTATCTGGACCTACTGACTTGAACTGTGGAGAACTGCTAAACATTCGAATATCAAAAGCATCCAATCCTTCCAGTCCAAAGTAATTAGAACAATAGACAATGCCACATATTATGTCACAAACAAGACCTTACACCGTAACCTTAACATCCCATTTGTCCTTGACATCATCCCATCCAAATTCCCAAACATTCACCAGAATCTTATTCATCGACCAAATCCTCTAGCTCAATCCCTATCCAGCTTCCACCGTCCCTACAATCCTTCTCGAAGGTTAAAATGGCAGTGGCCGCGAGATATATTGTAGATATGCTTCTGGAGTCCTGGCAATGGCCAGCTTCTCCACTCAAGTCCTGAGCATTTGTAGCTCTAGTGCCCTCCTTCAGTCTCCAATGGCTTCTAATACTAGTGATGCGGCTGGAAAAGTGGTACTGGTATCGTCTGGAGTCCTGCTTTGCCTTCCACATGAGAGGAAAAAGCCTGATTTGGATATTCCTGGGCGAATGTACATATTGTATATAGGTATGAATGTGTTTATAACTTTTTATTTTATTTTGTTTGTTTATTTTTTCTTATTTATACAGCAGCTTAGCGTGGCATCCAAATATTTATATGTATTGACCACTTCTATTATCAAATCGCCATTTAACTGCAGCAGCCAGTCTTCCACCTTTCCTAAAAACCATAATTTTTGATTTACTGTCAAATTCCAATAATCAAAATAGGTTGTCAACAGGAGTATAAGGTTTATGAATTGCTAATGTTTATTTGTTTATTATCATAAAACTAAAAATTAATGTACTTAAGTATATAAAAAATAATAGGTACCTAAAATGACTCTAATAAGATTATTTATAATTAGAAAATATAATCGAGATAAAAAGTCAGAGAGAACAATTGTTATTTTTAACGGGTAAAAAAAAATATATAATTCGTTATAGTTTTTAATTTAAAATTTATTAGAATTCTAAATTTTTGATATTATAGTGATTGATTAATTCTATTTGAATTTAATGTTATTTTCAATTACATTGAATACAGTTATTAAAAAATTATTCGATTAAGTAATTTAGTTAAATAATAATAATAATAATAAATAATTAAAAAAATAAATAAATAATTGTAATATATTTTTCCCTTAGAGTATTAATAATAATAATAATGATAAAAATATTCTAAATAATAGTATTCAATAAATAATTAATCTAAATAATGACTAAAAATATTCACGTTCTTATGTTTTAGTTATTTTTTCCTTCATTTTAACATCCATGTTCTACAAATCAATGCATTATGAAATATAAAAATTATCACTTAATTATAAAATTTAAAATTGAGTTAAATCATTCTCTATAAAACTTTAGGAAGGTGGGCAACATCTTTGAAACTGAAATAAATGATTATTATTTCTTTTATGTTATCAGTTAGGGGTGGTGGGGGTAGTAGGACGATTTCAACTGCCCTGCGCAATAGTTCTTCAACCACTTTGGTAGAGCTAACACTTATACCATCTCCTTGTCGTTTGTTCCGGTAAAACTTCATTATTTTCGTATGTTATCTCTTATCTACCTTACTTATTATTATTTTATGTTGACAAAGATGGCCTATAATGGTTTTTTTTATTCATATTGGTATCTATATCTTTAGAAAACTCTGAATTTTCTTGAAAAGAACGAAGATTTCAATAGCAGTTCAGTTCTTTTTTTTTCTATTTATATTAGCTTTATATAAACATATTAAAGTGTTTTGTTTTATTTCTCTTATCTGGTTTAATTTCAAATCATCATTGATGTAATACATTTTTTTTTTTTAATGAGGAAGTGTTGAAATAATTTAGCTGCCAATAGTTTCTGTACGAGTTATCAACCATTATACGTTATCCTTATTATATATAACAGTTTTTAATTATTTTGTTCAAACTAGCTATTTATAGTTTTCACAAATTTTCTTGCAATATTAACTGTTGAGTGTTTTCTTTATTAATTTTTTTTTTAAATCTCCAAGATGTTTTCCATTTTTTTAATAATTATTTGCTCTCATATATTGAAAAATCGTTAGTTAAATTTATGAGGGGATGGGGTTGGTGTTGGGTTGGCACTGTACATTTATTTATTTAGAGTTGTTGAATCTTTGATTCCTTTTGTTTTCAAACGCGTTGGTGAGATTACCCTGATATTTTTTCGTAGTGACGGCTAAATTTTAAGCTGTCACGTATTTCGTGAGTGAATATATCTTTTTGTTCTTTATTATATATGTGTTAAAATAATCTCATACCTTTTTCATAGGCGCTTATGCAACGTATTTTTACTGCCTAGTTTACCCATCATATATATTTTTATTGTATTTCATTATTAAATACTATTTTCAGCAATAATTTTGAATAAAAATAAATATAGGTCTTATGGGAACCGGATAACCTAGGCGGAAAAATTTATTTTATTTATCTAACACCTGATATTTATTTTACTTAATTGTTGTTTCTTTTATATATATATAATTAATATGTAAATTGCCAGTAATGAGGCTGAGTGATTCCTACCTTTAGTTCCTCGAGTAGGGGGAAAGGTATGGCTGTGAGATCATGAGGGAATGAATTTTGTTAATAATGTATTAAAGCATTTGTGTATTTAAGTTATTTGAATTAGTTTAGTTTATATACATTTACTTTTATTATTATTATTTATTTTATACTTTACTATAATTATTTATTTAGCATGTTTGTTTATTTCTATTTATTGTACATATTGTGAATGAGCTACTCTTTTATCACTATTACTAATATCCTTCGATTTTGTGGCAGATCGTAATATAACTCAATAAGGAATTTTCGAAAAAAATATATATATATGTAAAATGAATTCGATTCTGTTTGAAAAGTATACTTGACAGTAATGGATCCTATACAGACCTAGACAAAAAGTATTTTAAAACACGGCATTTAAAATATCAATAAAAAAAATTACTATATTTCAATTATAAAGTACTTAATTAAACGTTTTGAGAAAAAATATTTCAAATATAAAATAACCATATATTTATTTTTGTATTTAATTAATTTTAATTAAATAAGAATAAGATGTAAATACTAAATAAAAACTTCTCGTAAAATGGTGCTATTACAAAAATATCTTTAAATAGTGAGTTTGTTGTGGAGAGAAAAGGATTTATGAGATTAGAGGAGAGTTGATATACTTTTAAGATATTAAATCATTTTATTCAATTAATATTATTTCTGAATAATTCATCATAAAAGTGATGCCTGATCAAATTATTTAATTTTTAACATTCTCTAAGGTGTTACATAAATTGAATCCTTTTTCCATTTTCATTCCAGAAAAAAACTTAATAAAAGCAAGTATTTTTCCTAATTAAACATCTGTCGGTCAACAACAACATTACTTGTTGATTTAACAAAATATGCTCTTGTACTCCTATGATTAGTCCCTGCAGCCATTAATATTTTTTTTAATGCTATTAAATTTTATGTCCATTGATAATCGTGTTATAAATTTAACTTAATTAATTGTAAACAATTATGCTCGAGCATTGTAAACAATTCTAAACTCGATTTTCGTATGGAACAATTTTCGTGCAAATAACCAGACTTGATAAAATACTTAAAAGGAAGGACCTGCTCAATTCGGAAATTTATTTTGTGTATTTCAAATACAAAATAATTTTTTTTTTGTATTTTAGTTTAATTGAAAGGGAAAAAAAATGGTTTCTGTATTTTGTAATTTTAAAAAGTATAGGTTCAAAAAATGTATTGTATATTTTTCTTCCTAAGCTGCTAGATACGAAAAATGTATTTTAAAATAATTTATTTAAAATACTACTCAGGTTTGATCTAATACTTCAATGCATTTGGAGTAACTGACACGCATTTTTTTTTTTTGCTCTTCGCGTATCAATTATATCTTGAAATTTATTATTTATCTTACCTCGAGCATAGCAGTCTTCGAACCGTTTGACATGGAGACCAATATGCAAAGGAGAAGTGTTTTGGGAAGTTTGTTCACCACAAGCACTCACATTTGTATTGTACTGTACTACCGAAAATTCTTGCCATTTCGTTTTAATTTTTTCCACTACCAATTTGGGATGATTTGTCAAACCAGCAAAATAGAGACGTTTTCATACTCGAATCGTCACTTGCTGTCTATCTTACTGGCCCTACCATTCTCAGTGGGTTCTGGCCTCCTCACTGAGTTTCTGTAATATTTCTCTATTCTGTGTGGCCAATTTCCAGTTTATGACTACCTACAGGTCTCTAGAGTCATCTGCCCATCTCAATCTCGGTATACCAGCTCTCCTCGTATAGTTTAATGGCTCCTCGAGCATTCTTATCGGGATTTCAGACCTCTCCATACGACCTATGTGTCCTGCCCAACTAAACCTCATTTTATTATTCTGGCCACATTAGGTCCATTAAACAATTCCTAGACCTCTCCATTCTTCTGAATTCTCCAATCCAATTCCTCCTTTACAGATCCAAATACCCTTTTAAGGATTTTCCTTTCAAAGGCCAAAAAGTCTTTTTCGTCATTTTTGGTTAAAGTCCATATTTGGTTACCGTAGTTAAGAACTGGCAGGTTGAGAGTTTTATAGAGGTGCAGATTCGTACGTCTGCTAAGTAGTGAGATTATGATGTGCTTAAGTAGGCCAAAATATCATCGGTTGGCAGCCACTATCCTCCGCTTTATTTCAAGTGGCGTCTCATTTTCTGTAGTAATTTGAGATCCCAGATAAGAAAACTGTTGGATATTCTCAAAGGTTTAAGATCCGAGAGATATTCTATGGTTTTGAGGATTCTCTCCTTCTCCTGTATTCATATATTTTGTTTTATTCTCATTAATGTGGAGCCCTATTTTAGCTCCAGCTTCGCCATCTTAGCTGAATCATAAATAACATTAATTGTAGGCTATATGTAAGTAGGAGTTTTCCGAATGGCGTACGACTCGCTTATTTTAATAGAATTTTTTTGGAAAATAAATGTCTCAAAAGGCAGGCAATGGCACTCAACTCTTTCATTTTCTTTAATATATCTTAGTAACGTCTGAGGAAAATTTTACAGAGGTTTTTTTTTTTGGGTATATTTGAGCGATATTGAACTTATAAAATTACTTAACTATAGAGCATTTTAGAGGTAGAAGTAAATGAGTTCATTGATCAAATTATTAATTGATAATTTGATGAATGGCTTACATAAATAATAGACATCTATACCTATCAAATAAAAATTATTATTGTAAAAAAAAATAATAATAACTAGTGGTGCTAAGTTCAAATGAAAGATAAGACAATAATTGAAAGAAACATGAGCCATCAAATCAGTAGTTATTTATAGGGTTTTATTTATCGTTGGCGACTGCTAAAATAAAAAAAAAATATGATTATCGTCAAATTAAACATTCCTCTTTTATACTATTATGTTGGATTTGAAAAATTCACCATTAATTTTTTCTACATAGATTTGTCATTCGTCCTACTATGTGACCCACAATGGTTCAGAAAAAAAAAAACCCTAAAATGAAAGCTTTCCAATAATACTCGGTGTACTATATTATCTCTCCTTAACAACCCTAGAACCTAGTCTCATTACTATTTTCTCTAGTTTCCCCCAATTTAGCCTTTGAAAACACAAATTAATCATCAATTTTCGGTGGTTTTACAAACAAGAAACGTTATTTACAGATATTTTGAATAAATATTTTCAGTTCTTGATAAGATAGAAGTTATTGATTTTGTCTTGGAAATAGCTCACTTATTGATAAATAAATATTTAAATAATTAAATTTGGTACAGACTTACAGTACATAGATTTGCATTGCTATAAATATTTAAAAACATAAGTATAAACGCAAAATAACTACTAGCTCCACTAAGCCCCACAATGGGACTTATTCCATTCGATAGTAGGTTTCAAAATATAGATTCTATGAACAATGCTTGCTGATATTCTCATATTCAAAATTACGAGTGATTTTTTTGTGTAAACATTTCATGTCAAGTTAAGAAATTGTTAGCTGAAAAATTCAACCAATCATCTTTTCACCTTAAGTAGCATTATTTATGGATTTTTTTTATATAGTATTTTAATCACATTATATGCATAAGAGAAGATCTATTACAGACAATTGTAGTTGTTATTAGGCGTACTCGATTTAAATATTATAAATTTATCGGAGATTTTTCACAAAATGTTATGTTAGATTTCGATAAACTACAAATATTTTCTATTTCAATTTCATAGAAAAAAAAGATATTTCATTCTGTAACAAATAGAAATCTTTCATAGGTTATTCCATCAAAAAGGTGTTTCTTTTAAAATTTGGGCAACTATTCATAAATTTTAAATTTACCAACAATTCAGTCTAAGTGGTCTGGTGTGTATCTAATTCAAAAACACTTTATCAGTAAAATTGTATTCTCTTAGACTAAAAAATGATTTATTTAGTATTTGAGTTTTTCAAATCTTATAACTGTTTGCGTTTTAAAGTTATTGGAGAAGTTTAAACCTTCCACAATCGCCTTAGTCCTCAATCGAAATTTAATGGAAATTTAATAGGTTTAAAAAAAGAATAATAAAATAAATATGGCAATAATAAAGGTTTAACCACAACTCTCAACAAAGTTTAAACATTTTTTTATTTTTTTTTGTGAAAATAATTTTCTGGGGCTAATTAGGTGAAAATATCATAAAACACAACAATATTAACAATCTTAGAATTAAGAATTTCGACGGATAATATCGGTGTTTTAACAAATGCTCTAACTATATTTAATTATTTAAACATTTATTAGGTCAGTTTTTATTTAAATCTTTATAATCTTAAAAATTTTAGCCCCATAATGTTGACTTGAATCATTAAATTAATTTTTATTCAGAATTTAAAACATAATATTCTTAAAATAACAAAAACGCGTAAAGCTATGTATTTACTTTTTGTTTCATTCGATACAGAATTAGAAAATACATATAATATGACCCCTATATGAGTGTTAAAATCGAATATCTAAGGTGGGCGAAGTTTTTTTTTCCAAAAATAAGGTATATTGCACCACTGTGCAACGGTTCGATGCTGACACAACCAATCGTTTTCAACGCATCTCTCTCCACTGGTTACCTGACCAGCTTTAATGCTATCCTCCCATCTGCGTCTCGGTATACCACTCGCCCGTTTATCAGTCGTAACAGCAAATATTAACTTTTTAGAGATTCTTGCGTTACTAAGGCCAACAATTTTTCACGCTTATATAATACGACGTATTGTAATTAACTAAATTATATTAACAGTTGACACATTTCGGCGTTGTGTAACAGTTGAATTATCGTTCTCCGGATCAAATAATCTACGCCATACTTTATATTCAAAAACCTTAAGACTTTGCTCATCCCTTAATGAAAGCGCCCAAGTTTTGTATCCATAAAGAACCGCAGGTAGGATAACGGTTTTGTAAATTCTAATTTTTAAGTTTCGGGCCAGGAGGCGCGAGCTAAGTAGTTTTGTCCCGAAAAAATAACAAGCATTTCACCCCCTCAAACTAACTAAACCCCTCTTCAATTTTGTTTTCTCTAGTTGTCGTTGACCCTAGATACCTCAACTTTTCTAAATTTTCAAACATATTCTATATGTTATATATCCTTCTATATCGATATCACCGAAATTCTGCCGTTTTTGCTGCTAACCACATATTTTGTCTTACCCGTATTGATTTCTAGCCCTGTTATTTACCGGTTTTCATTAATGTTGTTTTCTTTAATTTTATACTTTCCATGTCTTTGCTTAACAGGACTAAATCATCAGCATACCCAAGCACATATATTGTTCCACCCAGATCCAAACCTTTTTCGGTAAGCGTTACTTCTCTAATGGACTGTTTTAATGCTAAGCTAAACAGGGAAAGAGGAAGAGAATCATCTCGTTTTAAATGTTAACGAACCTCAAACTTTTCGGATAAATAATAACCAGTTCTAACTTTATTGATTGAATAAAAATAGTAATGAATAACCCAATTTGAAAAACATGTATACCCTTTTGAATAATTAACTAGCTATTAAAATATTTACATAAATATAAATTCAGATGACTGAACATAGCGAACTTGTATAATAACTTCGTATATCTAATTGTAGAATTTATGTTTATCTGGCTGAAGAAGAAATGACTTTAAAACTTTCAGTTTAGAGTTTCTATTTCTAACGAATTTAATTTACAGTTAGTTATAAAGCAGTCATAACGGTATTGAACTTACTGGTTTACTAATACTCATTATTATTATTATTAATAATAAAATTAGCGACTTTTTATTTTATTTTTCTCTTATAATTTACAATTTCAATTGTATATAACCAGTACGCTGATTATTAATCGTTAACTTTTTATTGTATCGATTTCTTTAAAGTTATTTTTATATGGCACTTAATAATTTTTAAAACTTTTTTATTTAATATTATTTGTATGATATTTACAACTGTATAAAAAAAAAATACATCTTGTACATTCGTACACATGAAAACTCTTGTTGAGGAACTATCCATTGGAAGCCTCGAAGGGTTATCAGGAATTGAATAGGAAGCAAGGTTAAAAACAAGAAGTTTGGGATGGTTATGAAGTTTATTATGTAAAGATAGATATCTGGATTGGACCAAATCTGAAACATAGGGAACATTAAGGTCATTGTGGATGATTTCATTTGTGACGCAGTAAAGAGCATTGAGGATTTTACGAAGGATTTTGGATTGTTAGGATTGGGTACGAGAGGAATTTGAAGGTTTTGTAGATCCCCATAGCTCAATTCCGTAAGTCCAAATAGGCCTTTTTATTAATTGGAAGGTTAGAGCGTTTGTCTACTAAGTGCTGAAGTAATCGAGCGGTTTCTTGTCGTTTGTCTGGTATGAGGATTTCAAGTTAGAAGTTTGTCCAAGTGGAGTCCTAGGTAACAGCTTTGTTCAACAGGAATAAGCGAGGTATTGTTAAAGGATACTGAAGGACAGAAAGTCACTGGTTTACGACGAAGGGTAAAGGTAATTTGATGGGATTAATTAGAATTTATTTTGTGATTTTTTATGTGCGATTGAAGGGTTTTTGATGCTATTCATGGGTTTTCAAGTGTAAACTTCGTTATTTAAGATTAATCCTACGGCATTAAGTTTAATAAATTATAAGTTATATTTTATGAGCTCCATAATTGCTAAACGACCTAATATATTACATTGTTTCTAATTTTATAGAATATTTAAATTATTTCGATAAGTAAAATTTTACTTATTTTTTATGTGCTGTTTAAAATGGAAAGTAGATTACTGATGAGTAAACGACCTTTGTCAGAAATTTATCATGGCTTTTATACAAGATTATCATCATCGAATTACAAGCATCTTAATCTCATTTTATAAATTAGCCATCGATAAGATAAAGTTCTTATCGATATCGAACCGTCGGAAAAAAAAACCTTCAAATTTTTCGTTGGATCAAGTTAGCATAAATTACGAAACCTTGGATTTAAATAAGATATTAGCCACTCTAGTACATTAACTGGAATATAAAATTCAACTCCTCGTTTAGAATAAAAATCATTTAAGTCACTGGATTCATTGTTCCACATATATAAATTGCTGAAATAACAATAGTTCTTTTACCGTATGTTCATAGTGATAGCCTATAAAGGAGTTTCATTTTTTTTTTTTAATGACTTTTTTATTGAAAATATTACAATCTGTCTCATAGGACATTTATAATAGTGTTCTGAGATCACATTCACACTCTATGTACAATAAAAAAAAATTATACAGAAAAATAATATTTATATATACAATAAATAAGTATAACATAACCTAAAAATAAAAAATAACACATACATATCTATATACACTATATCAGTAATTAACTATGATGTAATTAATTGAATTAAATTACAATTCAAATTTTTCACCCTTATGGGATAGTTTAAAAAAAATCATTATTTTTGAACCATGGAATTTAATTTAAACTATATATATTCTCCTGGAAATGAAAAATTTGTTTTTTAAATTTTCACGTCCAATAAACTGATTAGAAATATAATCCAAATACTTTTCGTAACGAATCCTAAATGAATAATGAGTGTTTCACTCAGTTCGTACAACGTTGGAAGCATTAAGATTCAATAAGGTTAATATTTTATTTGATAAACGACATTGGTTTCTTTGGCACATCAAATTTTATAAATTCTTCTATTATCAATATATTATTTCCCGTATTTCTGTTGACATTATATCACACAAAAATATCAGTAATATTGATAATGAAAAAAAGCTTTTATATTTTTAAAATCTTAAAACATTTTTTCCTTTATAATTCCTGTTAGGTGGGTATTCGTAGGTATTAACAAGCTGATACGAACCCCTTTTTATCGAATTATTAACATCCGCCTGAAACTTCGTAAATAGTTTCATCTAATCGTAACTAACAACTATTTAATTTACGAAAACTCTTAGACCTGGGGCGTTTTCAACCTGGAGAGGTGCAAACATTGTTTATTTAATTAGGTACTAAAAAGTTTTAAATACACATTTGCTTTCTACTTGGATTGTAAGATAAATTGATCACAAAATCGATAAAAAAGGTGGCCTTCAAAAATATTGATCCATTTGGCGTAACCTACACCCCCAAATGTTTAAAATAACGAGGTTATATAGGAAGAGAGATATTTTTATAGATTTATTAAATTATACTTAAAAGAAAAAAAATATTGCTCTTCTAACAAAGTATATTTTATTTCTTAAACAATCTCCACTGATATGTGCTTAATTTGAAATTTTATTTTATACACTTAACAACGTGAATTTTTTTTTTTTTTTATAATTCTTTCACGTCGAGAACCTACAGAAGTTCGGATCAAATCTGTTTATTTTTTAAAATATACACCATGTTTTTTTCCATCCCCTTCGCTGTAGATGATTATCTTTTTTTTTTTTTTTTTTGTAAAGTTAATGGATGATCCCATAAATACCCATTAGCTTTCTACTTGGATCGTAAGATAAATTGATCATAAAATCGATAAAAAAGGTGGACTACAAAAGTATTGGGCAGTTTTTCCTAGGTAACCTCGTTATTTTAAGAACTTTCGGGTGTAGGTCACTCCAAACGGCTATTAGTAGTTTATCCAACTGAAAAGTTTATGGGATCATCCATTAACTTTACAAAAAATAAAAAATAAATGATAATCATCTACAGCAAAGGGGATGGGAAAAACATGGCGAATATTTAAAACAAATAAACAGATTTGAATAAATCTGATGCGAACTTCTTTAGGTTCTCGATGTTAAAGAATTATAAAAAAAAATTCACGTTGTTAAGTATAGAAAATAAAATTTCAAATTAAGCAGATATCAGTGGAGATTGTTTAAGAAATAAAAAATACTTTGTTGGAAGAGATTTTTTTTTCTTTTAAGTATAATTTAATAAATCTATTAAAATCTCTCTCTTCCTATATAACCTCGTTATTTTAAAAATTTGGGGTGTAGGTCACGCCAAACTGCTCAATATTTTTGAAGGCTACCTTTTTTTTATCGATTTTGTGATCAATTTATCTTACAATCCAAGTAGAAAGCAAATGTGCATTTAAGAGTTTTTAGTACCTAATTAAATAAACAAAGTTTGCCCCCCTCCCCTCTATATTGAAAACGCCTAAATTCCACGAGGTTTCGTAAATGTAATAGTTATAGTTTACGATGAGATGAAACTATTTACGAAGTTTCAGTCGGATGTTAATAATTCGATAAAAGGGGTCTGTACCACGGACTAAAATGTTTGCACAGGATAAGAGATATAAATTAATATTTTTTTTTATTTTTTTTATTAACGAAATTTACAACTGTAATTAATAATAAATACATCAAGTAAATATGAACAAGTAATATGACATGTACAACATGAGGAGAAACTACCCATTGGTAGCACTCCAACAAATTAATATTAATATTAAAAAAATATTAAAAAATTACATTAATTAATTTATTTAAAATAAAAATGTCCTGGATTGGCTTCAATTTATCAATCAAAATCATTATTTCTGTTCCAAGCTTGAGGTACAATTAAATTTGTTGAGGATAAAATATCTAGTAATTTTAGCCACAAGTTGAGTCTGAAGTCTGCCAAATGTAGGATACATTAGAGGAAAATGAGTTATCCCGTGTGCCAGAAATAGCGGGTAGGGCGAATAAAATAAATAAAAAAATAATAAAAAAAAAGAATGAAAAATAAGCTATTTAATTGTTCTTTGTTAAGAAATTATAACACTGAACATGTTACCATGTCACCAGGTCACTACTACTCTTTGATTCTCTCTCTTCTTGTTTTCTTCTATGCAACATTGATTGATTTGTGTTGCAAACATAATAAATTAACTATTTTGAGCAATTAATAGGCATAAGCAAAATCTTTGTTAGCATAGTTTTAAAATAAATTCACCTCCCCATTTTATCAATTAATTTTCTTTAAAATATAACCAAGTTAGAAATCCACTAATTTTTGTATTTTCTTGTATTGCATATTCCCTTGAACTCAACCAACTTTAGTTCTGAAATATTTGTAGAGAATTAATAGTTTTTATTTTATTATTGATTTACTAAATTATTATTAAAATATAAAAAAAATATTGCTCTTCTTAAATTTCTTAAACAATCTCATTAAACTGATGTCTCATTAATTTGAAATTTGATTTTCTATACTTGACAACGTGAATTTTTTTTTTATAATTCTTTCACATCGAGAATCTGAAGAAGTTCGGACCAAATTTATTCAGATCTGTTTATTTTTTTTTAAATATACTCCATGTTTTTTCTCATCCCCTTTGCGGCAGATGATTATCATTTTTTTTTTTTTTGTAAAGTTAATGGATGGTCCCATAAACTTTTCAGTTGGGTAAACTACTAAACCAGCCCCTTTTTGCCTTAATATCATAGCTGATAACTAAGGGATGGGGTAGAACGATTATTATGTGAAAGTATAACAATAAATTAAAGGTGTCTCTCCCCCCCCCCACCACCGTTCCATATAACCCTCTCTCAACTTTCTTGTCTCAAATGATAATTTTAAAACTTATTATTAGTTAACCCTGCAACTTTTTTTTTTAATGTTAAATACTCAGTAATTACTATGTTAGTTAACAAACAGTTATTACTTATTAAACCTTGTAAATAAAATGCCATATTCCAAAATTTAAAACTTTTTAAACGGTGTTTTATATATATATATATATATATATATATATATATATATATATATATATATATATATATATATATATATTATATATATATATATATATATATATATATATATAATATATATATATATATATATATATATTATATATATATATATATATATATAATATATATATATATATATATATATATATATATATATATATATATAATATATATATATATATATATATATATATATATATATATATATAATATATATATATATATATATATATATATATATATATATATATATATTATATATATATATATATATTATATATATATATATATATATATATATATATATAATATATATATATATATATATATATATATATATATATATATATATATTATATATATATATATATATATATATATATATATATTATATATATATATATATATATATATATATATATATATATATATTATATATATATATATATATATATATATATATATATATATATATATATATAATATATATATATATATATATATATATATATATATATATATATATATATATATATATATATATATATATATATATATATATATAAGGCCGTCTTATAAATTTAGGCTGACACATAATATGGTAATTTAACATTATATAAATCTTTTAGTAAGAATACATTTTATAATAATAAGTATTATAGTTCTACTATGAGAAGGCGCATGTATTTTACATAAGAAATATAATAGACAAGCACATGATAGGTAATTAAAAAAAAATTATATTTTTTATATTTTATAGACTGTGATTTTATTAAATGTATCAATAATTATACAAATAATTATGCATAGAAATTTTAACAAAATTATATTAGATATGATTATAAATTGAAAACATATTTTAAGACTTAACAATGACTTGACGATCAGAAACGACGTAGTAGGATTTTAAAGTGAAATGTTGGCTAACATAAAAAAATTAAAATTTAGATTACTTGTTTATTGAAAAATATTACAATCTGTCTCAATAAAGGACACTTATAATATAGTTCAGAGAGCACATTCACACCATATTGAATAACAAATTAGAAAATTAGAAAATGAAATATTAAACGGCACCGAAATAGAAGAATAGAATATTGAAGAAAAAAAAATCGTTTTAGACAAAAATAAGTATAATTTGTAACTTTTATAGTTTATTTTTATTTTTTCTGGTTTTATCACATATAGAAAAGCAAATGGCATAATTGTTTTTGCCCACAGTGTTAACAATTTATATAAACGAACTCAACCATCGTTGGTCGATATAAATGTTGCCCCTGAATATGTTTAATTATAAACAAGTAATAAACTATTTTTTAACACAGCGAACACAAAAAAATAATAATAATAAAAAAAAGAGAAGTGAGAAGAAATCAACAATAGTAAATGTTTGTACGATGGGAAAATGTTTTCAGAAACTTAAAATAATGTAAAGAAATGAGAAAAATAAAAATATAAAAAAGTCAAAAGTAATTCATAATTGCCAACTTTATCTGCATAACAATAAACTTTCTAACAAATGAAATAACAAAAATGAATCAAATATATTTGCCACATATTAAGCGAGTGAATTTAAGCGTACTCCTCCTACTGGATGCTAGCGATACCAGTAAAGAGGAAAACTTATATCAATTACTCAATTATAACAAGTCATTAATGTTACATTAAGACTGTATATTGTATTTACATGCTTAAGGTCGAGAATTATGATTTACGATGCTGTTTTATTCTGTTTCAATCGAATATTAAAGCAGTAATTAATTTGTTTTTAAATATTTTTAATGCTACAAAAAATGTTTTGAGCCGCTTAATTTTAATTCGCATTCGTGTGATTGATATTTATAATGAGAATTTCGCTGTACTGAATATATGTGACCAAACGAATGTCCCATAACGGATCGTGATTTCGAACTATGAGTCACATATGCTAATTGCCGAACATTCTAATTTAACCTCTTCTATACGATATGAGCAATGCCCCGATCGTTTGATGGATGCAGTTTGACGCAAATCTCAAATTACGAACGTTTGCGATTGTTTAACCAACAGCTATTGGTCTTTTGAACAGAGCCAAAGTAATTTACGAGAATCATCATATGGGGTTTACATCTACGGAAGTATTTTTCCATGGACATACGTTGGAAAGCTATAAGTCCATTCATAAGTTATAATTTTTGAATGGCTTTTAATATTTTAATTTCGTTTATCTTTTCTTAGGGTGTAGAGTAATTAATAAAGATAACTGAATTTTAATTTTAGTCTAATGAATGTGGCTTAGTTTTAAATAATGCTAAAGTTCATTCTGTATGATAATTATTTACAGGATTTTATTTAAGATTACACGTGTATCTTAGCTATTTTTTTCGTTTTTTCTATAGACTATTTTATTGTTTTTTTTTTGTTTTTTTTTTTTTATTGATTTTAATTTCGTTTTATTCTATTTTTTCCAATTTGTATTTCACCTTGTATATAAATAAGTCAGAATATCGAGGGAAAAAAATTATAATATAGGCTCGAAATGAACACTGCAGAGGTTGGTTTAATACTGACTTATATTTACCTTTCCGAGGGCTTTATAGTCTTATCTTATTTATTTACAAGCTTTACTCAAGCACCCTACGTAACGCACCCACCCCAGTTCTCAAAGTGAACGCAGAGTTATAAGTAAATAGTACATAAGATATGACTGAGATTAAAAGCAAATAATTCTTTAAGCATTAAATGACAACAAAAAAGAAATTGCAACTTAAATTGTATCTTGACCAATACATAGAATGGCTAGAACAATAAAGATTATATATATATATATATATATATATATATATATATATATATATATATATATATATATATATATATATATATATATATATATATATTTGTGAGTGTGTGTGTGTGTTTAACACATGCAGATAAAAAAAGGAAAAAGAAAAAAAAAATGAAGGGAAGATTATTAGTGTGATCTGTGGGGGGTACTCCAGTCTCAGCAGTAGTTGGATCAAGAGAGTTGCGGGCTGGCCTATATGTGTGCCCTTTACTCATTGAGTACCTGTAAACTCTTGCATTGATGCCCTTGAATGATCATATTGAATGGCCCTTCGTAGGGCTTATCTCCCTTTCGCCGAATCGACGGTAGTTGACGATATACCGCCATACCCAGCTTAATTTTGTAAGATTCGTCAGCTGAATTTTTTTTTTTTTTTAAACATATTTATTGAGAGATATTACAATCTGTCACAATCAATGACATTTATAATAGTGTTCAAAGAGCACATTTACAATAAATAATACATAAAAATAATAATACTAAAAGTAAGTGTATATAAACAGAAACGAAACAAAAAGAAACTAAGCTAAGGCAAATAGATACTCAAATACATACATGCTCCTATACAATATCTAAAACAAAAATTCATTCACTCAAGATCTCCGAGCCAAACCTTTCTTCCCACTCGTGGAAGGAAAGGCAGAACTCTAGAGATTCATCGCACATGAATTGAGTGGAGAATTTGGTCATTGCCAAAACTCCCATATATACTTATTCACAAAAGGTCTCTGGGCCACTGCGGCTTCAACCTTCGAGGAGGATTGTAGAGAGGGGTGGTGCTGGATAGGGATTGTGCGAGGGTATTTGGATGATGGGTAAGATTCTGATGAGATTTAGAGATTTTTTCGGGGATAAGGCCTAGGACAAATGGGATATTAAGATCATGGTGTAGGATTTTGTTGGTTACATAAAACAGTAACCGTAGTAAACTAGATATTTACTCTAAACGAAAGTAGAGTTTGTCATTGTTAAAACTACTTAAAGAGGGCTTTTAAGCGGCTAAACACAGCTAAGTTCCTAAAAAAAAGTCATAACTTATTTGTTTTGTTTTTTCACCCTTTTACTGTGATACATTTATAACTGTTTCAAAAACTTTCTTGTTTATTAAGCTTTAAGTCCACATTAATTAATTTGAGGTTTATAAAGAAAAATTTTGGAATTAACTTCAAGTTATATAAAGAAATGATAAGATTTTCTATCCAGGTCACCTTAAAGTACTCAAAAGACGACTACAATTAACTGTTGGAAAACTTCTATTTCTTGTTTTTCCTTTACATGGGTTGCATTGTGATAAACATAATTGGCTAAAAACATATTTTATTTATAAAAAATAAAAGTTTTAAAATCATAATTTTTTAAATATTATTCACGTAAAGTGGTCATGAATTGTGTTTTTCTCCCAGGAATTGATCATCACAGGAATTGATAAGTATTTATCACTGATAAACTTAATGTTACTGAACTTAATGTTTACTTTAATTATTTTCATGAAAACGTAATTATCAGGGCCAGAAACATTAAGTTTGGCAGTTATAAATACTCATCAATTTCTATGACAGAAATCTAAGAGAAAAACCTAATTTCATAACCATGTTACATGAAAAATCGTTGTTTTAAAGCAATTATTACTATCACAATACATCCAATAACACGAATACATAATATATAAAAGCTTTGCAACAGATAATTGTAGCCATTTTTGGTGAAAAAACTGGTCTTTTTAGGTGACATAGTAGATCACGTAATGTTTTTACACAATTTGAGGTGGATCTCAATTTCTTTTTTATTATAATACTCAACTTAATTAATGCAGACTTTTGTAGGCAATTAGACTTAATTAATGCAACTTAGATTATTAAACGAGGAAGTTTTTGGAAAATTAGGATAACTATAGTACATTTTAAGGGTGATAAAAAAATTTAAAATAATTTGACTTTTTTTTTTAAACGGAACTTGTCTGTTTTTAGAAGATCAATAGTCTTTATTGACCATTTAAACCATTCATTTAAATGGTTTTATCAATGACGAACTCTACTTTAGATTAAAATAAGTTTTATATAGTTTATTATGAAGCAATGTTTAATTGCTTAAATATGTATATATATATATATATATATATATATATATATATATATATATATATATATATATATATATATATTATATATATATATATATATATATATATATATATATATATATATTTTACGTTATCGCTTCCTATTCAACAAAAAAACGTTACTCGCTTAAAAAATACACTAATTTTAAATTTTCTACTTTACTATGGAAATTGGGAAAGTGTTTATATTAACTTTTAGGTAGATCTTGATGTTTGCTATCAAGCTTTTTAACATTTCTCTCTACTTACGGCACATCCTGTATATGTGTTTATTAGACTTTTTTAAAAAATTACGCAAAGTAAAATATATATATATATATATATATATATATATATATATATATATATATATATATATATATATATATATACCGATTCCAATTCCTCCTTACAATTCAATCAGACGCTGGGTAGCCATTTATCATGTAAAAAAAATGCATTTTTCTCTATGTATCATTTGCATATAAAGATGTCCAGTCACGTTCGCTGAGAATTTTTTTTTTGGCCAGTTTTTCAATGTATAAGATTCTAAGTCTTTGAGCAGTATTTAATTGATTATTAATATTGAATGCACTCCTCTATATGTGTATCATCTTTTATTTTATCCGATCAATCTACAGCTTAGGATATAGATTATATAACAAATTTATAATGTTTAAAAAAATATTATTGTATTCATTTGAACACATTAAGGTACAGATGTAAATCATTTATAGTAAATATTTATTTGCTCTTTTATTATTATTTTTTTCAATAATTCAATGGCATGACAGCACAAGTAATTTATCGTTCATTTCAGATTTCATTTGGTATTCAATGATTTATTGTTTGTAGCAACTATTTTGCAGTATTATGACCATACTGCTCATATTATTTCTTTAGTATATCTGTATAGTTATGTAAATACTTCTGTTATTACTTAGTTCTTAGTTATTTTTTATTGTAAAATGTATTTTGGCCAGATGGTATGATAATTTTTATGTATTTTTTTTTCTTTAGTTAAAATATAGTACATGTTACAATACATGTCAGAATGGGGTTGTTACAATAAATTTGTAATTACCTTAACTAATGTGCTCCATCGTCAGTTTCTAATTCATGTTATAATAAATCAATAAATCTAGGTATATATCATCTAGAGCAACATCTTGCTTTTAGACTAATTATTGGGTGTCTGCAATAGTGAATATAATTGACCTTTGGATCTGACTGTTTAGTTTTATACTATTGTTGTTAATGTTTATTTTATGTATCTGCAATTTCATTTATATTAAATTTTAATTTTGTTTAATATGTCCGTATAATGAGTTCCTAAATGTTTAATGTCTGTTTTATAATTTACTGTTGTTCTATTGTTTTTTGGTTCTGTGCCTATTATTTGTGATTTATTTAAATTAAATGCATGCTGTAATCTTATGCTGCGATGTGCTAAAGCTGTTGTGTTTATGTTTTTTGTATTTTTACAGTTAGTAATATGTTGTGAAGTTCTGGTCCCTAATTGATTGGATGTTTCACCAATGTAGATTTTCGGGCAGTTTTGGCAATTTTGATAATACAACAAATATATTCAATTGTTGCTAATTAGAAGTAATCATTGCCAAATAACTAAGAATACTTAATTGTTGTTTCGTACCTATTTCCGTACTTTTCCACTTATATTGGGTATATAAATTAAATGAATATAATAAATATCAAGTGATAGAATTTTTTTCGGTCTAGGTTGGTTACCCGTTCCAGTGTCGTGTGCAAATTCTGGTGACCGGGTCTTTATTTCGATATTGAAATATATGTATCAAGAAATTGGATGAACTGCTGGTATAGGGCTGCTCCAGAGTACAGAGGGGAGAAAGAAGGAGAGAAAAAAAAAGATAGGGGGAGAGTTATTTTTGCAATTGGCGAAGAGTGTCCATTATGACAAACGCTTCTTCCCTTTTGAGTGGAGATCAAAAGTTCCCTTGCCCCTATAGGCCAAGGCATATTATATCCCGGGCCCGTATCCTTCAGGCGCCTTTTAAAAATGTATGAAGGCTTCAGATTATATGGCTACATCTATAGTCTATACATCGATATATTTTATACGGGAAGGAATATATCAGGGATAGGACCTACTTTGAACTCTTCCTTGTATGGGAATAAATACGTTTGGCACAATGTCAATCAAACAAAAATGATACTGATGTAAATATCTGATGTATTCAATTGAAAATATAATTTTTAAATTGTCTCATAAGACCTTCTCTATAAAACATTTTTTCTTCATGTTTACATTACCTTGATTTGACTATAAAAATTTTTATGTTTACTAGATGATTTATTTTTTAAGTAATATTAAAACATTTTCATGTTTGTATTGAATTTATTTATTCTGATTTGTAAGTATAAAATTTTAACCTGATGCTTTATACTTCAATCTAATGAAAAACTTTCAGAACCAAAATTTGATTAAAAAAAAAATAACAAAATTTTTAATTTTTATTAAACGTATAAAAATGACAATAACAATATTATCTTATGATGATAATTAATATTCACTAAAAAGTAAAAATTATTCATTTCCATGAAATTTTCAAATTTAATTGTCATAATCATTTGTTCTTATGTCCAAAATTCGGTAAAAAAAAAAAAAAAAAAAATATTTTAAAAATAATTATAAAAACTGAAAATTACTGTTTTTATCTTATGGTTGTAATTAATCGTCAATAAAAATTAAGGATTATTTATTTTGTATGAAATAATATAGTTTATGATACATATGAATCATAAACTCCTGAAATATGGCTCATGGAAAACAAAAATGGTGAACATGAAACAATAATATGAAATTGAAATTCCATTAACTTAAGTCTCATGGATATTAACAATATAAGGCTGCAAAAGAAGACCATAATATATATATTTATTGATACAGGAATATCACTCTATTATATATAAAATTTTCAAATTTAAATGTTCCTTCTTAATTTAATTTAATTTAACTTAACTTAATTTAAATTTAGTTTTTATTCTAATTGATGTTCTCTAACAGGGTATAAATGGATAATTTTCAATTTTTAGCTTCCTCTAAAGTACCTTTAATTTTTTTAATTTGAAACAATTGACCTTTTTGACCTCACATTAATCTCTAATATAAAAGATATTTAAATATAAAATATGAAAGAATTTGATGATTAAATAAGAGATAGTTGTAATTGAGGAACCAAAGGAATACTAACGAACCTGAGCTCGCCCGAAAGATCAGGACACGTTTCCATACGTAACATGAGCTTAATATAATAAGAATTCCGACAATATTATGCAAATATACATATGCGGTTTTCATAAATACTATTGTTGGTATTATTTAATATTTAATTCTATAGATTACAGCGAAATAAATACTAAAATTTGCATATATAAGGGAACTTATACAAACAAAAATACTCACAATGAAATATATTTTTTTTTAAATTATTTCTTAATGATATTTACAACTGTATTCAATAAATACATCTAGTAAATTTGAACATATGGATATAATGACAACAAAACACTTGCTGAGTAACTACCCAATAGTAGCACTCTAATGATATGTATACATTTGGTGATCACGGGGCCATCTTCATTCCAGACGCCTCGGAGGGTTATCGGGAATTGAAGAGGAAGCAAGGTTAGAACCGAGAGTATCGGGATGGTTCTGAAGTTTATCATGGAAGGCGACGTATTTGGATTGGGCCAATCTGAACATAAGGAACATTAAGGTCATTATGGATTATTTTATTTGTTAAAAAGTAAGGAGCATTGAGGATTTTGGATTGTAAGGATTGGATACGAGAGGAATTCGATGGTTTAGTGGAGCCCCATAGCTCAACTCCGTTATTTCAAATAGGCCTTATTATAGTCATGTATGTGAGTCTTTTGTAATTAATTGGAAGTTTAGAGCGTTTTTGTAGTAAGTGCTGAAGTAATCGGAAACGTCGAGCGGTTTCTTGTCGTTTCAGTCTAGTATAAGGATTCCAAGTTAGTCGTTTGTCCAGGTGGAGTCCTAGGTATCTGATTTGCTCAACAGTGATAAGTGGAATATTGTTAAAGGAAACTGTATGACATTGAGTCATTGGCTTACGAGAATGAAATATAAATCAATATAGTATTTATAATTTTTACTTTCACTTGCCGTTTGTCTGAAAATATTTATTTCTCTTAAGAAGAGGGTGGTAATTTGTAGTAGCGTGAATTTTTCGTCCTACCGATTCATTGATTTCGTTAACGTCTGATTATTGATTTTCTCTTGTTAAATGTACTTAAGGCTTTGTGATTGCAATGTTTTTTTTATAGAAATATATGATAAAAAACAAGTTTCAACTTAAAATTCGATTCGATTTGCAAAGCTTGCCTGTTTCATGTCGTTGAATGACTTATGATTTGAAAATACTACTGTTTTACTTCTATCTTTTTTTCTGACCTTATAAAATAAAGTTATTACACATTATATCTTTCACCCTCGAACCGAATTAAGTAGATATTGTTTTTGTGTTTGTAATATCTGAGATAGATATTATTTTACAATTTGTTTAAAAAATAATATTGCGAAAGTTGCTTATGAAAGAATTTCCTTCATTTTTCACCACTAGAAAGTTCGGTGTAGGGCGGTAGAGCATTAGGAGGTCATGGAATGGATGTCAGTATAAGTTGGCCGTTGGATAGACTCGCCTCTTATACAGCCTATTGTCCGACAACTTTTTGTCAAAATGTGAGATCCTTTAGAGGAGGCTAATACGCCGGACAAGAAGTAGGATGAAACTTCCTCACCTCGACAACTTTAATACTTTTCCCTCTTAGCTCTTTTCCTACTTACCATTCTAGGAGAAAAACTTGACCTGGCCACAATCCTCTTGTATTCTCATTACCCATATCAATATATATATATATATATATATATATATATATATATATATATATATATATATATATATATATATATATATATATTTTCAAGTTAATTTATTATTAGCCATATTTACACCAATTTAAAAAATTTTTTGTCACTTAATGACTACTCATCAAAATGACAAAAGACTATATCTGCTTCCTCTTCAATTCCCGATAACCCTCCGAGGCGTCTGGAATGAAGATGGCCCCGTGATCTCCAAATGCATACATATCATTAGAGTGCTACTATTGGGTAGTTACTCAGCAAGTGTTTTCTTGTCATTATATCCATATGTTCGAATTTACTAGATGTATTTATTGAATACAGTTGTAAATATCATTAAGAAATAATAATAAAAAAAAATTTCATTGTGAGTATTTTTATTAGTATAAGTACCCTTACATATGCAAATTTTAGTATTTATTTCGCTGTAATCTATAGAATTAAATATTAAATAATACCAACAATAGTATTTATGAAAACCGCATATGTATATTTGCATAATATTGTCGGAAATCTTATTATATTAAGTTCATGTTACGTATGGAAGCGTGTCCTGATCTTTCGGGCGAGCTCAGGTGCGTTAGTATTCCTTTGGTTCCTGAATTACAACTATCTCTTATTTAATCATGGTCTTTTGTCATTTTGATGAGTAGTCATTAAGTGACAAAAAATTTTTTAAATTGGTGTAAATATGGCTAATAATAAATTAACTTGAAAATAAATAGTATGCACCGAAGAAGAATTGAGTAATATTGTGAATATATATATATATATATATATATATATATATATATATATATATATATATATATATATATATATATATATATAAATGAAAACGCGTTTATAAAACTTTTTAAAAAATTACGCAAAGTAAAATATATGTATATATATATATAAGCAACAACACATAGACAATGGAAAATTCCGTCTGTCAAGGTCTGTGTGTAATTTGTTTTTTAAATTTTATTTTATTGAGATTTACAACTGTATTACATGGAAAATACAATAAGTAAATGTGACATTGGTAACATGACATGTACAACATGAAGAGAAACTACCCATTGGTAGAACTCAAATTAAAGTTCTATATTAGAAGGTCCCGAGGCCATCTTCTGTTCAGACGCCTCGGAGGATTATCAGGGATCGAAGAGGAAGCAAGGTTTGAAAAGAGAGGATTCGGATGGTTCTGCAGTTTGTTATGGAAGGATAGATATCTGGATTGGACCAAATCGGAAACATATGGAACATTAAGGTCTTTATGGATGATTTTATTTGTGACAAAGTAAGGAGCGTTGAGGATTTTACGAAGGATTTTGGATTGTAAGGATTGGATACGAGAGGAATTCGATGGTTTAGTGGAGCCCCAAATCTCAATTCCGTATGTCCAAATAGGTCTTATTATTGTCATATATATGAGTCGTTTGTAATTGATTGTGAGCTTAGAGCGTTTATCTAGTAAGTGCTGCAGCAGTCGAAAACGTCGGGAGGTTTCAAGTCGTTTCAGTCTGGTATGGGGGTTCCAAGTGAGTCGTTTGTCAAGGTGGAGTCCTAAGTATCGGATTTGTTCTGTGTGTAATTAATAATAAACATTCATCACATTTATAACTAAAATAAATCAGCAATAATATATCTACAGTATTATTATGGTTTTATACGTCCATTATAGCAAATTTCTTTTTCACTGGCTCATCTGTTTAAATAGAATTAAAAAACAAAACAAAAAAAAACATTAATACACCACAAATCCAATAAATAAGAAATTTAAATTCAACAATAATAATAATCATCAAATACAATATAACAATAAAACAAACTTTACTATAAATAAACGCGATATTGTATCAATAGTTTACTATCTGACTAATTGGGATCTTTGCAATGTGGCCTGCTGTACATAGTTGCTTAAGGATTTCCAGTTAGAACCCTTTAAGAAACCAAATAATTCTTCTGGAGAACAGGTCTCTTAACTCACTGAACATGTGGCAAGTCCAAAAATGTGAATGATATCCTCTTTTTCTTGAGAGTTACATACCAGACAGCAATCATTGTCCCCCTCAATGCATGGTTTTACGCTTAAATCGAGCAATTCTGTCCTACATCGAAAAATTGACCCTATAGTCACAATATCAAAAACTATTATTAAGATAGAGTGTAACAGTGCCCACTGAACATAGCCCTGCGTAAACAGAAAAACTTGATTGAAGACTTTTTCCAGATTATTTCAATTTTCTAAGTCCTCTACCCTATGTCTAACAACAGTCAATTTTCCGCGCTGATCAGCGATATTTGCAATATCAAGATTAGTTTTACAACTATCCTCGAATTCTAACCACTTTTGATACCAATAAACTCTCTTAGATGTCACCTCTTTCGCTAGTATATGTGGCAAACGAAAACTCGGTATCTCCAGCACTTTCAAAATATAGTCGAAATGAAAGAGTGTGTAGGAGTATATCGAGGCGTGGATTTCAATCCCGTTTGGCTATTGGTTTTCCTTTATTAAATTTACTTAAGGCTTTGTGATTGCAATGGTTTTGTTGTACAAACATATGGTAAAAAACAAGTTTCAACTTAAAATTCGATCCTATTTGCAAAACTTGCCTATTTCATATCGTTGAATGACTTTGAAGGTTGAACATATCACTCCGATAAGAATCGGAGTGATTGGACATACTATTTTCCTCAAACAATTCAATCTCTTGTGTCATTTATATTAGTTCTCATATCTTGTAATTTGTCGTGATGTGCATAGATGTTAATAGACTTGTAGCTATTGTATAAAATTGATCTTTCTAGACCATTGAAAATTTAGAAATGGGACAGAGATGAATCTAATGCAACGCATTTGAGACGAACTGGAATGAGAAGCTAATAACTGCGACTCATGAAACATTAATGAACTTGTCCTCTGCATCATAATTGAACCAAGTTGGACTACAAAACCCATTGAGCCAGCAATTGTTGACCCATTGTAACGCTTTATCATCTCTTAATGGACAACAATTTTTCTTTTTCTAAGCTTTAAATATATATTTACGTTATTTGAAAATATTTGAGAAGACAGATTTAGTACTATCCATCACCACAGAGTAATTTATTTTGACCCCTTAAGTGCCAAATAGTTTATATATATATATATATATATATATATATATATATATATATATATATATATATATATAGTATAAATAGAAGTTATGAACACTGTCATAAATTCTAATTATATAATCAAGAGGCAATACTTTTGTTATTCTCTATACTATTTTCTTCATAAAGTTTGGCATTATTTAGCACAATTGGTTTAATATTTTTTTTTCAATTGGTTTTACAAATCTCTGGTAGTTTTTTTCCCCGACATCTTTACTTCTGCTTTTCTTGAGCAATTTCTTTTCAGATTCATGCATGCATCTCTGCAGCATCTTTTTATTTTTTTGGTTTAATACTATATTTTAAAATAAATAAATGGTTCAATTTTTCTTTCAAACTACTTTTGACATTTTTTGTGATATTCGTATACTTTAACCTCCTTTTAAAAGATAAAAAATAATAAAAATTTGTAATATCGGATACTAATATTAATACCATTTAAAAGACTATCATATATCGAATTTCAAAATCCGTCTATTGGACCGAAATTATTATTTTACATTTTCTCTAAAATTGTAGAGACCGTATATTATATATTCGGATGATCCCTTTTTTTCCTTCTAGTTTTAATTAGTGCAGTTTTCATTCAGTCAGCACAAGGTAGATAAAAGGTTTGCAGAAAGTTGCCATTGTTCAGCGTGATAAATTTGTGATTTTCCTTTTAGCATAGCTCATATTTGACAAAATATATTAACTTGATTTCAGTAGGAAATATAAATTAAAGATAGTATTTAGTAGCTTGTCCTATATATTCACTACTAAAAATGAATAAACAAGTGCATCAAGTAATTAGGTTCTTTATGTCATTCAATTTAATATATTTCTTATATTAATTGATTTTTTACTCGTTCATTGATAACTATTGCAATATCTCTCAATTAAGGAAACTTTTAAAATAGTTCAGAGAGCACATTTACAGAATCATTAATAAATAAGGTATTAAAAAAATAATATACAGCAAATATGAACAAAATAAAATATCATTATGAGGGAAGAAAATAATAATAATATATTTATTCTTATTTAACGCCTCTGCCGTTGGCTATCAGGCCATTCGGCTCCTGGCAGCCCAATATAATTCCACCATGATTCCATTGCTTGTATTTGTGCCGATCCCATCAGAATTACTGCGGACATCTGACAGAGCGGGACATACTGGGAGGAGCAGGTCGTACATCTCGCCCTCTTGGCGAAGAGGGCACACAGGGCTATCCATCACTCCAATCCTATGTAAATGCCTTTGCAGGTAATCGTGCCCTGTCGTCATGCGGAAATTCGCCACCGATTCTTTCCTATTTTTTGTTTGTTTCCTCGGCCCCTCTGTTCAAGATAACCCATCCTCGACCCCACTGCCTGTTGCTTTTGCCAATTCTTGTTCTATTCCTTGTTAAAGGATTTTAATATCCTTTTAACAGATTCAGAGGGCAACAGAGGATTAGTTTGTGGCATTTTCGAGGCGATCCGTGCAAGCTCATCAGCTTTTTCGTTTCCTGGTATACCGTAATGGCTTGGAACCCATTGGAAAGTCGGATTGCTTCTTTAATTAAATTACTAATCCGATCTCTAGCACTTCAGGATGGTCCAGGCCATCTGCAGATCGACAGTATGGCTGCTTGTGAATCGACAAAGATCACAACTTGGGGATAGCTGAGTTCTTTCTCTATTGCATCCAATGCTGCCGAGACGGCATTGACTTCTCCATCAAAATTTGTCCCGCGGCTACCGACAGGGATGGATAGCCTCAAATCTTAGCGTATACTCCTCTGCAGTCCAAGTAGCTGTTGGGCGGAGCCTTCAGTATATACGTGGAGCCAATTGACTCGTAATATCGGTTATTTATTGTTTCCATAACAAGCTCTTTCAATTCCCATTCAGGTGTTTGCTGTTTACTTACAGGTTGTGTTAGATCTAACCGTGCCTCTGCAACAATTTTTTGCTGGTCATTACGTTTATTAAATAGCAGAATCATGTCTAGATCTATGTATTTTCCTTCCAACAATTCCCTGACTTTTACTGTTAGTGGTTTTTGCGTAATGAGGGGCTGAGCAGATGTTTCTTGAGTAGCCCAATACTTAAAACCAAGACTTTTAATTCTCTCTATAAGACTGATAGCTGTCACTTCTCTTCTTGTTTGAAGTGATTCTATTCCCGCTTGTATCTGGTGAGGATTTTTTCGCCCCTGTAATTAGTCTAAAAGCCTTGTTGTGCACCACATCCAAGGTATGCAGTGAGTTTTCTAATGCAGTCAATAATTCCTCACTTCCATATTCCAATACTGGTCTTATGTATGATTTGTATGCCAGGGCTAATAATTCTTCGTGAGCGCCCCATTCGATTCATGCCAGTCGTTTTAGCTAGCTTAATCTGACTTCTCCTTGTTCAATTAATTTATCCAAATGGTTCTTTCAACTAAGTTTGTAGTCTAACTTTATACCCAAGTATGTTGCAGAATCTGTCTGAGACAGCTTCTCATTATTATATATAATTACGTTGCGTCATTTAGTCGAGAGGGTAAAGATTTGGAAATCAGTTTTGGGAGTATTAACCTCGAACTGGTTGTCCACCTTCCATTTATGCAATGATACTAATGCAGTATTAAAGTAGCCCAGATAACTAAGTCGACTGCATAGAGAAGTGTTTAAACTTCGGAAATAGCTTCTAGTGGTTCTATTACATCGTCAATCATTATGCTAAACAGAATTGGACTCAAAACTGAACCCTGGGGAACCCCTCTTCTTGTCTGTTTATAAGGTGAAACTACATCATTATATTTTATCCGGATACGCCTCTGGGCCAAGAAAGAATAAATGTATTTGAACATATTTTCTGCCACAACATATTTCTAATTTTCAGTAACTGCATTTTTGTCCAGATTTTATCAAATGCTGCTTTAAAGTCTTCAAAACCACTATCGTGCTTTGCTTTCTGTGGAAACCATTTTTTCATCTGAAAAGTATGACATGTGCTCCACCGTGTTCCTGTGGTTTCTAAATCCTGCTTGTTTGTCAGAGATAGCTCTCTTAATTTCCAAGAAATTTTCAATTCGAGACAATACTAGTCGTTCAAACAATTTTGAGAGCATGTTAGTTAAGGCGATTGGTCTACAGTGTTCTGGTTTGTTTGGAGTCTTACCGTTTTTTTTCAGTCACTTGGCAAGCATTTTTCCCAGATCTTGTTCACAGGACCGTAGCCAACGCATACTCCCTTATATTTTATGGATTCCGGGAGGATATTATCTGGTTCAGCGCTTTTTTCAATGACATCTTTTCAATTCATTCATGTATGGCACAACATCCCGTTACCGAGACTGGGCCTCCTCCAAGAGCCTCCGCCAGTTGGCTCTGTCTTCTGCTGCAGCTCTCCAGTTCCGCACACCAAGCAGGGTTCTCGCATCATAGGCCACGTTGTCCAACCATCTCGTCCTCGGCCTTCCTACCCGTCTTACGAGGTGCAGCTCCTCCATCATTATTTTTTTTTGGTATTTCAAGGGTGCTCATTCTGGCCACATGCCCTGCCCACCTTAGTCTGGCCAGTTTAATATACGTGACTAAGTCGATGTCTGCATAGAGAGAACTGAGCTCCCTATTTTTTCTTTTCCTCCAGACATCACCCTCCTTTACTGAACCATAAATCCTTCTGAGGACTCCTCGCTCAAAGACACTCAGCTTCATCTCATCCTTTTTAGTCATCGTCCAAGCCTCTGAGCCATATGTCAAAACAGGCCGAACAAGAGTCTTGTATATGATTAGCTTGGTCTTCTTTGAGAGGTACCTACTTCTTAAGTGTCGGCCAAGTCCAAAGACACATCTATTGGCAGCCGTGATCCTTCTTTGTATTTCTTGAGCCATGTCATTCTTGCTATTAATTTCAGACCCAAGGTATATAAAACTTTTCACTCCCTCAAACTTAAAAGAACCTACCTCAAATGGAGAGTTCAGATCCACCTCACCGCCAACTCTCATATACTCAGTTTTCCTCTCGTTGACTTCTAGACCAAGTGGTCTTGCAGCTGCTTCAAGGCTTATAAACGCTTCTCTGAGAGCCCGTTCAGACCTACCTATTATGTCAATATCATCAGCAAAACCAAGAAGCTGTGTCAGGCGATTGAAGATTATATCTTTGGTCTGAATACCGGAGTCTCTTACAGCTTTCTCCTCTGCCAAATTGAACAATAGACAGGCGAGGGCATCCCCTTGCCTAACCCTACTGCTCACTTTAAACTCTTCGGAGTCGTCAGAACCGACGCGTATTCTGCATCTCGAGCTGTCCATGGTCATCTTGATTAGGCGTACGAGCTTCTGAGGGATGCTTAGCTCCTCCAAGGCACAGTATAGTTGCGTTCTATCAACGCTGTCGTATGCTGCTTTAAAGTCCAGGAATAAATGGTGGGTGACTACCTTACGCTCCATAGTCTTTTCTAGGATCATCCTCAGAGAGAACAGTTGATCAGTCGTTGAGCGTCCTCTTCGAAATCCAGCCTGATATTTCCCAAGTTCCTTTTCAGAATACGGGAGGATCCTCTCAAAAAGAATGTTAGAGAGCAGCTTATAAGCACACGAAAGGAGTGAGATTCCTCGATAGTTAGCGCATTCTGTTTGATCTCCTTTCTTATGTATTGGGCAGATAATGGCTGTTGCCCATTCCGTAGGCATAGCTTCCTTCTCCCAGATGGTCAGCATTAAATCATGCAGAGCTTTCTTGAGTTCTTCACCTCCACATTTCAACAGCTCTGACTGGATTCCGTCCGGGCCTGGCGCCTTTCCATTTTTCAATTTCCTCAGGGCGTTTTCCATTTCCTCCTTATCCGGGGGTTCAATAGAATTCAGGGAGTCTTCCTTCATTACACCTACTTCTCCAGGCACCGTTCCTCTGTTTAATGCGCCTTTGAAATGTTGTACCCATCTCCTTAGTACGTCATCTTTGTGGCTTAAAAGAGTTCCATTTGTGTCTTTGCATGCCGTCACTCTGGGCCTAAAAGCTGCCCTACCCTCGTTTATTCTCTGAAAGAACAGGCGACTTTCATTTTGGCCTCGCAATGCCTCTGTGTCCTCCATGTTCTTATTTTCCCAAGATCTTCTCTTTCCGCGGAATAATCTCTTCTCTTCGCGTCTTTTTCTTCTATATGTTTCTTGGGAGAGCCTTGTGGGACGCTGAACCTTCTTTCTGTAGGCTTCATTTTTCACTTTTACTGCTTGAAGGCACTCAGCATCAAACCATGGGGGCCTTCTAGATTTAGTCTCGTAGCCAAGAGCTTCTTCTGCTGCCTGTTTCATTGCGTTGCTGCATCTCTTCCACTGTTCATCGACCATAGAGCTGTCATTAATTACTTCTTCATTAAGTTTCGTCTCCACAGCTTGTTGATACGAATATTGGTGGTCTGAGTCCTTAAGTTTAACCACATCAATCTTCTTCTTTGGGCGTTGGTAGTGGTTTTTAATCAGCGAAATTCGTGATCTGACCTCGGCAATGCTCAAATAGTGATCCGTGTCCATATTTGCACCTCTATAAGATCTTGCATTTATCATGTTGGACTTGTGACGGGCACTAATGAGTACATGGTCTATCTGTGATGCTGTTTGCCCATTTGGAGAGATCCATGTTGCTTTGTGGATATTCTTTCGAGGAAAAAGAGTTGTTCCAACAACCAGTCCGTGCAATGTAGCAAAGTTCACCATCCGTAGCCCATTATCATTACTGGTCTCATGCAAGCTGTGGGTTCCTATGGTCGGCATGAGTGCCACCTCCTTACCAACTTGTGCGTTAAAGTCACCAAGAATGATTTTAACATCATTTTTGGGGCAGCTTTCTGTCACGCGTCCAAGTTCTTCATAAAATGCTTCCTTATCCTCCTCAGGTGACACCTCTGTTGGGGCATGGCAGTTGATTAGAGAGAAATTAAAAAATTTTCCTCTAAGCCGAATGTAGCATAACCTTTGGTTAATGGGAGTAAATCGCATCACTAACTGTCGAGCTCTGCCTCTCACAACAAATCCGGTACCGAAGATGTGATGCTTTTCATGGCAGCTATAGTAGAGTGTATGGTACTTCTTCTCCATAATTCCCTGTCCTATCCATCGGACCTCTTGGATAGCTGCTATGTCGATTCTGTATGTGTCCACTTCTGCAAGGAGCGCACGAAGTGCTCCTAGTCTATGTAATGATAAAATGTTCCAAAATCCAATTCTTAGGTCATTTAGGCGTTTCCTGGGTCTGTTACCGTAATTCAGTCCGGCTTCTTCTCTTTGAGGTTTCGTAATAAGGTACTTTAGGGGGGGTGGGTTATCATCTTTTCAATAGCTGAGTTTAATTCAATAGGATGCAAAAAAAAAAATCAAATATATTGGAAAATAATCTCCATTTTGCATTTTTCAAGTTTCGTATGCATGCAAGTATGCAGAGTTTTATTGGTTACATAGAAGAGAGCATTGATTATTGTACGGAAAACTTTATACTGGACGCGTTTGATGTTAAAAAATTTGCTTATTCCCCACAGTTCTAGTCCGTAGGTCCAGATGCGTTTTAATATCGTCTTGTAGATCAGTAATTAGTTCTCAATAGACAGTTTAGATTTTCTATTCAGTAGTCTATATAGCTGGCCATAACATCGGTTAAGTATCTGTCTTTTAAGTCTAGTCTGAGGGTTCCACATCAGTCGTTTGTCTAAGAGTAAGTCAAGATAGCAGACTGTGTCTGAGAAGGGAAGCTAGATGGAATTAAAATAAACTGGTGGACAGTAATCAAGAAGAAGGGTGAAGGTAATATGTTTACATTTGGATTCATTCCCTATGATGCACCCTTTCTTACACCAGTGTTCAATCAAGGATAGGTGCCTATGCAGGGTTATGGACGCTGTTTTGGGATCTGAGTTGGAAGATAAGATAGCGGTGTCATCAGCGAAAGTTGCCAGGAGGGTATCAGGATGGACGGAAATAATTCTTATAAAAAAAAAAAAATCCAACATGTTTTTATTGAATAAAAAAAGTCAATTTATTTTTGTTTTATCTTTAATTATTTAATCATTTTAAATGTACTATTATTGTTCCAGGTAAATATTGTTATCATCTTCAAAGTGATTTATTAAAAGGACATTTCTTGTAGAAAGGCTGAATGAAGAAAACTTAGATTAGGTATGCTGTTTTTGACCAGGATAACCTTTTTTTTTTTAACTATCTATACAACATATGCTTACTTCTTCAGCTTTTAAACCTTTCTAATCACTAATATAAACTAGTTTATAGTTTTAATATTTGTTTAATAAAACTTGTGTTTTATTGAAAAAATTTTAACGAATTTCCTCACTCTTTTATCTGTTATCCCTTAACAATTCATGACTCTAGTCTTCAACCATAAATTTGGTTTTGATTAATGGCCGGATTTCTATGTTATTGCACATTTGTTTTCGCTTAAGTGGAAAAGCTTCAAACCCGATAGTAGATAATGTTTGGGCGACCTGGGCCACGATTACTCCATCCCCTTCAACACCCAGCCTTAAGCACCACATGGCCGCTTCTGCATCCTACCTTAACCACCACTTGGCCAGTCACGTGACCCTTATGTCACACCCCCTTTCACGTCTTACCTCTCTTAATCTTTTTAATAATAGTTAAGGCTGGGTGGTGAAGGGGATGAAGCAATCGTGAACCAGCTCGCCTAATCTTTATTTACCCCCGATCATCTATGCAGGTTCCGTGCAGAATAGTTCTTTATTTTAGTTAACTTGTCTTTCGTCACAAACATGTCTTGTAAATAGCACGTATCTCATGGCTATTTATAGTGTCAAGTATAATCAAAGGGACATTAGTTCTTACCCAGAAACAAGTCGTTTTGGGACTTCTGGCTGGTCCTTCATTGAATTCGTATTTTTCACGATCAGATTAAGACGACCCTCGTAATTTTCTGTTAAAAAAGAAACACACAGATGTAAAGTAAGTGCTTACATCGGATACGTATTTCACACTATTCGATTAAGTACGATCGTTATCGTTACAAGATATACAATTAGGTTACCACTGCATTGGGAATGTATTTCTCACGATTCTTGAGACACGTTCGTCAGACGACGTTGTTAGAGAAATAAGCACCTAGATAAAAATTATAGGTATACTTTGAATATTTAAACTTGAAGCAAGACAAACGATAAGGCACGAAGAATGAAAGACGATTGATATGGCAAACCTTTTTGTTTTCGAAATGATTTTTCAATAGGACCGCTCACGGTATCAATAAAAATCCCATAAAAATGCAGTAAATGTAAGGGATAAAACAAACACAGCTCTTTAAAAGCAAGATTTATAAAATGTTAATTAGCTATTTTTATCCATCTAAAATAGTTGATAACATCTGGTATGAAGTTATAAATAATAGGGCAGATGGCATTAAATAATAGTCATAAAGCTTTCTTTTTTTTTGTTTAACAAACTTTACTCACTCACTCACATATTGGCACTACAGTCCATATAGGACCTATGACTCCATTCGGCACTGTTCTAAGCAAATATTCTCTAGCAGTGAACACCAAATTCCTTACTGCTTTCCTTAGAGCAGTTTTTAGGGATACTACTGGAACCAAATCTTTCTAAATGACCCGAACATCTTAATCTACCAAGCTGAGTCTAAGAAATGATTTCTCCCTCTCCAAACAACCAATGCAGTTCCTTCATTGTTGATTCGCCAGGCTTCTCTAGCTTTCACTACATCGAATATTTGGCGGAAAACTTTTAAAGAACTCTCCCAGAATATTAAAGCTCTCTTGTTTTTATCTGTCCATAATTTGGTTCCATTAGACTATTGTCAGAGGGATTATGAGCTATACCTTTCTTGGGAGATTAATTAAACTTAAGCGCCTCCTGTATACACCGTAGGCAGCTTTTTCCAGCAGAAATTCTGGAGATATCGTATTCTGCAATAATATCTGCAATAGAAATCTGAATAACATTGTATTGAGTACTCTTCCAGTTGGATCGTCCGCTCTTCACCTTAGCTTTTAGCAGTTAATTACTCATCTGTAGTTAATGGTTTGCGGATTTTTCCATTTATATCGTATGTTTCTTTTTGATATTTACGTTTATTTTAGAAATATTAGCCCTTTGTTCACTGAGTTTCGCTGAGTGTGGGTGTTATATATACCTTCGAACTTTTTATTTTCTTAATTCGTTCGAAAATTCTCTATTTAAACCCTACTCTGGTCACAGTTTGAATTATAATTATAACATTTTTTTTATCGAAAACTGGATAAAAAAGATACTACTTTAAGAAGCATTACAAAAAAGAATCAGGTAAAGAGTAATAAAAAGAGGGTAGCGAATTGGAAGAGAGAGAGAGGAGGGGATGTGATAGGAGGAGAGTGTTAAAGTTCTGTTCTCTTGGTAGGGCCTATTCGCCCTGTGCCTGCTAACATCGTTCTAACCTGCCTCTTCTTTCCAAGTTTCTGTTTTCATGATGAGACTATAGTTACTTAAATTCATTAACCATGAATGAGTTCATAACAAAAACCTTTTCGAAATTAACAAACCAATCCATTCCGTAGTATGTAGCATAAGCATGTAACGTACCCGTTAGGTTTAATTGGAAAATATATACATATAAAGATTATATATATTTACTAAACTGAAAACTAAGGGAATTTCCTATTTCAGGTGCGAAGATAACTCACCTAATGTCCTCTATTGAAGATCATTATAGTTCGACATTAAGAGAACATTTCCAGAAACCAACAAGAAGTTAAACCGAAAACTACATTTAAAAAACAAAGATTTTTTTTTGTTTGTTTTTTTCATCACAGTAATCCTAAATTTCTAAATGGTTTTGTTTGGGTTCGTGTGTTCATTTTCGATGATTTTGCTTCCCAGCGTTATTAACGGGAACGGAACAAACCACGAAAGTTTCTCTTTCAATAATGGAGATACTTTTTGGTATGTAAGCAGCTTATACATTTCTCAAATAATTGGATCTTTCTTACCGCTTGGCTGCGGTAACAAGATAGTTGGGAAAAAAACTATTCCCTTGTTGGTAAATGTTCCGATGATACTAGCATGGGCAATGTTGGGAATCAGCTGGTCAAAGAACATTCTTCTCATTGCAACAGTTATCCTAGGCTTGTGCATCGGCTATTTACAACGCACTGTGTCTGACTATATCAGTCAGATACCGCAACCACATTTAAGAAAAGCTCTCGCTTCATTTACAGATGTCTTCAGGTCGTTTGGAGCGTTCCTGGTTTCCGGTTTAGGATTGATCACAAACTGGAGGACTGCTGCTGTAGTTGGTGTATTTATAAACGTATGCGTAATAATTGCTCTATCTCTGGTTCCCGAAGCACCTAAATTACTGAATACGGGCGGTAAGTTGACTAGAGCAGAAAGAATCCTGCACTGGCTTCTTCTTTGGTGGCAACCCCGCCAATCGACTAAGGAGTTACAAGAAGTACCAGCAATTTCAGAGACAAAAGACATTTCTGGAGTTGACGCCGCAAGTCATCAAAAATATCCAGATGATGGAATTTTATTTTTTCAGCAATTAAAGTTACTTAAAAGTTGGAAAATGCTTAAGTCTCTAGGACTCGCGTCGATTTTATTGTTAATCCCTAATTTCACTGGAATAGTTGCCTCTCAGCCATTTGTCTATATGCTGTCAGAAGATTATAGTATGCCGATAAATGATTCCACTTGCGCTTTTGTGTTCCATACAGTGGCATTTGTCGCATCAATTCTGTTTATAGTTACAACTCATATGTTCAATAGGAATGTAGTAATTTTATGCTCAGTCGCAGTAGCAACTATTTCCACTGGAATGCTCTTCATCTGCGAATCATGGTTTGCCTTTTTCAGTTACTGTATGCTTTTTTTTGCTTCGAGCTATGGATTGGAAGGGAACATATGGTCAATGTTGGATGATATATTTTCCCAAGAAGAGAGGGTCTTCGCTTTCCGTCTAGTGGCTGCAATTGACTATTTTTATAACTGGATATCCGTTGTATCCTACCCACAAATGAGAAGATTAATGGAAATACAATATGTATTCCTTATATTTATGATATTCAACATTTGTGGCTCTTTTTTTATTTCTATTTATGTTTATAAGATGAAGAAAATTCCAGTTGAAGAAACATTGAGCAATATAAATCAAAAAGAAGACAATAAGAGACAGCTTGATCTGTGAATTTCGTAAAAATCATTGATATTGTACTCGCCATCGTATATTTTATATTTAATATGAGTTGAAATAATACATTTTTTCTACCTACATTCACTATTATTACAGTTCAGAAACAATTTTTTAACAGTAATTAGTCACATTCCCTTATACTTGTTTCACTTACCTGCCTAGTTGCATACCTTATTATTAAATCAATGTCTTATTTTCTCACTGAACTTAACATTTTATATAATGATTGGTCATTACAATATTAAATTAATTATTATTGTTAGGAAATAAGGATAATTAATTACTTAAAACTAATACCAGAGCTCCAAAATATAAACAATTTCTATTGTTTTCATTTATTTTTATTGTACTTAAAATAGCCTGGAAGAGCTTATAATATTTTGTGTAACCCTATATACAATTAAAATAACCTATGTGCATATGGAAATAAAAATGTGATAATTTTATATTTTTTTTAATTAATATAACAATCTATGACAGTAGGGACTACTTTTCACAATATTTTTTAGTATATAAAGGTATTGTAAATATATAACATGTATTTTATATAAATTATTAATTACATATTACATTAATCAGAACACTATAGTTAATGCACATACTTACTTATTTTTTATAAGTTTTAACTTTTCAGTTTCAGTCATTAAGTTCCAAACTCTGGTTTGTGACTTATTGGTTGTTCGCTGCCCTTGAAAAATGGCAACTGAACAAATCCTAACCACATTAATATAACGAAAAATTCCCTTGAAATATAATGATGGCTCATTTAAAAATTCGTTTGCAACGATACCTAAATTTAAATTCGCCCTCAAAAAAGATCAGGGTGTGGTATTCACCTCAATTGAAAAAACTTCTGTCTTGGAATACGTCAACAAAGTAGGTGAATTAACAGGCCCAGGTAAGATATAAATTTCATCTAAAAATTCCAATAACCGGATCATTCTATTTCTATCCAATAAACAAGTAATCAAAAAAATTTTTTTGGAAAGATCTGGAATTTTTAATCACTAAAAATTATTAGTCCTATCCTTGATTCCTTATCCGTCAGCTTAGAACCCATTTGTTCTCATCCCTCCTTCGATGACATGAGCCAGGAACTCTGGAACACTATACAAGGGTACCTCTACTTGAGATAAACCTACTTGTGGTGCTTCAAGACTTTATAGAATTGTGTAATGTAACCGAAGGTGGAGTGGAAACTTTGGACCAACTATGCCACTCCTACACATGCCACTTAGACTTATTACTGGAAAGATGAGATGTACGACCTGCAGTTTCCTTATGTTAAGGACAAAGCTTGTCTCCTTTATCAGCAGTAACCTTTAAATTTGCAGTGAAGAAGGGGGTGAGTCATGAAGAAGAAATAATAACTAAAATTGAAATAATATGTATTAAAGAAAACATAAGTAGAATATCTATATAAGTTGGACGTTACGTCGCACAGTGGTCGGAAAATTCCAGGCAAAACACCCGGGAAACTTTCAATTTTTTGTTTATTTATATGATATTTACACCTGTATAAAAAAAATACATCTAGTAAATTCGCACATGGATATAATGACATGAAACACATGTTGAGAAACTACCCATTGGTTGCACTCTAATAATATATCTATATTAGGATATCACGTGGCCATCTTGTTTTTAGACACTTCGGAGGGTTATCAGGAATTGAATAGGAAGCAAGGTTAGAAACAAGAGGGTTGGGATGGTTATGATGTTTATCATGGAAGGGCAGATATCTGGATTGGGCCAAATACGATACATGAGGAACATTAAGGTCATTGCGGATGATTTTATTTGTAACAAAGTAAGGAGTATTCAGGATTTTACGAAGCATTTTGGATTGTAAGAATTGGATACGAGAGGAATTTGAAGGTTTGGTTGAGCCCCATAGCTCAACTTGCAATTTAAGTAGGATATTTGATAAACTGAATTTATTATGGCCTGTCGGGCACTCTTAATTAATATAGAATAAAACCTTTTTGGTATGACAAACCGTTATTATTGCTGTTATTTTTTTCAATTATAAATAAAATATATTTTGAATGCAATATGTTGTAAAAGTGAATATTTATTCTACAAGGTTATTGACAGAATCAATCATGAATATCTACTACCTATATTACTATCAAAAGGACATAGTGGTAAGAGAAAAATATCAAATAAGCCTACAACTAAATAAATATAAAACCAAATACATGGGATGGTGAGCTGAGAACATTACCCCAGTATTAATTATGAATCACGATTTTTTTTTTTTTTATTTCTCTTCAATATTTTCCTTCCATTTTCTTTCAGTTGTTTCCATACTTTTCCTCCAGTTTTCTATGACGGAAAGGAGTAAATAAGGTATAAATTTATTTAGATACAAATACGATTTTATTCTTGCTCGTTTTAGGTATAACTTTCTTGACAGAATTTGCAAGATAATTTCCAAAACTGTAATTATGGCAGCTGGTTTTTGTATTCAGCATTAGCAGAGAGTTCAAAAAACATTTTGATTACAGGAAGACCTTGGCGGTCGTTTGCGCGAGGTATTTACCGATCAAAAAAAGAAATTCCTGCACCCATTGAGTGATAACTTACCCTATAAAAATACGATTTTTAAAATTTATTTTTTTGTCTCATTTCTAAAAAATACTCAACAAAAAATTATTTTCAGAATTCATCAAAAATGCCTAAAATAAATATATTTTATTTTATGATTTATAACAAGTTGCATGATTAATGTGGCGGAAATTGGCTTTTTCCTTATATTTTATTGAATATATATGAAACTGGTGTTTTTATCTGTGCCTAAACTTTAGGAATATATGAGTTAACTATGTCAGACAATAAAAATATAGAAATTTGAATTATCAAAAACCTTGAAATAAGGCTTTTTGCCGCTCTCAGACCACTGTGCGTCGTTTTTAAATATAACGACGAAAGATTTTAATAATAAAAAAAAAAGTAGCAAAAACAAGAATATAAAACAAAATTATAAAATAAATAAAACTTATAAAACATGAAAAAGATTACATAAATTTTAATAAATTATATTCTTATGTTCTATTTATCAATTATCATAAAATTAAAAAAAAAAATCCCTTTAAACAAGAATAATAATTTATTAACCTAACGTATGTATATATAAAAAATGGTGTAATCACTATAACAAATTTTTCCCCGACTGCCTCGGAATAAAGGTTCGCTGATAAGTTTCAATTAGTCTTTAAAAGAATACTTCTGCTTTGTAAAACAACTTACTACCTACCTAATATATATATCTATAAACATTATTTTTATTAATTTTAATACTAGGACCTTTCTCCTATTTATAAGCAAACAAAAAAATTAAATATTTAAAAAAAAAAGAAATTATCGCAAAAAAGGAAAATAAAAAGATGCACTTTAAAACAAAATAAATTGTAACATCCTCCAATTTCCAATAAAAAAAAAGAGAAAAAACAATTGTAACCACCCCTAATCATGGGTAACCATCTCTAACCACTCCTAACCAGTCCTAACCACTTCCTCCTGTGGCCCTATTAGGTCACTAATATGCCACAATCCCGCGGAATTTCCGGTGTCCGTATCCCCTTACTCATAGATATCTCGTGACATCTTACTTCTAATCCTTTTTATTTATTTTTTTTTTTAATTTTGGTGCTGGCTTGCTAGATTATTAGTCTTAATACTAGCCCAGTCGTGAGTTTACAAATATAACCGACTCACAGGCATTGATGATCCTAGGGTTTTACGACTTAAAGCCTAAACAAACAAACAAACAAACTAGCCCAGTCGTTTTATAAGGGTGTTTATTTGTATATGCCATATGTATATGTGTTATGAGTGCAAATTAATTAGTCATTAGTTTAACAAGCTGATAGCAACAAAAGCATTAAATTGTAAATTCTTAATATGTTAGAACTGTATTGAGCTGCAAGAAGCCGAGAGGCATCATTATCACCGGTATAGGCGTTGAATGAAAAAAAATAATAACAAAACGTTTATGGCTTACTCTGCTGTTATTGAGGATTAACTTAGTAAAATGTTATTTCATTTATCGTTTCTTGTTTAATAAGTAAAAAAGTGCGACGTTCTCCACTTTTCATATTTCATGATTTCCTGTTTGGAATTAAACTAAAATGTATTTAAATATTGCCCTGGCGTTCTAATTCTACGTTCTCATACATTTCCCGTTATTCATTTTACAGCTTATAATAATAGTTTACCTCAAGGAAAAGAAGCTACCAGAGAATTTCAAGAAAGAACAGGTATTATTGTATAGTTCTTTGTGAGTTTAGGCACATGATGAGCTATAAGCTATAAGCTAGTTTTGTATATTGTTCATATAATAATCAATCAAAGACCACACCAGTGTAAAATTATAACAAATTAAAAACCGCCTACCTATTCCTGAGTACCATACCTCGGAGTAGCTGTTGGATGGATTTTTTATGATGGTACTTATTTGAATATATCTTATATAATAATAATAATAATAATAATAATAATACTATATTTATTCTGGGACGAGTCCCTTTAGAATAATACAGATGGACAGAAATGTTGGCTAAGGATCCTCAGAGATACATAAAAAAAAATGCTGAGTAATTAAATAGTCATAATTAAAAATATAAGTTACTTTCTAACTTAAATAAGCTATTATACCTAATAAATTAAATATATACTATAAATATATACATAGTAACTTAAGTAAATAACTGTACATAAATATATGTGGTGTGAATGCAAATTAATTACTACTATTGTTATTGCCCACAAAGTAGAACAGTTTTTCATTTATCAAATGTGACTTATGAATTTTTATCGCCTCCATTTAAGTCTGATCGATATTAGTAAAAAATAAATAAATCGAAACTCTATTTATTTCAGGCTCAATATAAATATCCGTGGGATCTAATAAAAAAATATTTATATAATAATAATGCGTTTTATTTCGATTACAAAATAAATTAATTATAACAATATGCCTTACTATGATACAAAAAAATGTACGATTTTACTGGATAACTTACACACATTAAGCAATGGGCTAATTGCCCGTCTGCCCGTTTGGCCACTTTTACATTTTAATAAACATCATATTATGTAGTATTACAAGATTTGCTTCCCATAACTGAAGACCAACATTATACCTGAATATAAATATTAAATAAATTGCACGACATTATGAGCATACATATACGTAGTTCCCATTTCCTAAATACCAAATCCATATAAAATTCGAATAAATACAATATAACAACAATACAGCAATATAAATAATAGTGCTTCGCAATATATAAACAATAATTATAATTAATAATAATATTACTATAAATTGTAATAATAATCCAACATCATCCAGTACATAAATATTTACATAAACATAAGTTCTGTTTATGAATGCACACATATTAATAGTTGAATTCGTGTATATATTTTTTTTCAATATTTGAATGCAATAGTCAAGTATTTATAAAAGCTGTCCCAGTACTTTCCGTTAAGATAATCCATTACTTCAGTGCTATTAAGTAATATTTTTTCCCGAATAGATATTTCAGGATTCTTTTAACACGGGGTATGTACCAATGGAATGTATTGTATCTTCTATTTCTTTTGAGTTGCACATAGAGCAGAACAGTTTAACTTCAGATATATCAATGGAATAATTGAATCCTATATGCTCATTCCCGAGTTTAATTATGGTATTCAAAAAATGTTGTTTTCGGTGGTTGTTGATATAATGTGCACCAACGAGTTGAAAATTTAATTCTTTATAAATGAGATGAAATTATGCAGAACCTACTTCATTTATAATTTGTTTCTTGAAATACTTTTGCATTGGCAATAGTAGTTCAGATATTTGATGATGGCTGTAAATTAAAGTGGTTTTTCCGGTTAATTTTTGATAAATATCTATATTTTATGAATGGCAAAATAAATTATTTTTGATTATATATAGGATTTAATAAAAAAAGATATATATATATATATATATATATATATATATATATATATATATATATATATATATATATATATATATATATATTTAAAAAAATCATCTTTATTCTGGGACTAGGTAACTTAGAATAACAATATTGTTCATATAAATTAACCATAAATCTGGCCTAAAGTTTCAATTAAAATAAATAATATCAAAATACTAGTAATAAATTAAGTATAATAGCTCTTAGGATAAATTAACGAGAACAGTTGGGTAATAGGGGTTCAGTACTTCAATATTGGAGCTAAAACAATAGCATAATATTCACTGAATGAAATTAGAAAGGAACACAAAATCAATTTTATACTCAAAGCATTGTAGTGATGGAATATAAAAATTAAAAAGAAAATAATAATAACTTTTAATATGTAAAGAAATGAACTATTAAAAAAAAAATGACATATGTTCCCTAAGGTATTTAAGTGATTATGAGTAAATATTAGGAGAATAAAAAATAAAATAAAGTGTATATATATATATATATATATATATATATATATATATATATATATATATAGCGAGGAGTTTGTTGAAGATAATTTTTTTTTATTATTTATTTGTTTATTGATAAATATTACAATCTGCCTCAATAAAGAACATTTACAATAGAGTTCTGAGAGCACATTCACACCATATTTACAAAATAAAAAAAATAATTAAAAAAATAAGCTAACTTCAAATAATATAAAGCTACAAGAGAACAAAATAAAATATCATAGTGAAGAAAGAAAATATAAATAATAGTAATAATAGAATGAAAATAAATGAATAAAATAGAATTAAAATTAGAAGATAATTAGAAAATAAAATACATTTCAACGAAATACAATCTCATGAATATAAAAATTAGAAATTAAAAAAAACAAATTTAACCTACTCACAATGCTTAGTGAGTGGTGATGAAAATTCACTTTCAACACAGAATAAAACAATAAAAAATAATGTCTAAAGAAAATTAAAGCCTTATTACATAGTATGTATTATGTATTATGTAGATATTTATATATCTAATATCTAATTCATTGTTCAGACGTATGAGGGACGTCTCAAATATGTTAACATATTAGTAAAGCACCACCTCATTAAATCAGATTGGTGGAACAGGGTTGAAGAAAATCCTATCAACCCAATCCTTGTAGCCATCAAACCTTCACTTTTATAAAGATTTTTTTTTTCTTTTTTTTTATTAATGGTAATAAATCTATTAATGTATTAATTAAAATTTATTTCATTCCTTGAAACAATTATGCAGACGTGTTTGAATGATAATAAACCAGGAGATAAAAAACAGAACACAAAGTAATTGGCAAAAACAATAGGCAAGTTTTTATTTTAAACAGTAGTGGTTTTATTGAGGGGGGGGGGAGGGGAACTGGAAGGTAGAAGGTTTTTGCCTACAAGCGACTGACACCTGGGCATTGTGTCACTAACAGAGGAGCCCGGAGCCAGAAGCCTTAATCCATCCTCATCTCAAGCTTTATTACTGGATTAGCATAAATGGAATTAGAGCTCCTGTCCTCCTCTATACAACTTTTTCTTCTCCTTTTTTCCAACTCAACTTTTATTTCTTTTATTTAGGGTAGTTGGATTGGTTTGGTCAAAGAAGCAATAGCTACCTACGTTTCATAGGTGTACAACCCTTTCCTGGACAGATTAAACTGTCTTTGAAATATACAGAGGGAGGAATACTTTATTCACATGTAGTGGTGTCCAACTGAGTACTAGTGTTGCCCAAAATCGGTCTTAGTCTTGCAACTTTGCAAGACCAAGATCAACACCTCCTATCTGTTGCAAGACCAAGACCAAGGTAAAAAAAATTCAAATAAAAACTGAGGCAAAATGGTTACTAATACTTGACAATCTTAGTCACTATATGTTAATAATTGGTATAACCAATATAATTTTGCATTTAACTCCTCTAATTTTATATTCTGGCTTAGTTAGATTTCTCCTATCTAAAAAAATAAAGCAATATCTCTATAGCAATAAGCAAATAAGTAACTGCAGACTGTTGCGCAAGACCAAGACCATGGCGAAGACTGAGTTTGCAAGACCAAGACACGTCTCGGTCTCGCATTTGGGCAACACTAGTCGTTTCTTGGGACCAACTAGTAGACTCCTATATGTTGCAAGACAAAGACCAAGATTGGTAAAAAAAAATTAAGGCAAAATAGTTACTAATACTTGACAATTTTAGTAACTGTATGTAAAGAATTGGTATAACCAATATAATTTTGCATTTAACTCCTGTAATTTTACATTCTGGCTTAGTTAGATTTCTCCTATCTAAAAAAAATACAGCAATATCTCTATTGCAATAAGCTAATAAGTAACTGCAAGACTGTTACCAGAGTCTTGCGCAAGACTAAGACCTATACCAAAACTGAGTTTGCAAGACCAAGACTCGTCTCGGTCTCGCATTTGGGCAACACCAGTCGTTTCTTGGGACCAACTAGTAGACTCCTATATGTTGCAAGACAAAGACCAAGATTGGTAAAAAAAAATTAAGGCAAAATAGTTAGCAATACTTGACAATTTTAGTAACTGTATGTAAAGAATTGGTATAACCAATATAATTTTGCATTTAACTCCTGTAATTTTACATTCTGGCTTAGTTAGATTTCTCCTATCTAAAAAAAATACAGCAATATCTCTATTGCAATAAGCTAATAAGTAACTGCAAGACTGTTGCGAGACTCTTGCGCAAGACCAAGACCATGGCGAAGACTGAGTTTGCAAGACCAAGACTCGTCTCGGTATCGCATTTGGGCAACACTTGTCTTGGTCTTCCACTTTGCAAGAACAAGATCATCAACACCTCCTATCTGTTGCAAGACCAAGACCAAGACTGTTAAAAAAAAATCGAATAAAAATTGAGGCAAAATAGTTACTATTACTAGACAATTTCAGTTACTGTATGTAAAGAATTGGTGTAACCAATATACTTTTGCATTAAACTCTTCTAATTTTTCATTCACACTTAGTTAGGTTTCTGCTATCTAAAAACTTACAGTAATATCTCTCTCGTAATAAGTTAATAGGTAACTGCAAGACTGTTACCAGAGTCTTGCGCAAGACTAAGACCTATACCAAAACTGAGTTAGCAAGACCAAGACTCGTCTCGGTCTCGCATTTGGGCAACACTAGTCTTGGTCTTCCACTTTGCAAGACCAAGATCAACACCTCCTGTCTATTGCAAGACCGAGACCAATATTGGTAAAAAAAAAATTTCGAATGAAAATTGAGGCAAAATAGTTACTAATACTTGACAATTTTAGTTACCATGTGTAAAGAATTGGTGTAACCAGTATACTTTTGCATTTAACTCTTCTAATTTTTCATTCAGACTTAGTTAGGTTTCGTCTATCTAAAAATTTACAATAATATCTCTCTAGTAATAAGTTAATAGATAAATGCAAGACTGTTACGAGAGTCTTGCGCAAGATTAAGACCTAGACCAAGACTGAGTTTGCAAGACCAAGACTTGTATTGGTCTCACATTTGGGCAACACTACTGGGCACACAGTATATCTATTCGTATGAGACATAGCCCAAATATCTTTCAATTTTTTTCATTTCCATATTCATCTAAATCTTCCAAAGAGCGTTAAAACCTACACCTTATTTGTTCCTTTAACTAGAAAGCACAGTTTTTATGGATAGGAATGAATTCATTTATGAATGAAACTTGTTAGCGAATCTCACCGCAGTACGACAACAAGAGGTGGCAGAAATATTGGTACCTATTCAATATTTCCTACAACAGACCTTATTAAAGTAAGTGAAAAATTCAACTACTTATTTCATAGTAAACAGGAAAATAAATACATATAGATGGTCATTTCTAAACGTATTTTTCTATTATCCGTCTGTAAATTATTATTTCAAATAAATTATTTAAAATGGTCATTTTCCCTCTAACGTTTGAAAAAAAAATACTCAGAGTAATTAATATATTATTCTTTTTTTAAATTATTTACATATTTGATGGAATTATTAATGAAACGAGTTTGTTATTTTGATTATGAGGAGTGAAATAAATAACGGAAACAAAATTAATTATTGTTGTTCTTTTTAGAAAGCTATATTCAGATGGTAATGGTATATAGATACGATGCCGGTCTAAGAGAACATAATGCATTAATATTAATATTGAGGACGATTTTAGCAGAAGCTAACTTAGGAGTTCCTAATTAAGACACTTTTTTAGGTTAACAACAAGACCCTTAACTGGTACACTGTTTAACATAAAAAAAAAAATGGCTCCTGTATTAAAAAACAAAAAAAATCAATGGTGAAATGTCATTGTTTGGCTCTTGTGACGAATGAGTTTGCCGACCACTGTTTTAGGAAGCTACTTTTTCTATTCGGTATCGTTCCGCGACATCTAAAACATTAGCTTCTTCTTGCGGAATTCCTCTTTTAGGAAAAAGGTGCATTTTTCAGAAATGCACCTTTCTGAAATGACTTTTCTGATGTCTGATCCAAGTCCAGCGCTTCTTGAAGAAAGCTACGATCTCTGAATTTGACACAGATCAATCAGCCTCAATACATTAAACTTCGTCTAAGCAGGTGAATTACTTTTCTTAAAGCCGGCTGTGGCCAGAAGGCGTAGAGTAAACCAAAATGGATTTATATTGTGGCCTCCAAATTTGTGCGAGGAGCACATTTTTAGTAGAGTTTGAATATTTCAGGAAGGAGATATATTTTGACCGAGTTATGAATTTTTTAACAGAGCCATGTGTGGAGTTTCAATTTGGATTCAATTTCAATTTTCAACTTACAGACTGGAAAACAAAGGGAAAAAACTGAAAGAGACTACAGTAAGTATATGTACTATAATTTTTGTAATTCTACGTTCAATTCAATCTTTGTCTATTTTAAGGGAAGATCCCTATGCAAATGGAGTCTATCACAAAATAACAAACATTATTATCCTTATGGAAATACAAATTCATTCCTTTTTTATATTAAATTACAACACTCTTAAGCATAAATTAAAAATCAGAAAGTTAAAATATTCCCAATTATCAAATTAATATAAACTCTAAAATTGTCAACAATATACATAAATAAATACACATAAAACAATAAATACATATTTTAAAAAAATATATCAATATTGAACTATGTTCTAAAATTAAATTAAAATATTACCCCTATACCTAAGAGAATAACCAATAAATCTACCAAGACAGATTATGTGCTGATGTGCAATATGGAATTTTTGCCATAATATGCAGAGAACCAGATTATCCTACCTATACTCTATAATTTGATATAATTGAGATAAAAAAATATAATTTTCTCATATCTTCTGCACTGATTGGCTTAAATGTATCTATTCCATCAAGATTGTCCATACCCTTGTAAATTCTTAACCTTAAAGTACAGTAAATTAGGCATTTAAATAATATATGATAAAGTGTTTCCTTTTCTTTAGTGTTGCACATTTTCCACTCAAGTTGTGAAGTAATTTTCACAATTTTATTATCAGAAGAAATCTTGATCATATATTTTCCCGAGAGGAGGATCTGGATTATTAGTTTCGTATATTTGAAATTAGTCGGCGTCAACAAATACTGGGGGATATGATCATTATTTAGAAAATGGTTTAAATGTTCAATATAATATGAGCTATGCAATGTTATCCTGTCACCGTCCTGCAAATGTTGTTTATATTTACTTAATATCCTAATTAAAGTAATACTACATTCTCTTACTCTCTTTGTAAACAAGAAGAGAGTAATATATATATATATTTTTTAATAGGGTGGTCATGCGCCATCAAACTTAGAGTAGATGAGCACGTCTGCTCTAAGGAATCTCATCAACTCATATTTGGTTATATGATGCAAGCGTATTTTGAAGAGAGAGTAAACGGGGGAATTTCCCCAGCATGAGGACCAGTTTTACATACTCTTAGCCGCATTTACGACAAAGGGATCCAACTTTTTCCGATAGTCCACTGACTCCTGGAAGACAACTCAGAGGCTCATATTTAATATTAAGTTTCAGGAAGTTGGACCATTTTTATCCAGAAAGTATTTATTTCTAATTTTTTTTTTATTGGTGTTATGGGTGTCTTTAACAATAAGGAACTCAAATGGTCTACTACTAGCAGTATGGGTTATTGTTTAGTTGGATACGATATCATATATTCATCACCCCTTTTATGTTATAATAATTTAGATTTTAGTCCGATTTAATATAAAACGTTCAATATTCAATCCTACTTGCGTTTAAATGAGATATATTACCAAAAAGAAAAGAAATGATTTTATGAATATTGTAGATGTGTATGCGGGTTTAAGTAGGTATGCGTATAAGTGTATGTATGAGTGGGCATGTGAGTGTGACTCTGTGTATGTATGAGTGTCCATTTATTTATTTCTTTGTTAATCAGGTAAATTTAACTAATTTATTGTTAATTTTATTTTTATTGAATTTTGCATACATTGGGTCTGTACATATATTTAAAATATTTATGACGCAGCAAGTTATTGTATAAATATCTGCATAGCTTTTGACGAAAATCTTAATGCTTGAGAGACCTGGGCACTGTAACCCAGGATTTATCTTTACAATTTTGATTTTGTTTTGCTTCTATTTTTATTGTTTAGTTTTAGTTTTTTGTTTCTTTTATGATGAAGGTAGCACCATGTTAAGGTAAATGGAATTGTGAATAAGAAAATGTTGTATGTAAAAGAAAAAAAACATGTATTTTCTGCCAAATAAATATATAATAAAAAAAATCATTAGCGCCTTATCCATAAAATATTTATTATTATTAAAATATGTAGCTAGTAGGTTTAATGAAAAAAAAAAAAAAAAAAAAAAAATATATATATATATATATATATATATATATATATATATATATATATATATATATAAGTTAAGAGCGTCGTCAGACTTGAAAAATAAAAAAAAAGAAGGAAAGGGATAGAGATGCAACACACACGGCTTCTGATAAAACACTGCTTTATTCAATCAGTAATTCTCCTTATATACATTTGGCATGTTTGTTTACATTGCCAGATGGTATTAAGGCTGATATCGCCAGTCTCCGGTCTTTATCTCCCCCCCCACCAGTTTACGAACAGGCTTTTCGGAAACTTAAATAATCCTAGATCGGAGCCAACGATGACCAGCCTTAACACTTTACAATTGTTCTTACAATATACCCTTAAAAGATAGTAAAACTCACTTCCAATCGGCTAGAATGGGAAAAGAAAAAAAAATAAAGAAAAAAAACACAGAAACTAAACACAACACTTGAGAACTCTTAATAACCTACACACAAAACAAAAAAAAAATACAATTTCCTCTACAATATCGCTATAACTCTATTTACATGAAATAACAAAAACAAATTACACAATTTTTATGTTTTGACAGGCAAAAAAAACATATTTTTCTTTTTTATATACAGCGGTGAGGGTACTACGAATCCGTAGGTCTATGGTCCGGTTCTATCATTGGGAGCATTAATTGTTCGATATGAACGGTTCTCCTCTTTCTGGGCTCATTAACGCTTTCGATAGTTAACAGATTATGCTCCCTAATAGCAACCACTCTGAATGGACCCTCGTACCGTAGCAATTGTTTCCCTCTGTTGGTTCCCAATCTCCGGTAAACTATTGTTCCGATTTTTAGTTCCCCCATTTGGTCGCGTATCTGCACATTCTGCCTCTCCACCCGCTTCTTCTTTTCCCGCTTAATTCTCGCCGTTATCTTTCCCCATGTTTTCTCTACCTCTACCCTATTGCTCTGAATTTGATCTACTAACGGTTCGGTAATCGTAGTTTTCCCATAATCCCGCCTTGGCCTGCGCATCCCGAATAGAACTTCTATGGGTGAAAATCCCGTTACGGAGTGGATCGAGTGGTTATAGACTGTTACCGCCTTCCTCATTGCCACATCCGGCTCCAACCCTTTTCCCCCTGATATACACGGATGTGGTCGCTTAGTGTGCTGTGCAACCGTTCGATACCGCCTCTACCTTTAGGATGTCCTGGGGTGTTATAATGCCACGCAATCTCCAATCGCTTCACCTCCTCCCTAATCGCGGCATTGTCGAACTCCCTACCACCGTCCGATGTAATCCTCTCGGGGACCCCATAGAACTGCACCCAGGTTTGTAGGGCTTCCGCAACTGCATTGGCTGACTTATCCATCACTTGATGTGCCATCGCCACTTTGCTGAATATGTCGATTACCGTGACCCACTTGAACCCTTTCCAGGTGAATGTGTCAATCTGGAGGTCCTGTAGCGGCATATTCCCTGTAGGTGTCTCCTCCTGAACTCCTCTGGGGGGGGGGGTGTCGATCGTATTTTGTGCGCATGCATATCTCACATTTCCCAATGATTTCCTGGATGGATCTCTTCATGCCCCACCAGAAATACTTTCGACGTAATGCCTGCAGCGTCTCGTTCACGCCTCGGTGATTGGTTTTCCCCTGGTGATATGCCAATGTGATTGCTTGCTGCTGCTCTTCGTCTTGTATCGTCTCTACCGCATACTTGCACCGGATGAATGTCCTGTCCACACCTATTCGCTCGGACCTCCACATTCGCTTTATCTTATCCCATACCGTATTGTTTCCCACGTATAGATAGTGCGTTTTACCCGCTTCCGAGGCGTCCCTCAGTGCCGTACAGATTTGTTCTTCGCTTACCCCGGGTTGCGACCAAATGACGCGGATCCTACTTCTCCCATACCTTCTGAAATCGATTTTCATGATTCCGGCTGTTCGTGTCTTCCAGATCACCTGACGGTGTTTGTCGTTCACGATCTCATCTATTTCTTCCATCTCCGCTGCCCTTTCCTCCGCTGAGCTCTCCTCTTCTGGGACTCTCCCCTGTCCTCTACACCTGCGGTATCATTTGCCCCTTCGCCATCGGGAGTCCATTCACTCAAGAATTGACGCACGTCCCGCGATGGTCCTCCCCTGTCCTCTTCAACCGCGTTGATCATGATGGCCCTAGAGAGCCAGTCTGCCACCACGTTTTCCTTTCCCGGCTTATACACCACCTCTATGTTGTATTGGCTAAGGATCTCCTTCCATCTCGTGACCCTAGCTGAGGTTTCCTTGAGTTTTCCTACCCACTGAAGGGGTTTGTGGTCGGTATGGACTCGAAACTTTCTCCCGAATACGTATGGCCTGAAATGGTCGATAGCCCACACTATCGCGAGTAGCTCCCTCTCCAAAGCGCTGTACCTTGATTCCGCACCCGTAAGCCGACGGCTCGCGTATGCTATCGGACGTTCCCCCCCACTACTTCCCTGAGACAGAACGGCCCCCAACGCATATTCGCTCGCGTCAGTGGTTATGTTGAACAGCTTTTCAAAATCCGGGAACGCCAATACAGGCTCTGCCTGCAACCTACTCATGCATTTCCGGATATTGTTCTCCATTTCCGGTGTCACCGCAATCTTCGCGCCTTTCTTGAGCAAATTGTTGATAGGTACCAAATACTCTGCCATCTCAGGCACGAATCTCCGGTAATAGTTAAGCGTCCCGAGAAGCCTCCGGATCCCTTTTACGTCCCGTGGTACCGCCATCCGTGTGATTGCCTCCACCTTTGCTGCATCCGGTCTGACCCCCTCGCTAGAGATAGTGTGGCCTAAAAAATTAATTCGCGTTTGCCCCAGCAGGGACTTCTCGCTCGACAATTTCAGCCCGAATTGCCGCAGCCTTTCGAAAACTGATCTCAGATGCCCCACGTGTTCGGCTTCCGTTTTACTGAAGATGAGCAGGTCGTCCATGTACACTTGGCATACCGCGTCATCGATACCCCTCAAAAACTCGTCCATCAGACGTTGAAACGTTATGGGCGCGTTCTTCAGACCAAACGGCATTCTGGTGAACTCATAATGCCCCCTTTCAAACGTAAACGCCGTCTTATGTTGATCTTCTGGGTGCATCCGTATTTGGTGATATCCCGCTTTGAGGTCCAATGTGCTAAATACTACTGCCCCACTTAACCTATCGAGTATATCTTCGAATCTGGGGATCGGGTACTTCTCATCCAAAGTATTGTCATTTAATTTCCGATAGTCTATTACTACCCTATATCTTTCCTTGTTATCCCCCGGCACTGCCTTCTTTTTCACCGCCCACAGGGGACTATTAAAGGGTGAGGTACTATCGACGATGATCCCTTGCTCCTTTAGGCTGTCTAATTCCTCCCGAATATGCTGCCTCAGCGCCTGCGGGTATCTCCTTTCCTTCACGTAGGTTACCCTATCTTGCTTCAGTGGGATTTCATGCACCGTCCTCCCCGTTACCCCCAATACTTCGCCTTCCCTGAAGAAAATATCTCTGAACTCAGTTTGTAGCGACTTCCTCCAGTCCTCTACCCTGTTCACCGCTCCTATCCGTACCCTTCTTTCTCTCGCGACCCCTACGCATTCAAACTTCCTCTTTCCCAGCCTAATACTCCAGGCTCCCCTATGGTTTCTGATGCTCGCCCCTACCTGCCCTAACAGATCGCACCCTACTATGACCTGGTATTCCCGTGTCTCATGTTCTCCACCACATGCACCTTTAGCTCACCCTCTTTCCCTGTCCACCGATCAAGCCCAATTATCGCCTCCCCCTCTACGGCGCTACAGGGACCACCCAGAGTGATCAGCTGGCAGTCGCATTTCTGTATCCGGAGTACCCTCTCGCTCCCGCACGCTTTCCCTAACGCCCTTCGGGTCATGATAGTGCTCGAGCTACCCGTGTCCACAAGACACTTTACTCCCCCGTCTACTTCAATAATTGGCAACCAGCATGGCTTACCTCTGACACTGTTGCATGTTGCTGTGCGGTCGCCTCTCTGCCGACACACTCCTCAGATGTCGCCCCGCTTCCTCCTTCCTGCCGCCGCTCGTCGCTGCTCGCTCCGTTGGCTGCGCCTACCTCCTTCACCTCCGCTGCTGCCTGGTTCATCCGTCTCCGTTCCTGACGTTCCTGACTCCTCGGTTGCCTCCTCCGAAGATCCGTCCCTCTGCTGTACCCTAGCTCGCCTTTTCATTTTCTGTACATTCACCTCTATTGGTTCGTCCTGAGGTCTCTCCCTCCTGCGAAATATGTATGGGCACTGTCTTGCTATGTGCCCTTCGGTCCCGCACTCGAAGCATCTGGTGCGCGGACACTGCGCTACTAAATGTCCCGGCTTCCCACACCCGTGACATTTTCTCTCTTCCCTCCGGGGCCCATTCCTCGGCCTCGACGACTGTCCGGATCTTCTTTCCCCCATCATGGCTTTTTCTCCACTCTGCTGCCTTGTGTCCCTCTTCCTCCAACCTGTCGGGGCTGTCCGTGGTCGTCTATCCGTCACTCGGATCCATCCCGGTTCCTCCACGTCCATCCGCGTCTCTTCCTCTCTTGCGCTTAGGTCGATCATCTCCTGGGCACATTCGAGGAACGATCGCTCCCTGGGCAGTCCGTCCCTCCTCCCCGTTTCCTTAGCCAGCTGGACTTTCAGTATTGTGGAAAGGAACTCCATCCTAGCTTCAACCTCTCCCACGCTCATCGTTTCCCGCATCTTCTCGGTTATGCGGTTGTACTTTGCAACGAGTACCCCCGCGTACTGTCCCCTCGTCTGTCGTTGGGACCGCCGCTCCCTAAACATTTGGAAGATGTCCTCTTCCGGCGTCCATCTACCTCCTCCGAAAGCTTTCTTCAATCGCTCCTTAATCACCGGCCATGGAGTCTCCTCGTCTGCTTGAATCTGATTCAGGACGTTCCTCCTTACCCGGCACACAAGAGCTGCTTTTAGCGCTTCTGCATCCCCTAGGTTCACCAGGTCCTCCGCCACCTTTACCTCGATTCTTGACATGAGGCGATCTCCGCCTTTCAAAAAATGGTTGAGCTCACCTACCTCGCCTCCGAAGCGTTCCAGGTCCGCAATGGCCCTCCGTAAGTCCTGCGTAGTTGTTGCCCTTATCTTCATCCATTACAGGGGTTGGCGTGCGCTTCTGCCAACGTGTCCCTTGGTAAGGGAGGAATCTCCTGGATCTGAGGGATCTGTGCTACCTGAGGGATTTGAGGTATCTGAGGTACCTGAGGCGTGATCTGGGGTACCTGATTGATCTGAGGAATTTCCTGAGGTTGAGGAATTTCCGGTGCGCTTAATACTCCCGGTCTAATTAAGCCCTCGGTCGGCATCTCTCCTTTTCCTTATGGCTAAACACCAACAAAAAAAAAATATATACTTAAAAAAAAATTACTTCCCTGACGTTTTCCCGGGTTTCGGCACCAGTTAAGCGTCGTCAGACTTGAAAAATAAAAAAAAAAGAAGGAAAGGGATAGAGATGCAACACACACGGCTTCTGATAAAACACTGCTTTATTCAATCAGTAATTCTCCTTATATACATTTGGCATGTTTGTTTACATTGCCAGATGGTATTAAGGCTGATATCGCCACTCTCCAGTCTTTATCTTATATATATATATATATAAGATAAAGACCGGAGACTGGCGATATCAGCCTTAATACCATCTGGCAATGTAAACAAACATGCCAAATGTATATAAGGAGAATTACTGATTGAATAAAGCAGTGTTTTATTCAGAAGCCGTGTGTGTTGCATCTCTATCCCTTTCCTTCTTTTTTTTTATTTTTCAAGTCTGACGACGCTTAACTGGTGCCGAAACCCGGGAAAACGTCAGGGAAGTAATTTTTTTTTCTAAGTATATTTTTTTTTTGTTGGTGTTTAGCCATAAGGAAAAGGAGAGATGCCGACCGAGGGCTTAATTAGACCGGGAGTATTAAGCGCACCGGAAATTCCTCAACCTCAGGAAATTCCTCAGATCAACCAGGTACCCCAGATCACGCCTCAGGTACCTCAGATACCTCAAATCCCTCAGGTAGCACAGATCCCTCAGATCCAGGAGATTCCTCCCTTACCAAGGGACACGTTGGCAGAAGCGCACGCCAACGCCTTGGAATGGATGAAAATAAGAGCAACAACTACGCAGGACTTACGGAGGGCCATTGCGGACCTGGAACGCTTCGGAGGCGAGGTAGGTGAGCTCAACCATTTTTTGAAAGGCGGAGATCGCCTCATGTCAAGAATCGAGGTAAAGGTGGCGGAGGACCTGGTGAACCTAGGGGACGCAGAAGCACTAAAAGCAGCTCTTGTGTGCCGAGTAAGGAGGAACGTCCTGAACCAGATTCAAGCGGACGAGGAGACTCCATGGCCGGTGATTAAGGAGCGATTGAAGAAAGCTTTCGGAGGAGGTAGATGGACGCCGGAAGAGGACATCTTCCAAATGTTTAGGGAGCGGCGGTCCCAACGACAGACGAGGGGACAGTACGCGGGGGTACTCGTGGCAAAGTACAACCGCATAACCGAGAAGATGCGGGAAACGATGAGCGTGGGAGAGGTTGAAGCTAGGATGGAGTTCCTTTCGACAATACTGAAAGTCCAGCTGGCTAAGGAAACGGGGAGGAGGGACGGACTGCCCAGGGAGCGATCGTTCCTCGAATGTGCCCAGGAGATGATCGACCTAAGCGCAAGAGAGGAAGAGACGCGGATGGACGTGGAGGAACCGGGATGGATCCGAGTGACGGATAGACGACCACGGACAGCCCCGACAGGTTGGAGGAAGAGGGACACAAGGCAGCAGAGTGGAGAAAAAGCCATGATGGGGGAAAGAAGATCCGGACAGTCGTCGAGGCCGAGGAATGGTCCCCGGAGGGAAGAGAGAAAATGTCACGGGTGTGGGAAGCCGGGACATTTAGTAGCGCAGTGTCCGCGCACCAGATGCTTCGAGTGCGGGACCGAAGGGCACATAGCAAGACAGTGCCCATACATATTTCGCAGGAGGGAGAGACCTCAGGACGAACCAATGGAGGTGAATGTACAGAAAATGAAAAGGCGAGCTAGGGTACAGCAGAGGGACGGATCTTCGGAGGAGGCAACCGAGGAGTCAGGAACTTCAGGAACGGAGATGGATGAACCAGGCAGCAGCGGAGGCGAAGGAGGTAGGCGCAGCCAACGGAGCGAGCAGCGACGAGCGGCGGCAGGAAGGAGGAAGCGGGGCGACATCTGAGGAGTGTGTCAGCAGAGAGGCGACCGCACAGCAACATGCAACAGTGTCAGAGGTAAGCCATGCTGGTTGCCAATTATTGAAGTAGACGGGGGAGTAAAGTGTCTTGTGGACACGGGTAGCTCGAGCACTATCATGACCCGAAGGGCGTTAGGGAAAGTGTGCGGGAGCGAGAGGGTACTCCGGATACAGAAATGCGACTGCCAGCTGATCACTCTGGGTGGTCCCTGTAGCGTAGAGGGGGAGGCGATAATTGGGCTTGATCGGTGGACAGGGAAAGAGGGTGAGCTAAGGGTGCATGTGGTGGAGAACATGACACGGGAATACCAGGTCATAGTAGGGTGCGATCTGTTAGGGCAGGTAGGGGCGAGCATCAGAAACCATAGGGGAGCCTGGAGTATTAGGCTGGGAAAGAGGAAGTTTGAATGCGTAGGGGTCGCGAGAGAAAGAAGGGTACGGATAGGAGCGGTGAACAGGGTAGAGGACTGGAGGAAGTCGCTACAAACGGAGTTCAGAGATATTTTCTTCAGGGAAGGCGAGGTATTGGGGGTAACGGGGAGGACGGTGCATGAAATCCCACTGAAGCAAGATAGGGTAACCTACGTGAAGGAAAGGAGATACCCGCAGGCGCTGAGGCAGCATATTCGGGAGGAATTAGACAGCCTAAAGGAGCAAGGGATCATCGTCGATAGTACCTCACCCTTTAATAGTCCCCTGTGGGCGGTGAAAAAGAAGGCAGTGCCGGGGGATAACAAGGAAAGATATAGGGTAGTAATAGACTATCGGAAATTGAATGACAATACTTTGGATGAGAAGTACCCGATCCCCAGATTCGAAGATATACTCGATAGGTTAAGTGGGGCAGTAGTATTTAGCACATTACACCTCAAAGCGGGATATCACCAAATACGGATGCACCCAGAAGATCAACATAAGACGGCGTTTACGTTTGAAAGGGGGCATTATGAGTTCACCAGAATGCCGTTTGGTCTGAAGAACGCGCCCATAACGTTTCAACGTCTGATGGACGAGTTTTTGAGGGGTATCGATGACGCGGTATGCCAAGTGTACATGGACGACCTGCTCATCTTCAGTAAAACGGAAGCCGAACACGTGGGGCATCTGAGATCAGTTTTCGAAAGGCTGCGGCAATTCGGGCTGAAATTGTCGAGCGAGAAGTCCCTGCTGGGGCAAACGCGAATTAATTTTTTAGGCCACACTATCTCTAGCGAGGGGGTCAGACCGGATGCAGCAAAGGTGGAGGCAATCACACGGATGGCGGTACCACGGGACGTAAAAGGGATCCGGAGGCTTCTCGGGACGCTTAACTATTACCGGAGATTCGTGCCTGAGATGGCAGAGTATTTGGTACCTATCAACAATTTGCTCAAGAAAGGCGCGAAGATTGCGGTGACACCGGAAATGGAGAACAATATCCGGAAATGCATGAGTAGGTTGCAGGCAGAGCCTGTATTGGCGTTCCCGGATTTTGAAAAGCTGTTCAACATAACCACTGACGCGAGCGAATATGCGTTGGGGGCCGTTTTGTCTCAGGGAAGTAGTGGGGGGGAACGTCCGATAGCATACGCGAGCCGTCGGCTTACGGGTGTGGAATCAAGATACAGCGCTTTGGAGGGGGAGCTACTCGCGATAGTGTGGGCTATCGACCATTTCAGGCCATACGTATTCGGGAGAAAGTTTCGAGTCCATACCGACCACAAACCCCTTCAGTGGGTAGGGAAACTCAAGAAAACCTCAGCTAGGGTCACCAGATGGAAGGAGATCCTTAGCCAATACAACATAGAGGTGGTGTTTAAGCCGGGAAAGGAAAATGTGGTGGCAGACTGGCTCTCTAGGGCCATCATGATCAACGCGGTTGAAGAGGACAGGGGAGGACCATCGCGGGACGTGCGTCAATTCTTGAGTGAATGGACTCCCGATGGCGAAGGGGCAAATGATACCGCAGGTGTAGAGGACAGGGGAGAGTCCCCAGAAGAGGAGAGCTCAGCGGAGGAAAGGGCAGCGGAGATGGAAGAAATAGATGAGATCGTGAACGACAAACACCGTCAGGTGATCTGGAAGACACGAACAGCCGGAATCATGAAAATCGATTTCAGAAGGTATGGGAGAAGTAGGATCCGCGTCATTTGGTCGCAACCCGGGGTAAGCGAAGAACAAATCTGTACGGCACTGAGGGACGCCTCGGAAGCGGGTAAAACGCACTATCTATACGTGGGAAACAATACGGTATGGGATAAGATAAAGCGAATGTGGAGGTCCGAGCGAATAGGTGTGGACAGGACATTCATCCGGTGCAAGTATGCGGTAGAGACGATACAAGACGAAGAGCAGCAGCAAGCAATCACATTGGCATATCACCAGGGGAAAACCAATCACCGAGGCGTGAACGAGACGCTGCAGGCATTACGTCGAAAGTATTTCTGGTGGGGCATGAAGAGATCCATCCAGGAAATCATTGGGAAATGTGAGATATGCATGCGCACAAAATACGATCGACACCCCCCCCCAGAGGAGTTCAGGAGGAGACACCTACAGGGAATATGCCGCTACAGGACCTCCAGATTGACACATTCACCTGGAAAGGGTTCAAGTGGGTCACGGTAATCGACATATTCAGCAAAGTGGCGATGGCACATCAAGTGATGGATAAGTCAGCCAATGCAGTTGCGGAAGCCCTACAAACCTGGGTGCAGTTCTATGGGGTCCCCGAGAGGATTACATCGGACGGTGGTAGGGAGTTCGACAATGCCGCGATTAGGGAGGAGGTGAAGCGATTGTAGATTGCGTGGCATTATAACATCCTAGGACATCCTAAAGGTAGAGGCGGTATCGAACGGTTGCACAGCACACTAAGCGACCACATCCGTGTATATCAGGGGGAAAAAGGGTTGGAGCCGGATGTGGCAATGAGGAAGGCGGTAACAGCCTATAACCACTCGATCCACTCCGTAACGGGATCTTCACCCATAGAAGTCCTATTCGGGATGCGCAGGCCAAGGCGAGATTATGGGGAAACTACGATTACCGAACCGTTAGTAGATCAAATTCAGAGCAATAGGGTAGAGGTAGAGAAAACATGGGGAAAGATAACGGCGAGAATTAAGCGGGAAAAGAAGAAGCGGGTGGAGAGGCAGAATGTGCAGGTACGCGACCAAATGGGGGAACTAAAAATCGGAACAATAGTTTACCGGAGATTGGGAACCAACAGAGGGAAACAATTGCTACGGTACGAGGGTCCATTCAGAGTGGTTGCTATTAGGGAGCATAATCTGTTAACTATCGAAAGCGTTAATGAGCCCAGAAAGAGGAGAACCGTTCATATCGAACAATTAAAGCTCCCAATGATAGAGCCGGACCATAGACCTACGGATTCGTAGTACCCTCACCGCTGTATATAAAAAAGAAAAATATGTTTTTTTTTGCCTGTCAAAACATAAAAATTGTGTAATTTTTTTTTATTATTTCATGTAAATAGAATTATAGCGATACTGTAGAGGAAATTGTATTTTTTTTTTGTTTTGTGTGTAGGTTATTAAGAGTTGTGTTTAGTTTCTGTGTTTTTTTTCTTTTCTTTTTTTTTTCTTTTCTTTTCCCGTTCAGCTGATTGGAAGTGAGTTTTACTATCTTTTAAGGGTATATTGTAAGAACAATTGTAAAGTGTTAAGGCTGGTCATCGTTGGCTCCGATCTAGGATTATTTAAGTTTCCGAAAAGCCTGTTCATAAACTGGTGGGGGGGAGATAAAGACCGGAGACTGGCGATATCAGCCTTAATACCATCTGGCAATGTAAACAAATATGCCAAATGTATATAAGGAGAATTACTGATTGAATAAAGCAGTGTTTTATCAGAAGCCGTGTGTGTTGCATCTCTATTCCTTTCCTTCTTTTTTTTTATTTTTCAAGTCTGACGACGCTCTTAACTTATATATATATATATATATATATATATATATATATATATATATATATATATTTTTTTTTTTTTTTTTTTTTTTTTCATTAAACCTACTAGCTACATATTTTAATAATAATAAATATTTTATGGATAAGGCGCTAATGATTTTTTTTATTATATATTTATTTGGCAGAAAATACATGTTTTTTTTCTTTTACATACAACATTTTCTTATTCACAATTCCATTTACCTTAACATGGTGCTACCTTCATCATAAAAGAAACAAAAAACTAAAACTAAACAATAAAAATAGAAGCAAAACAAAATCAAAATTGTAAAGATAAATCCTGGGTTACAGTGCCCAGGTCTCTCAAGCATTAAGATTTTCGTCAAAAGCTATGCAGATATTTATACAATAACTTGCTGCGTCATAAATATTTTAAATATATGTACAGACCCAATGTATGCAAAATTCAATAAAAATAAAATTAACAATAAATTAGTTAAATTTACCTGATTAACAAAGAAATAAATAAATGGACACTCATACATACACAGAGTCACACTCACATGCCCACTCATACATACACTTATACGCATACCTACTTAAACCCGCATACACATCTACAATATTCATAAAATCATTTCTTTCTTTCATTCATCGCCACTCTCCAGTCTTTATCTTATATATATATATATATATATATATATATATATATATATATATATATATATATATATATATATATATATATATATATATATATATATATATATACATAAATAAATAAGTAAAAATAATAGGAATATAAAAAATATTTCTGGTACATGTGAAAAGTGTGTACAAGTACAATTTTGTGAACATTTATGAATATTACCACAAAAATGATTTTTCTCTCTGTCTTTGTGTCGAATGGGCTATGCGGCTATTACAGAAGAGCATTCCTTTGTGAATCATGGGTTAATACTTGGAAATTGAACTTTCATCTGTAAAAATTACATACTTTCAATTGCATTTTTCCATAAAGATGATGTTTACACTTAACACACTATGCACAGGTGCCAAAGATATACATATATTTCAGACTACAAAGTTTAAACTTGAAGCAATAAGCTTATCTCGGGAGACTTGAATATTTTTAATTTATTTTTATTTATTGAGCATTATAACAATCTGTCATTTGGACATTAGTTATAGGATTATAGAAGCAAAATAACAATAAGGAGAGAGAACCACTATATTATAATAAAATGGTGCTTCCCAATTATATTGGGTTGCTAACAACACAGCATACTTATTAATCGCTACAGACAATTTTTAAAAATAATATACAAGGATAATAATCAAAAGGTATATATTTTTAAATTTAAAGAAGTCTGGGTTAATATATTACCTTTTAACCCTTTAATAAAATTAAAGAACGATAAATCAATCTCTATTGACGAGGTATGTTGAACTTCGTTGTTTTTGAAGAAAAAAGTTTATGAATTCCTTAATTGACAATATTTCTGATAAATAAATTATTATAGAATTCACTAACATTTTATTTATGACAAGCTTAAAACTTACATTTAAAAGATTTTATTGAACTCAAAAATACGCGGATCCAACGATTATAATACTATCATAAAAATGTAGTTATTTTTAATGATATCTCAGTTTTATAATTGCTTTCTAAATTTTGTATCATTGATATTGGTTCATTTGTGCTTGCGAACTGATTTAAAGAAGTCGTTTGTTATAGTAGGGGTTAAGTGCCTCCCCTTGATGATGTCTCCTAATTCCGTTGATATTTACATAAAGCAGCAATCAGCATCAATTTAAGGATTTAATTACTCTTCTTTATTTTTTCCCACTTAATAATAATCCTTGGCCTCCGCCGTTACCTTACTCAGAAATGGAAGAAGAAATAATCGGTGCCGGCTTATTAGAATGACTTCTGAACGAAATGACTTTCTGATTTATAAATGGCTTGTGTAAAAAAATCAATACAATAAGAAGTAAAAATATAATATTCATTCTATGTATATATATATATATTCTGGGGCGTATCTAGATAAATCAAATTCAGGCACCTTCCAACGCGGAAAAATAATTAAATAAAATAGCCACAAACAGAAACAATATAATTTCTGAAAAATAATTTAATAGCGAGAAAGTACATATACAACACGACAAACAGGCAAAATAAAACACATGTCTCATCAACAATTCAAAAGGCATCACATAGAGGCCATACATAGAGGACAATTCATAGAGGCAGTACATCACTCCAAGACTTGCAAACACAAACTCATGTTTTCACATTGGGATACTTCAACCTTTTACATTAGATTTTTTTTTCTGATGGCATTACAGACCATGTAGATCTTTGCTGCCATTTCTTTCCATTTATCTGCACGCAGCTTTGTTGGATCTTTGTTGATTCTGTCTATCCATCTGCTTTTTGGCCTTCAACGTGGTCTTTTGCCTTCTATTGAGGCATTCATTGTTACGTAGAGGCTTCCAGATGGATTGCTACGAGCTACATGCCAGCAACGCCCATCTTAACCTCCGTGCCTTCATATCATGAGATATTGATTGATCAGTTTCTGTAAGTAGTTCTTTATTGGTCTTTCTTCTCCATGTTTTAGTACTCTTATCCCAAATCGCTCCGTTTATCGTGCGGAGTATTTTCCTCTCAAATCTTTCAATACTTTTTTCTAAGGTGCTGGTTAGTGTCCATTACTTTAGGTACAGTTCTTAAATTGAATAATTTGTTGTTGTCAAAAGTCTAGGGATTTAAAACTTGCGTATTTTATTTATTCTATAACACATTCATAGTTTAAATTTCGGGGCATTACACCACATCCAACTAAATTAAAAATTGTATTAGAAAAAAACTCAAAGATAGTGAAAAATAGAATAGGCATTTACAGAATTTTTATAACAATAAATGAATAATTTGTTCCTAATCTTCGCAATTGGCCTAACGATCTAAAAATAACTATAATAATAAATATTTAGTAGTTAGAATTTTTAGTGTTACATACCTCGAATCTGGTGGAAAAAAATGCTTTTACACCGCTCAAAAAATGAATAAGGATACTTATATTTCATTCTTATTTAATTATTTATAGTTAAAATATTGTGTGTTTTTTTTCGTTAGGGACTCTGTTAATGTTTTTAAGTAAGCGTAAAATGTAAACAACAAGTATTCTTTATTTTTAATAAATTATTAACTAAAGAATAGTCAACCTGAGGAATAATCGTTTTTTAAACCAACAATTGCTCTCGACTTTTATTAAATTTAATCCAGCAATATTATATTTAATGAAACAAAGACATCATATTGAAACAGAAATTTGTGATATTGTCTTGAGAATGAGCTGTCAAGAGCGGCGGCAAATGAATATCACCTATGCAGTTGGCGTCTCCCAGAATGTGGTCTCTCGAGATTTAACCAGATTCAGAAACACCAGAAGTACCAATGGTAAACTTGTTAATGAATCTCAGCACAGTACAACAACAATGGATGACAGAAATATTGGTACCTATTCAATATTTCAAACGGCAGACCCTATTCAAGTAAGTGAAAAATTCAATTACTTATTTAATAATAAATAGGAAAGGAGATAAATGGTTTCAAAGGGGATACCCTTTTATGATAAATAAATTCATTATTATTATGGTCGGGTAATTTAAAAACATCAAGAAATTGAGTGATTTTTACTGATAGAAACCAGTAAACAGTCAGAAAAATTATTTGATTGTAAGAGATTTACTGACAAATTTAATATAACTGTGAAATCACACGCCATTCTAAATTATATTAAGAGAGTTATCAGATGCCTCCACTTAAAATAGTTGAAAAAAAAACGAAATCATAGAGGAGTTTAATGGAAAAATTATGGATATTCATAGAATAAAAATAAAAATAAATAGTAACGGAAAGTTCGCAAATTCATACATTGTAACTTCCCCGTCTCCATTACCACCAGAAACTCTTAAAATATGTCATCAAAACATTAAGGTCCAAATGTACACTCCTAACACGATTAGATGCTATAGATTTCTTACATTTTCCCATCATACATTAAAATTCACAAACAATAGAATATTCTGGTCTCAGTGTAATGAAGAAAAACACACCGATGAATAATGCACTAAAGAACCCATATGTACTAATCGTGGTAAGATACACAACAGTTTGGAAAAAATATATCCTATTTGCCAAATGAATATAGAAATTAAAACAACCTAGTTTACTAAGAAAGTATCTTATAATGAAGCTAAAAATATTTCCAAACTATAAAAGCTTAAACATTTTAATAAATTATTCTCAGAAGTAATTAAGTGTAAAAAAAGTATAAAAACCCAGTAAACAGGTACACGAACAGATACAATTCGAAGCTACAGATCCAATTAAACAACCTAAGGTAGCTTCTGATAATTTCTCCCCTCAACCCAACACATCAAAATCGTCAGTACCAAAGGTAAAACTGACCATGGTCGCCAGGTACTCAGCAGCGGTCCTCGCAGAATCTTCCCCTTCCCCATCCCAATTCTCTTCCTCTACCTCCTCATCTTCCTGATTGCCTTCCTACCACTCTCTTACACTATCTTCTCCAACGGACCCTTCCCTCACTACATCTATACCTCAATCCCCATCTTCCGCTTCTTCATTTCAGGAATCTTCGGACGAAGCGGCGAGGACATCGAGATCAATTCGTCGAAAACAGAAGACGGCTATACCGAAGTTACTTATAAAAAGGGAAAAGATAAAAACGATAATCTAACAAATTAAAACAAAAATAATTCATTATAATATAGATTGCGTCCTTATATTCCTTTAAAACAATTCCCAACCATGTCGTAAATTCAATGGAATCGCAATGGTTTAAAACCCTACTTTAATGATTTAAAAACATTAATATGGGATACCGAACCGCTTTGCTTTGCTAATCAAGAGACACACCTTGCTGTAAAAGACAACTTTACTTTGAAAATTATTAAAATATGTAGAAAAGATAGCCCTAACCCAAACCATAGTCACCACGGACTTTAAATAACTGTTCGTTAGTCTGTTCATTCCAAATCAATTTTCGTTGACTCCCACCTTCAATCCGTAGCAGTCAGAGTCCATCAGGGTTTAAGCTTTTCTATTTTTAATAAATACCTGCCACAAAAACGTTCAATAGACTCACAACATCCCTTAGATATTTAATTCCAACTTCCTCGCCCTTTTTTATTTATTGGGGACCTCAAAGGCCGCAATCCTTTATAGGGATCCCATGATACAAACATGCGAGATAAAAGAATAGAACATGTTTTAGACATTACTAATCTTCTGCTCAATACTGGAGAGCAAATATTCCTCAGCTGTAGATATTGAACTTATTCAATCCTTGATCATTTTTTCTGAAATTCCTCCCTCTACAAGAATGTAGAAAGGAATGTTTTATCCGACTTGTACAGCAGTGACCATTACCTAATACTTGTGTGTAAACCCCGTTCTCCAAAACCCGAGATGGGTACTGAACAGACCATATTGGTATATTTTCGCTTCTCTAGCTTCTCCGCTTCAAACTTCTCCATCCGAAATTGATATTGACAATGGCTGTGAAATACTGATGCAAACACACAAACGGCTAAAGCATAGATACCGATGACCTATGCTCTTTCAAGAAGACCGCGTGTTCCATGGTTTAATAACGCCTATTAAAAAGCGATAAAGGGACGTCGTAGAACATACAAGAAGTTGAAATCAGAAATCTATGACCTCAGAAAATCTAATTGAATATAAAAAACAGCGGACCATATACAGAAAACTATTCAAGAATTATAAAACTGAGTCTTGGAAAAAAATCATAAGTTCCATAAATACCTCTACCACGTCAAGTGTAGTTCGGAAAAAAGTCCACAACTCACCAGTAATCTTCCATCCTCCTTCTACACTAAAACAGTCAACGGACGATTGTCTGATAATCAGTTATTAATTTCAAATACATTCGTGGATTTTTTTTGACAGAATCTATAACTCCAAAACAAATAATACCTACTCTGGTGAAACCGAATTTACAGTAACAATACATTACTTTTTCAAAGTGGAAACTAAAATATATCCTAAATCCCGTCAAAGGACCAATACCTGGTCCAGACAACATCCATTATGATATGAATAAAAATCTTCCTCTCGACATACTTAAATATCTCCTTAAATATTACAATCGTGTCCTCTGGACACCTCCCAACTTTCTGGTGCAATACTTTGAATATTTCTATCCTAAAGAATGGAAAATACAAGTGGCTCCCAGATAGCTATCGTCCTATATTCCTCACAAGCTGCTTAAGGAAAATTATGGAACGGATAGTAAATAAGAGATTGATGTGGATTATAGAGAATACTGATTTGATGCAGCCATTTCAGCCTGAGTTTCGCAAGGGATTGTGCACAATAGACCATCTAGTTGCATTAGAGGCTGAAACTCGGTATGCTTTCATCAACGGACAACAAGCAATTGCTGTTTTCTTAGATAGAAAAAAAGCTTTTGACAGCATAAATCTTAAAAAAAACTATCATCTGTTGGAATAATAGGGAATATGTTCAATCACATCAAACAATTTTCTTTCAAATCGCCATTTTAGATTAAATATAGGCGGCTGTGAAACATCTAAAGATCACAAATAGATCAGTGGTGTTCCGCAAAGCAGTGGCCTCAGTCCAACATTGTTCTGCTCCGCAATAAATAGCATGGGACTCAATTTGTCTTGAAGTGTTAAACCTCTACTATTTGCGGATTATCTGTCCATCGTATTCCGTTCTAACAACATTGCCAAAATCCAGTACAAATTACAGTATGCTACAACTAGAATAAACAACTGGTCTCTTTCCACCAGGGTCTGGAATTCTCGGCTGAAAAAGTCTCTATTTCAGTAGAAAGGGCGAAACAGCCGCCCCCTCCCTCCTGACATTTATATACAACTCTTTGATGACGTATACAAACATTCATAGATTCCTGTGTTTGGTGTTTGATCGAAGACTTACTTGGAGAACACGCATTTCTTATTAAAAACAACCGCCACCAAAAGATTAACCATATTAAGATATCTAAATAGTACCTTCTGGAGTTCAGCTAGGAGTGACGCGGTTGGAAGAGTAGCGCAGGGTTCTCCTGGAGTTCCCTCGCCTGATTGTATATAGGTATGCATGTTATTATTTTTTTTTTCCTTAGTTTTAATTTTCTTATTTTTTAGGTTATTTTATTTTATTGTCTATTGTATATACTTTTGATTATTATTTTGTTCTATTTATTTTATTTTTTTGTACATATGGTGTGAATGTCATCCTACCTCACTATAACCAATGTCGAACAGACAGATTGTTATAATACTCAATAAAGAAATTAATATGTTCAAAAGTTCAGCTAGGACAACCCTATTAAAATTGTATCGTTCATTAATATGCTCCAACTATTTTATCTAAGGTTCTGCACGTTTCCGGTTTCTTAATTAACTTGATGCTGTCCACCATGCTGCCATACGCCCAATACCATTGGGATTGCGACTGGCGCATTTCAAACCAGCTCCGTTTTCAGCTTGTGTTCTGAACCAGGTGAAGCCGCTCTTCTATACCCCCAATGCAAAATCCGAAGAATCCACAGCGTCTTCTTTTATTACCCGAGATTCAACCTACAAAATAAAACTACATAAGTTGTACAGTATATATATACAGCTGAACTTCACGCAATAGCCTCAGCTCTCTATTTCTCCATGTCGATAACTTCCAAAACAGTAGTAATAATGACAGCCTCTTTGAGTCCTTTAAAAGGCATTAATAATATTTATTCGACATCACGATCCTAATCATTTGATCGATAATTTGAATAAGTCGATACACTTCATCTGGGTGCTGGGTCCCGTGGGGATCACTGGAAATGAGATCGCGGACTCGGCAGCCAAACAAGCATTCACCCTTCTAGGCCGGTGCGTTGCCATATTAACACTAGAGGACACAAGTTTTCCCCTCAAAACAAAAATAGCTCTTGGCTGGCAATCCATGTGGAACGAGAGCCCATCGAGCAAACTGAAGGAAATCAAGCAATCTGTAAAACTATGGTACATCCCGAACCGCCCTATTCATAGAGAGGAAGTTGCCTTAACTAGGCTAAGGATAGAACATACATACCTTACTCATTCTAATCTCATAACCAAATAGCCTGTACCAAAATGCCAACACTGCAACAGTATTGTTACAGTTAGCCACATTTTGCAAGAGTGTCTTTTAACATATCAATTCTAAATAAATTAGTACTCGGTGATGAATTTTCTATAAGTTAATGTTAATGATATTATATGTTAATGTTAATGTTTATGATATTATATGTTAATGTTAATGTTAATGATATAAGTTAATGTTAATGATGATATAGTGAATTAAGTTAATGATTTACTAAACAATATTGTTTTGTGTTTTTACTTTCCCATAATAATTTATTGTTGAAAAAATTGAAATGAAGATTCAAATAGGTGTTGATGAACTCGAGGTTTTACGCCTCTAAGCTCTTTACTTTTAACTTTTATTATGATATTTACAACTGTATTAGTATAAATACATCAAGTAAATTTGTACAGAGAAATATTATAAAATAAATAAATACAACAAACAACTAAACTCTGGGGGTGATTCTAAACATATTTTCTATCATAAAATGATGTATTGGATAATTACGAATGATCAAAATTTCTATACATATATATCTCCTATTTAACTCAAGAAATATAAATATCTAGACTAACGAAAATTTATCTATTCAAAACTCTCATGTGTTGTATGACGAAAATCCCCACGTTAAAGTAAAAAGCTATTTTCAACATGTTTTCGATAGATAAGCGTATGGGCGTATGGTGTGGATAGTTAGATAATTGGCACTCTTATTTTAGGTAATCGCCTCACAGAGCAATACTATTTACAATTAGATTTTTTTTTTATTTGAATTACTTGAACTACTAGAAGATGTTTTTCTAAACATCCGAATACATTTGCACTTTCAGCATGGCGCAGCTAACATCCATTTCGCTTGTTGGAGTTATTAAACAATATTTCTAGATCTTATTACTGGATCATCGCTTATGGGGCTGGTTCAAAGATGAAGTGTACAAAGTAAAGGTATAATATATGAAATAATCAGAAGGGCAATTGCCACCCTTCAAAGAAGAAGCTAAAAAAATGGTGCGATTCATGGTATTTTTTATTTCAGAAATACCGATAAATGAGCCAATAGAAATCATACTAACTGCTTGAATTATTTTTATAATGGGTTAATATAATGTTTACAGGCACGTTACACACGTTTATTTTTGTTTCAATGAAGACTATATCATTAAAATAATTCAATCTAATGTTTTTTTAAAAATTGAGAACATAGTTTCTAACGTATTGAGTGTCTCTTATTTAATTCCCAAAAATAAATATTTTCAAAATTGAGACATGAAATACAGAAGTTTCAACGTTATTTATTCAATTCCTCCGCTCATAAAACCCTTTGGATGAAATTGTCACGTGCTGATTTCTTGCCTCTGTTCAGCCTCCACTGGTCCTTAATACCAGTAACGCGGCTGAATGAGAGGCGCTGGGATCTCCTAGAGTCCAGTGGTGGGAAAGGCTTGGCTCATAGATCATGGATGAATGAATTTTATAGATATCGTATTAAAGCATGTTTGTATTTGGGTAGTTATTTTGATTATTTTAGTTTATATACATTTAATTTTAGTATTAATATTTTGCTGTTTATTTTTTTTCTATTTATTGTACATAGTGCGAATGATCTAATCTTTTTTCATTATTACTATTGTCCTTAGATATGAAAGATTGTAATATATCTCAATAATGAATTTCCGATTAAAAAAAAATAGTTTCCAACAACTTTTTTTTGTAAACATAATTTAACTGTAAATTTCAAAAGATATACTGTAGGAAAATCAGTAAAATATTTTTTTTTCTATTCTAATCCAATAAATAGAAGGGAAAAATCACAAACATGATATTTTTCCTCACTGCAGGCCATTTTATCGATCTTGGTTCTAAAACGAATAAATTTCCAATTTAAAGTCCTAAAACCTTTTTATAAGCAATTTTATGAGACACATCGACTAAATTGGAAGTCCGTTGTCATCAATTCGCATTTTAAATTCGGCCATTTAACGTTATTAGACTCATTCTCTTTGGCCGTTTTGGTTTTTCGAAACTATTTCAAGGCAACCAAATAGCCCTATTATTTTTTTTCTTATGCGTTAGCTATGCTATTGGATTAAGTGAAATCCCAGCAAGTTCAATACAAACTCTACTAAAAGAATCATTAAGATCCTAAAAATGAATTTTAAAATAATCGAATTTTATTGTTTTTGTCAAAAAACTGTTGTTTCTATTTTATTAAAAAATTTCTTCAATCTAAATTCAGTTAAATTAGACGAGTTTTAATACTTATAACTACCAGTGGCTGGAATGTATGTATATATATATCTTCTTTTCTACTTTGGTTATTTATATTTATTTTCCTCACAATATGTACATATTGTGCTAATGAATACTGTAGCTCTAGTACCAAGACCCTTCAGTGAGGCAGACTATATTAATATTCAATAAAATAATTTTTAAAAAAAACCTTTATATGTTAGAATTGTTTACTATAGCCCTAGTACCAATGCCCTTCAGTGTGGCAAACTGTATTAATACTCAATAAAACCATTAAAATATATATATATTTATAAGAAGTGGTTTTCTTAGAAAATTCTTTAAGAAATCATACCAGGACGAAGGGTTGATATGTGGTTGGCTGGGCTAAATTAAACTATTATTAGCCTACACCCCCTCAACTACTTAAATTTCTACCTCGATGTCCTGTAGTTGATACAGGTAATCGATAAGTTCTAACAACCTAAATACTTTTTCAATAAAATCTATCCATTTAAATAAAATGATTTATTTTTATACTTACTACAGGAGTGAAAAAAATTTTAAAATTAAACAAATTAAAAATAATTCCTTAAAATAATGCATAATAAAATTCAGAACCATCCCAACCCCCTGATTTTTTTTAACTTGCATCCTCTTTGATACCTGATAACCCTCCGAGGCGTCTGAAAGAAGATGGCCCCGTGATCTCCTAATGTAGTGCTATGTATTGATCATAACCAATAAGGTTTTAAATTTATTATTTAGTGTAGATAGCAAATGTTGATACAGGCTATCGATAAGTTCTAACAACCTAAATACTTTTTCAATAAAATCTATCCATTTAAATAAAATGATTTATTTGTATACTTACTACAGGAGTGAAAAAAGTTTAAAATTAAACAAATTAAAAATAATTCATTCCGTATCCAATCCTTAAAATCCAAAATCCTTATTAAAATCCTCAATGCTCCTTACTTTGTCATCATCCATAACGACCTTAATGTTTCTTATGTTTCAGATTTGGCCAAATCCAGATACCTATCCTTCCATAATAAAATTCGGAACCATCCCAACCCTCTGATTTTTTAACTTGCATCCTCTTAGATACCTGATAACCCTCCGAGGCGTCTGAAAGAAGATGGCCCCGTAATCTCCTAATGTAGTGCTATGTATTGGTCATAACCAATAAGGTTTTAAATTTATTATTTAGTGTAGATAGCAAATGTGAACGAAATCGACTTCTGACATCAGAAACGGCGTCAAAGGTAGAAAGCAGGTAAATTAAAGACCGACCCTATACCCGGCTCGAGGAAAGGCTCAGAGTAAAAAGTAGTAACGGGCTAAGTAACTGGTTCCTCTTAGGGTGTTACAGTTATTGTAAAGTAATATGGTGACGTTAAGAACCAATGAGAACCATTCTTGCCTCACCCTGAAAAGTTTGTATAAATTCTACCGAAAAACAAGAAAAAGCGTCTTATGTGGAGATCCGGCGCTAAGGATAGGTCTTCTTATATTTTCTTCCGGCTTGGGGACTGATGCCTAGGCTAAACATAGACCACACAGATGGGCGTCTTGGAGAAGTTTTTGGACCTCGGAGCTTGACCAGATGAACTCTGATCAGCAGATGCAGCGATGACATCTACCAACTACACCACCTCATATACAATTAGTGTTGCCCAAAATCGGTCTTGGTCTTGAATTTTGCAATACCAAGACCAAGGACGCCTAACTGTTGTAAGACCAAGACCAGGACTGGTAAAAAAATCGATGTTTTTAATAAAAAATTAAGACAAAATAGTTACTAATACTCGACAATCTTAGTTACTATATGTAAATAATTGGTATAACCAATATAGTTTTGCATTTAATTACTCTAATTTTTCATTCAGGCTTAGTTAGGTTTCTCCTATCTACAAAATACAGTACTGTAAGACTGTTGTGAGACTCTTGTGCAAGACCAAGACCATGACCAAACTGAGTTTGCAAGACCAAGACTAGTCTGGGTATCGCATTTGGGTATCGCATATATGCAAAAACACTATATACAATAGATTGTTCCCAACAATAAATTTACCAATGTTAGAATATTTCATGGCGATATCATTTTCAAAACAGTATATCTGAAATCATGCCTTCATAGTTCATTATTGAATTCATTGATTCTTGTTACTATAATTTGTAATTCTTGTAAATATAATTTGTATATATTCTTTATTAAAAATTGAAATAAATTAAGTTTGTTAGTAAAAGTTATTTTAATCATTTCACCTATTTATATCATTATAATCACAGGTAATGTGTGTAATTATAAAGCATGATAAACACAAACCCGCCTTTGGGAAAAGAAATCCAATTAATTAATTATGGACCAATAAATATATTATGGATCTAAATTTATTTTACTAATTTTTTATTATTAAAACATTCTGGGTAATTATCATCAGTAATTATCCAGTGGCATCCCGAATGAATTATAAAACCCCAATATGTAACACTTCAGTAGACGTATTATTTGAGTACTACCAGTGGGTAGTTTATCAACAAGTGTATTTATGTCTTCATATCCATTTTTTTCACATTTACTAGATGTATTCTTATTATTTAAGAAAGATTTAAATATCATTCGCAAAATTAAAAAAAAAAATCTCTGCTAGATAAAAATGAAATTGAAACCATGTATTGTTGAAAGGGAGTGTGGGGAGAGAAGAAAATAAAAAAAAGTTGATCCGGCCTCTTGCGTGTCCTCCGCGTGCTAATCTTCAATCTCGTGACAACAGGAATAAATTAGGAGAAGTAAGAGCATGCCTTGCTACTAAGTTTCTTGGCTCAGTTTTTATCGTTGCCATTTTTTATCAATTTCAATAAGCGTTATTTATAAGTTTGTAAATGATGCTCAACGTTAAATATGAATCTGTCCTCAAATTGTTTTCTTTTTGGTTAAAAATCGGCTATATTATTTTATAATCTTATATTTTATTACGTTTACTAACTTTCATGAAACTTTTTTGAAATATTTTATTAGCAAAGCTTGTCAAAATCTTGAGTATTGAACTAAACTGCTCAAAAACAAATAGAGATATTTCTTTTTGATACTTATTTGGTTAGTTTTAATTAAAATACTCTTTTTTTTTTATTTGTTTATTCGAAAGGGATTCTCTAATTTGTAACAAAAGTATATTTTATATAGTTTGCATGTATAAAAAGAAAATGAATCAAGAAATGAAATAAAATCAATTGGCACTTTTCGATTAATTTTTAATGAGCAGGTTTATTATAGGATCTAATAAGTATTAAATAGATACGGAAGTTTGAAAATGGAGTAGATGGTTGAATAAGAGTTTCATGATGGAATTTACGGATAAGGATTGACGTATGGTGATAGGTAAAGAATTCCAGAAGGAGGTAGCACGAATGACGAAGGATTTGCTGAAAGAAGTAGTTTTATGAGGAGAGTTATAAAAATCGATATGTTGATTTCTGGTATTAATAGAACGGATAGTAAAACGTAAAGTTAGGAGTTATAGAATGTAGGGAGGATTTTGGGGTTCTTAGGACTTGGTAAAGGAAAACTCCAAGAAGGAGTTGTCGGAATGTGGGATAGAACCACTTCAACTCGGTGTACCAGCAGGAAATATGAGAATGGCTAATCATACATAATTAACAATATACCTCAATTCAGTATATGTAGATAGATTTATTTTTCATTAATATTTTATTGAGTATTAACTTTTAATTAAAAAAAATATATAAAATTAAAGGAATAGGAAAATAAATTAAAATTTAGGGATTGGCATGAGAAAAATTAAATTATAATAATTATTGTACGTCAATTAATGATGATAAACTACTTTAATACACAATTTTATGAATACTTGATTATTGATTATAGAATAGAAACATTTTATTGGCTTAATATAAATCGTAGCTATTAAATATTAAATCTGGTCCATTTAGTATTACCAGGGATTAGTTTTATAAGTAGAAGAAAATAAGTAAATAACAACAGTATAAGATGAGGAAAACAAAAATATTTGTAGCAAACATCATAAATATTTTTATACTCCAATTATTTTTACTATTTATGTATAAATATATCTATATAATAAATATCATAAATGAATAAAAATACATGTATACTAAAGAAAATTTGCCATGCAGAACACAACAAAGCAAAACAAATTGCAGATATCTTAGGATTACAAGCAATATGTAGAATCCAACAATTAATAATAATAATATTTAAAAGTCACCCAAATTGCGAATAAATACACGTACGCCCACGGACATATGAACACATGCCTGACTGACCTAAAGCTCAGGGTTTGTACTTGTATTGATAGAGTCACAAACACTTATAGTTATAATTTCAAAAAATTATATAAAATTAAAGGAATAGAAAAAATAAATACTAATTTAGGTATTGAAATGAGAAAAATAAATTATAATAATTATTGTATACCAATTAATAATGATAAACTACTTTAACACACTATTTTATGAATACTCGATTATTGATTATATATATTTTCTATATTGGAGCCAGCATCAAGGAAATATTTGGGGGAGGGGGTTGTATAAAGCTCTAACAGAATATAATACATCGGTGGGGTGGGGAGGGTTTAGAACGCCATTTATAAAGGAGTAGCGCAGTCAACAACAGTTCATTACCAATAATATAATATAATTATTTCCTGCATAGCCTATTCAACTTTTGGTCAGTTGCTTTTAAGCAAATAAATGTGAAAGAATTAACGAGCCATAGTCAGCCCACATCATAAAGTACCGGGTGGGGGGGGGTGGATGTGCCTTGCAAAAAATATCGGAAGGGGGAACATGATTAACATTGAATTGAAAATTTAATATCGATATAGCGATATGCATAATATCGATATATTGTTATCAATATAGCGATATGCATAATATCGATATATTGTTATCGATATAGCGATATGCATAATATCGACATATTGTTATCGATATAGCGATATGCATAATATCGATATATTGTTATCGATATAGCTATATGCATAATATCGATATATTGTTATCGATATAGCGATATGCATAATATCGATATATTGTTAAAATCAAACTGTGCGATTAATTACCCACCACATTACTCTCAGTAGAAATCATTTTTTTTTATATATATATTAATGAAAATTATGAATACTACTTTAATTATAAATAAAATCTAAAAAAAATTGTGTCAATTCTTTATATATTTTTGGAATATTAAAATAAAAAAATCTGATGCGCGTATCACAAGACTTTTACTTACTATCTTCTTAGCAGAAATAAGTATTTTCAGACAAAGGGGAGTGAAAGTAAAAATGATTGACGCTTTATTTATTTACAATTCATTCTGGGTATTCGTATTTGTTTAAAAATCCTTATATATATGAATTTTAATTTTTATATTTATGTATTCTATACTATTAAATATTAAATAATACCAACGATAGCATTTATGAAAACAGCATATGTATAAGTACATAATATTGTCTGAGTCCGTATTATATGAAGCTCATGTTACGTATGGAAGCCTGTTGTAATCTTTAGGCAAGCTCGAATTCCTTTGATTCCTCTATTACAACGATCTCTTATTTCTCCTTTAGTTAGTTATCAAATTCTTTCATATTTTATATATAACTATTTTTTATATCAAGAATTAATGTGAAATAGTTAATCATTTAAAAAAAAATTAAGATAGTTTAGAGGAAGCCAATATTGAAAATTAGCCATTTAAGCCTTGATTGTATTGTATATAGGTGTGAATGTGTTTAATATAATTCATTTTCATTTAGCTTCTCTCTTTTTTTTTCATACCTATGTATCTTAATTTTCTTATTTTACTTCCACAACTCTTTTTCTTTTATCTCTATTTTAGTTATCATTAGTATGTATGTATTGTGTGAATGTTTTATGTAGCCCTAATATTAATGCCCTCCAATGCGGCAGAATGTATTAATTTTCAAATAATAAAAAATAAAAAAAAGCCTTGATAGAGAACAACAATGAGAATAAAACATACATTTTATTAAAAACTGCTTAATAACGAGGTAATAATAATACATTTTCGAGAAAATCGTATAAATGTATTAAGTCGAATATATAAAGTACGACTTCCGGTTTGCGGATTTTGACGAAAATGTTTCTGTTACATCAAAAGCTTATAAAAAACTTAAATATGAAATTTCACTTTCATTTGACTTTTCGTTTTTAAGCTAGACTGAAACACACACTATCTCTCACACACATACAAGCACACATCATTTTGCGAGACTTGGTGATTTGGACTCAGGAGACCTCAAAATATGCATTTCCGTTGAAAACTCTGACTCGAAAATTTTCAAGATCGCAATACTTACCCTTACTATATATTGTATATATAGGTGAGTGAAAGTAAAAAAAAAAAAGTTTCTCTGAATATATTTATTTTTATAATATCAATGTAAGCGTTATTAATAACTAAAAATTGAAAATCAATCAACAATTAAAAATTATTTTATATGTTAGAATTGTTTCCAAATGTTTTAGATTTCCAACAGTACCTGTATAATACATTTATATTCTTATTTTCTTAAAATTGGTTTCAAACTTGCAAATAAATTTATTCTATTTTCTCCTTTGGTTAATCATCAAACTTTTCCATAGTTCGTATTTACCCTTTTTATATTTCTGCATATAAATGAAGACCTTTAATTATTTCTAATAAACAAAACTAAAGGTATTTCAAAGGAAAACATTAAGAAAAGTCGATATTTTGGCCCTGTGAGACTATTTCAATGAGGTTGACACTTCCATGATATTGAAGATCATTTAATTTTGTATATATGAGACGAGTAATAACAAAATTGTTTGACAAGATTTTGAGGAAGTTGACAAAAATGTGCAAAATGTATGTAGATGACCATACTTTCATAATTTTTTACAATACTATTTTGAATAATTATTCAAATATCTTAATGAACACTTGAAAATCATTTATTGTTTTTTCTTTAGTTATTAATTTTTTTCATCACCACAATCGTTTGCCTATCAAAGTTATTTAAAGTTCCTTTACAATTTTATTGAGTTATTTTTATTTTATTTTTTTAGCACCTATATTGGAGTATTGTGACCCTATTGCTCATCTTCTTTCTTAAACATATCTTTATAGCTATGTGTATACTTGTCTTATTACTGCATTATCTTAAAGTTTTTCTTTCATTTTAATTGGTCTTTCGGTCAGATTTATTGTTAATTTTTATAAAAAATCCTGCTTTTCTTAAGGAACTTTGTCCCAGAATAAAGGTGATTTTTGTATTCTATTATATATATATATATATATATATATATATATATATATATATATATATATATATATATATATATATATATATATATATATATATGTGTTTGAGTTTTTATTTTAAAAATCAACCCATGATTATATTATTTTTTACGTGATTTTTGTTTTTCTTTTCATTTAAATAATGTTTTTTTTTCTTTTTCAAAATGGTGTTACTTTTTATTTGTTTTATTATACTTTCACTAAAGATACTGTATATATTCTTTAATGTTGATTAATGTAATTTTTGGCCAGATGTATTTTTTATTTTTTTGTTCATAATTGTTATTCATAAGGAGCCTCGTCCCAGAATAAAGTTTATTTTCTATATGTATGTATATATATATATATATATATATATATATATATATTATATATATATATATATATATATATATATATATATATATATATATATATAATATAAATGCCAATCCACAAAACTAATTTTAAGTTAATAAATAGTTAATATAAAAAGTTGTAAAGACTCAACGGAAGAGTGAAGGATTAACAGAAGGTCTCGAAGCCCATGATAGATTTTGGGGTCTGAGTTCTGGTTATCCGGAAACTTTGTACCATCCAGTCCCTTCACAAATGCGTGTAACTTATTTGACCTCGTATGAATAATTTATGATATATTGTTGACACAAATGTCACATAATTCCTAAGTTCGAAAATTGTTCTTTCAGTTCATTCCTTTCCTGTTACGTTTTATATATATATATATATATATATATATATATATATATATATATATATATATATATATATATATATATATATATATATATATATATAAAATCTTCAACGACTTAACATGTCGTCAAAAAAGATATTATTTTTTTTTTATTTTATCTTTTTTTATCTTTCCAATACTATATTATATTTCTATATTACTACTCTTATACCCCCAAAATTTATTTTCAACCTGAAAAACATTATTCATATTTCTTCTTTTATTTATTCATCAAATTCTTTCAAGGTTAAAATGTATGTGAGACGACTGATTATTTCAAATCAACAAAATCGAACGTACTTTAGAGGAAGCTATTTTTGAAATTTGCAATGTAGGCCTCGTCAGAATATTTCAGTAAAGATGAGTCAGACATCAAATATTTAAGAATATTGAATCGTATATTGATATTAAGAGTATAATCAAAACTTATAGGGCCGTTTTTGAGAGAATTGTTTTTTTTTTCTGTAGTTTTATTTTTTATAAGCTTAACTAGTGTAACATACTTAAGACAAGTTAAAAATTGTATTGAAAACATTGTATAAAATAGTTTTTTATATCAACAATCTGTGGTTTAAATGTATCGATGAATTAAGTAGTAACCACAAATATAATATCGAACGAAAGGATAGAATGATATTTATATTTTTTTAATAATAATATTGTAGAATATGCCACATTGAGGGGCAATTAGTCTAAAGGTTACTGCTGTTCATTCATAAAATATATAAATGTAATATGGAAATAAATATGAATAAAAAAAAGTATTGAATAAATAAAGTTAAATAATAAATAAGTGAAAATAAAGTAAATCTTCTTAAACACATATGTACGATGTTTACATTCACCCAGAAAACTCCGAGCTAAGCTTTGTCCTCCACATCGGGAAGGCAAAGCAGGACTCCAGGAGATCCCAGTTGTTGGAAGTATTGGAGACTTAAAGAGGGCACTAGAAGAATGATAAATAATAGAATAAATAAAATAACTGTAAACAAAATAATACCGGCTCATTTTAAGTTGGCCCTTAAACTGAGGATACTCAAGTCAGAACCTTTGAATTTTAAGCTAAAAGAAACACGATAATGTGTTTAATAATAAACATTATATAGTTGCGAGGATCAGCTTGGAGATAGAAGATGGAATCCCTGATTCACCTTACACTTTGCAAGACCAAGACTAAGACTGCCTCACAGTTGCAAGACCAAGACTAAGACCGGTAAAAAAAAATCGATTTTTTGAATAAAAATTTAGGCAAAATAGTCACTAATGCTTGACAATATTAGATACTATATATAAAAAATTGGTATAACCAATATGCTTTTTCATTTAACTCTTCTAATTTTTCATTCGGGCTTAGTTAGGTTTCCCTTATCTAAAAAAATACAGTAATATCTCTATAGTAGTAAGCTAATAGGTAACTGCAAGACCGTTGCGAGACTCCACACCAACCTAGACCAACACTATTGATGATGTACCTGGGTTTTATTTTCTCCGGAGCTAACAGGGGTCACTGGAGGTGTTTGACGAGATTGGCGAGGCTTTTGTTTGACAGACGAAGAACGAGGTGTCGAGCCTGACGACCGAATTCTCTTAATAGACGCTCTAGTAGACATGACCTATTGGTAATATCGCATAAAATAAAAAATAAAAAAGGAAATATATTTATATATATATATATATATATATATATATATATATATATATATATATATATATATATATCTATATATGTAAGCAGTAAATATCAATTATTCTTATGTATTTTTGTTCTGTTTTAAATGAATAATCTAAAATATTACACTGAAAACAAGCAAATTCTGCGATCCAATCTAGAGACACAAACTTTCGCATCAGCTGATCGATCAGCTGTCAAGAAGAACTAATAAAAATTAGATGAAATTCATCAGAAAAATTAAATTAATTAAGTTTTTGTAATCTTTATAATGATCAGTTATTTCATAAAAATGTAATAATTTTCATATAAATCGCTGTTTTGACTTTTAATAATAATACTCTATTTATTCTGGGAGAAGTCCCTTTAGAATGATAATACAGAAAATCAGATATTTGGGCTATGGAGTATCAGTGATACATAAAAATTACAATGTAAATAAATAATAATCATAATAAAAGAAGCAAATGTTGTTTTCTAACTTAAGAAAAATTTAATTATATAAATTAAGAAAAAACAATTTGAAAATAACAATAATTAAGAACGATCTACTAATTAATAGACATATTTACAGTGACATCTATTTACAATCACATGGCGACTGGATGGATAAAAAGTGATTGAACAGGCGGGTTTTAAAGATAGAGAGAGTGTTGGGGCGGTAGACATAGGAGGGAATGGAGTTCCATAGGGATGAGTATCGAATAAAGAACGACCTGTCGAAAGCAGCGGTTTAGTGGGCATAGTATATAAATAAAGACCGAGAACGGCATTGCGGGAACGAACAGAGGATTTGAATTGAAGAAGTTCTGGGATGTATGAAGGACGCCAGGACGGGATGACTTGAAAGAGGAAGGATGCCAGAAAATACGACTTAGGAAGGGTAAAGCCACTTCAACTCTTCATAAAAACGGGAAGGCGTCCATTGGGTTCCGAAGATGAATCATACAAAGCATTTATCGGACGTTTTAGTTCTCCTCGAGATTCACAGAGATGCCCTCGTAAACCGTACAGCAATAGTCAAAGGCAGGAAATATCAAGGAAGTTACTAGGAGCCTACGGGTTTCAAAAGAAAACGGTTGTTAGAAGTAATTTAGATGTTTTAAGGTTGAATAGAAAAGAAAAAAATATATCCGGTGGGAGATATTGGACACATGGTTTTTCTAGTAAAGCGTTTAATCAAAGGTTATTCCAAGGTTGATGATGTTGAGATAAAATTTGATGGGATTATCGTGTAGGAACATGGTTGAAATATCAGAAACAGTTGAGGAAGAGATCTGAGCCTGTCAAGATTGCCTTTGTCTTTACCGCATTCAACTTTAATTTTAACTTGTTAGCTCCTGCCCAGTCACAAATCCTATATAGGTCTTCTTAAAGTTTTTTTGTGGCTGGTAATAAGTCAAAAGGTGGGAAGGACAGGTATATTTGGAAATCGTCGGCATATACGTGGTCTTAGAAGTGACGGATTAGGAGGGGAAGGTTATTAATGTAAATAGCAAACAGAGTAGGGTGTGGAGAGAAACCTTGAGGGAAAACAGCTCACTGTTGGCTTTACCTGATCAGACAGAATTAAATCAATAAGATGTGGTGTAGGATAATTTAATGACCTAATTTAGTAATTTAATCTGATTTATATATATATATTATAGTACAATTTAATTTTACAGAAATTCATATATATCGCCAACTATTTGTAAATTTCAAAGCTCTATACTGAACCTTAAATTATTTTTAAAAATCTAAGATTTTTATGGAAGGGTTTATCATAGAACAAACAAAGTAAGCTTTTAATTTAATTATCGAGAGCCTCTCTGTCCTCCATCCGAAATGAAGATTGACAAAGGCTGTCAAGTTATGAAGAATAAGATAATACAAGCCGCTAAGGCATATGAACCAATGGCAGTTTTTTTTCTTGGTTTGATGATTCTTGTAATAAAGCCATTAATGACTACTATAAAACAAGCTTATATTAATTAAAAAAAAAACAATGACGTCTGAAAATGTGATAGAATATAAAAAATTTGGTGCTGTATTCCGAAAATTCATTTTCTGGGTAAAATTGAGTCCTGAAAAAAATTTAAAACCTACATAAATCCAATTATAACGTCAGCTGATATTTTATGTGCATAACAATTTTGAAAGAATCTTATTATCATATCAATCGTTATGATTTATTACGGAAAAAATAAGTATTTTAACATAGATATGCTTTACCAAGTGTATCAGCCTTCTAAAGGGACCGCGCGTTTGAAATTATTTTATTTGATACTTTGACAGAGGCACTATAACAGAAAAGCTTCTCTGGGACATGCTAAAGTTCCTCTAAACTCGTAACAGCCTAATATTTGCTAAGTAGAATGCAGTATTCTTACACTTCCAAACGTTATTGTTAATAAGAAAACTCCCTATCCCTGGAAGAGGAAAGTTGTTGGAAGCGTATATAAAGACAGAAAGTTTATCAAAGCGACGGAGGAGGGGGGGAGAAAAAAAATGAAAACTTGCTAAGTCGGTGCGGTCATGGTTGGCCAGAGCGGGGAACAATGGGGCCAATGTATGCTAACCAGGCTACGACAAAGGCTCAAGTAACATAATACACTATTTATGCCCCTCCCCCCCCCCCACCTCTTCCTATTCTCCTTCCTAGGCTACGGGGTTACGTCACATTGAACAAACCTTAGTTCTTAACAAACCTCATTAACACTCTTCATGGCTCCTGTTATATGAATGCCTTATTCAGAGAAAGTGAAACATAGGAACGATTGTTCTTAAAATGATAATTATATTTATTATTGTTCATAAAGTTTCAATTGTTATTTTTATTTTTTTTTATTTTTATTTTTGCATATGTCTATTTACTTGGATGGATCGAATATTAAAAATGCTGTAATTGCAATAATATAACATTTATTAGTCGATTGTAACCATTCCCTTTTCAAATGTAATTTTTTTCCATTTTTAATGAAACCCTCTCCAAATCAAATGTAACGCTTTCCAAATCAAATGAAACCTTTTTCAAGTCAATTGTAGTTTTTTACAGTTTCACTGTAATTCAATCTGGGTATGAATAAATTCTTTAACATTATATTATATTTAAAAATAATTATTTCAATTGCTACAATGATAAAAAAAAATTTATTAAATATATTCGAATTCGAAATAAAAATATTCAACCCATATCCAAGAGGTCTTGAAAATATGCCCTAGGAGCCTAGAAAAAAAAAAATTTGGTATATGAATAAATTTCTTTATTATTATTTTTTTGTTTATAACGTGATAACTTTATTATCCCATCTTCAGACTGGAAAGAAGAAACATTTTTGTTATTTGTATTTATATATTTTCATTGCATATATTTTTATAACTTATAATATCAATAACAGATTTGCCAATATCTCTGTATTTCATATTGTTATCATATTATCTAATTTTTTGAAAGAATTATCATAATTTCTATAAATCATCCCTAGAAATGCAATAATTTGTTTGTGTTATATTATTATTTGTATGTAAGTAGCATAGATTCTGTAAGGAATTTATTTACCTTAGTTATATTGTGGACTCCTTTAGGGAGAGCTTAGTCATAAACTGAACCAAATCATGCACAAGGGTAAAATTTCAAGTTTTATTTATTTTTATATATTTAATTTATTAATTGTTTAAGTGTAATGGCTAACTATTTTAACTGCATCTGTTTAATAATTTATTGCTTTATTAATATGTTTAGTTATATTGTGGACTCCTCTAGGGGGAGCCTTGTCAGATACTGAACCAAATTATACACCACGGGTCAAACTTGTGTATGTATTGCTTTATTAATATATTTAGTGATGAATATAGATTCTATTATTTTTCTGTTTGTACAATATGATTCTTGGTGTAATACTTGCGGTTGTGTTAAATTGAATATATGTCTATTTACAATGCTATGATGGGCTAGTGTTCTTTTATTGTTTAATTTAGTACTTCTTGAATCATTAAAATTTTGGTTCATTCTTTTTGCAATATTTTGTCTAGATTCAGCTATGTATGTCGATTCGCAATTATTACATTCAACCTTATAAACAACATCTTTTTTCTTTAACCTATTTATTTTAACTTTCATATGAACTAGATAGTTATTAATTTTGTTTTGATTATTTAACCTTGTATTTATCTGACAATTAGTTTTACTAATAAGACTATGGACGTCAAAACTTATCATGTCGTATTGTTTATTTTTGGAATTTTTAATGTCAAGATTCTTTTCACAAATATAGGAACAGATTTATGCATATAGATGAGAACTTAAGATTTTTAGACTTAATGATAATTAAAAATAATGATAATTCTTTTAACACAAAATAGATATAATGAGTAGTAGACTACTAAAATTCCATAGCCAACATCCATAATGTTAGATAATAAACAAAGCAAAAAATCTCATTGGTAGAACTTGTAAAATTACAGATGATAAATACATAAAAGAAATAAAAACAAACATTTACAATGTTCTGAAAATATGTTTCTTAAAACCCATTCATTAACAAAATCTAATTTCAAGTTAATAAACAAATAGAATATAGACCAAAACCTGATAATATAGCAATTAACCATAACTTGCAACCTGTATTGCATAATAAAATCCAAAACAACATAAAAACTAGCCGAAAATCCATAAAGGATTTTTTTTCCTTCCAACAATACTGTAATGAAAGAGAACAACATTGCAACAAACAATAATCAAAACAAAATGAAACATAAATCTGTAAAACAAATAAAAATTATAATAGATTAAATTATATCCCTACTTTATCTCATAAAATTAAAAAAATATTTAGTGAAAATAATTGTGAGATAAATACAGGGTTATATAATCAAAACAAAATTAATAACTATCTAGTTCATATGAAAGATAAAATAAATAGGTTAAAGCAAAAAGATGTTGTTCATAAGATTGGATGTAATAATTGCAAATCAACATACATAGGTGAATCCAGACAAATTATTGCAAAAAGAATGAACCCAAATTTTAAGGATTCAAAAAATAATAAATTAGACAATAAATCAGCCCTAGCTCATAATAGCATTGTATGATACATATATTTAATCTAACACAAACTCAAATATTACACAAACATTCAAATGGTACACACAGAAAAATAATAGAATCTATATTCGTCACTAATCATTATAATAAAGCAATAAATTATAAAACAGATGCAGCTAATAAGGGAGTCATTACACTTACACAATTAACAAATTAAATATATGAAAAACTTCTTGAAATTTGACATTTGGTGCATGGTCTGGTTCAGTGTCTGAACAGGCTCTTCCTTTAGGAGTCCACAAGGTAATTAAGGTAAATAAATTCATTACAGAATCTATGCTACTTACATGCAAATAATAATATAACCTGTACCACTACAACCCATGAAGGGTCTGGGGTTCAGTACTATTTAGGGAAAGTACTGTTTCTATGTCAACGGTTGTGCAAGGAGGTGATTTGACCGAGATCACACTCAACCGTAACCTTATACATATGTATATATATGCATGTAACGTCGGATTCAGAAAAAAAAATTATTTTTGGCAAACAGCTACAGTATAAGTACAACATTGAAACAATTAGTACTGACCAAAGCAGAGATGTGGTTTCAGATATTTTTTTAAGGAGAAACAAAATTGAGGTTTGTATTCCTCATCTTGAAAATCCCTCAAATAAGAATTTTTATAGCGATCAAAAATAAAAATTTATACTCGAAATTTCTGACTAGGCCTGGATCCTTAAAGTTTTGTTCAGGAATAGCAAACATTGTGATAACCTCAACATGATAAGCTCCATTCATCCACACGAAAATTAGCAAGGATTAAGGGCTCAATAATGTACACAAAATGACTTAAACCAAACGCCCGCAAATAAATTAGGCTTAGAGATTACAAAAAAAACATTTGGGGAGTTTTTCTTTATTTATTTCTTTTAACGACGTAAAATCTAAACTTCATTGCTATGATCTTGACGAATGATAATTTAGATTCCAAACGGTTGTAGTTAGGTTGACTTAAGAGAAAATTCTGAGGAGTAATGAATATGAGATGAGAATGGGGGAAGATGAGAGAAGAAACTAAAAGTCTCCGGGTAGGTTCGGGTAGAAGATTGCGGAAGCGATCTAATAATATGAGAGTGGAAATTGTTCGTCAAGCGATGTGCGAAATGTTGTAATTCATATAATATGTTATTACGATCAGGCTGTGAGACGATAAAAAGGATACTGTCAATTGAGAGGAGGAGATGACATTATGTTCGGAGTCTATAATGAAGAAATTCGACCAAGTGTTGGACTTGCAGGTGTGGTGAGAATGGTAAACAAAGACAACGAAGACCTGAACGGAGAGAAATAGATTTTCTAGATAGGTTTTGTCATTGGAATTAGTAGGGAAATTGGTATTGAGGTCACCGGAGATAATTATTCTAGAGTAGAGATAAACAAAGTCGAATACGGTTGATTCAAAAGATGAATCAAATGGAACAAGAAGAGGACGATAGATCACTGCATAAATGAGAGAGAAATTTTTACAGGAAATTTCTACTAGCAGGTATAGTAGGTACTCAAACTTGTGGATGTTCGGAGGGTGGGGAGTAATCAAGGATTCGGGACTTATGGGCAAAGATACCACCACCAATCTGGCTGACCCGGTTGTGACGGATGAGGGTGTAATTAGATAAGGAGACAGAAGAGGACCGAGTATAGAGTTTGAGCCAGGTTTCTAAGATTGCGATAATGTGAAAAAATTTTGAGTAAAATACTGTAGGAATTCATCATAATGGGTAGAAAGGGATTGGGAACTAACGTGACAGTTAGTGCTGCCCAAAATTGCCCAAGACGGAAACGGCCAAGAATTTACTTTGGTTTTTAGTAATGATTATTTTTCTTTGCTGAAAAGAGAAAATTTTAATTTAGATATTTTTTTTAAATTCAATTAAAAGATTAATTCACAACATGTATTACTCCAGAAACCAAAAAAAAAAAAAAAAAAAAATGGAACTGCCCAAAAAACAGTTTGCTAAGAAATTATTTTTAGATTAATAAATCACAAATTATTTATTTATAGAAGTATTACATTACCAAACTTGTAAAAAAGGATTATATTGGATTACAATTTGTCCAACTCACTGCTGTTCCATATGGTGTTTTTGTTATATTCTCTCAGAAATTTATTAAAAAGGTTCTAAACGTTGAATTTATTTTGAACACATTCAGAGATGATAACACGACATCCCGGGATCGTTTAATCAATTGCTTTTTGTTTCATTAAACAAATTTTATTTTAGTCTCATGCAATCTAATCAAAGCTGACCAGTCGGTGGAGACATCGGTCAAACCAAGAGCTCCAATATTTATTTGAGGAACCATACGTGGTTTATTTCATGAAGCTCAATGGGTTGCAATGGGCTGGGCGCGTCGCTCGAATCACTGAGAATAACATTTCGAAGAAAATTATTGGAGAAGTAATACTGCTGGTGATGCCAGGTCCATATTAGGAGTGAAGAGCTGGATTGCGGCTGCACAGGATAGGAACAATTGGTAGAGGCTGATACAGGAGGCTAACGCTCTAAACTTCCAATTAATTACAAAAGACTCATATACATGACTATAAGAAGGCCTCTTAGACTTATGGAGTTGAGCTATGAGGCTCCAATAAACCATCGAATTCATCTCGTATCCAATCCTTGCAATACAAAATCCTTCGTAAAATCCTCAATGATCTCTACTTTGTTACAAATAAAACCATCCATAATGACCTTAATGTTTCATATGTTTCCGATTTAGCTCAATCCAGATACCTGTCCTTCCATAATAAACTTCAGAATCATCCCAACCCTCTCGTTTCTAACCTTGCTTCCTCTTCATTTTCTGATGACCATCCGAGGCGTCTGAAAAGAAGATGTCCCCGTCATCTTCTAATGTAGACATATTATTTTTATTTTTTTTTATTATCTGTTTATTGAGAAATAATACATTTTGCCGCACTTAAGGGCATTGAGTACTAAGGCTGAGTGAGGCACATTCATACCATAAAAAAAAAATATATATAAAAAAAAATATATACATCTATATAACAAAGGCAAAAACTATAATAAACCAATGAAATGTAACTTAGAGTCAAAATTAAATGAAATAGAGAAATTCGTAGCAAAATTAAATAAATTATAAGTAATAGAAATAAATAGAAAAACATTTATACTTAAATACAATATTTACAATCAGGCAAGAGATCGCCGAGTCCAGCTCTTTCCCCACGTGTGAAGGACAAAGCGAGACTCTAAGAGATCCCAGCGCTTCTCTCTCAACCGCGTCGCCGGCATTACCAGTCCGGTGGAGACAGACATATTATTAGAGTGATACCATTGGGTAGTGTCTCAACAAGTGTTTTCACGTCATTATATCCATATGTTCTAATTTACTAAGTGTATTTCTTGAATACAGCTGTAAATATCATTAAGAAATAAAAAAAAAAAAAAAAATAGATTCCGACTTCAGCTTTACAAAAACAGAATTTATAAAGCTATAAATTAATGTAATTCAAGTAGCATAGCTTTATTAATTGATATAACCTGATGGCATAATTTATAAGCTATGATCTGTTTAAGTTTTATTAATCTTATCTTTAAAATGTAACTATTTTCTATAGATTGAAAGCGTATCGGGTTTTTTCCTCTTTTTTTTTTAAGCCTTGAACAAAGGATTTTTGTGATTAAAATATTTTAAATAATGAACGTTACTGGAATAAATTGCGTTGTAAATATTTACCTACCTAGGGTTAATTATCGGAAAACTGTTGAAGTAAAACATGGATGATAATTAGGGGATGTTTGGGATAATAAGCGATAGGGGGCGCAGATGGACGGCACAGCAACGGCAGATAATTCACACAGATTTGATTTACTTCCTCCCGAACCGAAACCAGTTAACTTTTAATAATTTACTGTTGTGCCGAGCTAATTTGCCGGGGTAAACATGTTCCCTGGAAAATTCATCCCAATTTGAAAACCGTTCTCTTAGTTTATGAGTTGTTTAATTTTTTTTTGTTTGCTATTTATTTGTGAAAAAAAATCTTACCAACTTAGAAGACGGTGCACTGTTAATTACATCATATAATATAAATTTGATGATAATTAATGATGGGCACTGTAGTACTGAACTCGAAGTTTGTAGTCCTAATTCTATATCTCCGTTATGTTTAATCGATTTGTATTGTTTTTTTAGATTTATACTATTACTATTTAATATAATAAATTATCTACATATCGAAAATCAAATATGGTTTATTGGCAAATTTGAATAAAAGACTAATAAATAATAACATAAATTAAATATTTGTATTTAATGTATAGGGTTTAAATGTTTTCAGGTGACCTGGAAATCTGGTCATGAATATTTGAGATCTGTGTAACAGTGGATGTCGGTTCTTTCGAGTCCAAATAAAATAATAACAAAATTATTATGTTCGATTTATTTCCGACTTCGATTATGGCTATTGTGCGGGACGGCAAAACGGGTTAATGTGCTTGCAATAGACAATCGAAATTAAACTACGTCAAGTATGGTTAGGAATAGTGTTGCCCAAAATCGGTCTTGGTCTTGCACTTTGCAAAAATTGTAAAAAAAAAATCTATTTTTTGAATAAAAATAATGGAAAAATAGTTACTAGTACTTGACAAGCTTAGGTACTATATGTAAATAATTGGTATAACCAATATACTTTTGCATTTAACTTCTCTAATTTTTCATTCGGGCTTTGTTAGGTTTCTCCTACATAAAAAATTACAGTAATATATCTATAGTAATAAGCTAATAAGTAACTGAAAGACTCTTGCGCAAGACCAAGACCAAGAATCGTCTCGGTCTCGCATTTGGGCAAAACTAGTTAGGAATTATAATGGTAAAAACCGACAAGGGTATGTCATTCAGTCCAAGATTTTCTCGACAGTTATTCTTTTCTCCGTTTATGTGATACCCGCCAGCCAGTTTGACACCACTCACACCCACCAGGCCTAGGAATATTCTAGGATGACGGTATCGTCTGGAGCTTTAGTCCATGAACCCTCTTTTTGATAGTAAGAATATAGATCCTCAATAGTCATCATCCGTATATCCAGATCAATTCTTCCATGTATTTGAACCTGAGTGGGTCGGTTAGAGGGACACCACCGTTTTGGCCCGTATGAATCAATATGGAGCTATAGGTGTCCTCCCTTTGCACCATAGAAACCATAGTTCTTAGCAGCATGAGGTTGCTATGGTTGAAGATCCTTCCAGTTCATCTCTATTCCCGTAATATCTCCATAAAGAGCCCGCTATACACAGCCTAAGATTTTCATTGTTTATAGTTCCTACAGAAATAAAATGTGGACAATTTAAAGGGCAGACAAATAAACTTAAACAAATTCAAATATTAATGTAATGGTGTATACTATCTTTCAGGATTAAAAACAGAAAAATCAAAACAGGAGTCTTTATTTTAATCAATCCATAAATTATTAGATTATATTGAGTTCTCAGTTAATACACATGAAGGCGAACGGTCTTCTCCTCATCTGTCCCTACGATGTTCATCAATACCATGAACCCCCTTTTCACCACCGATTTAGTCAATTCTCGTAGTTGATCGTTGTAAATCTTGCAAGAACCTCTTTAATTCACCAAAGACAAAGCTGGCCCCATGGTCTGGTTGTGCTTTTCTTAAGCAATTGATAGTATTTATTATTTATATTTATAGTTTTCTATTCTATCTTCCTTACATGCATTATTTTCAACGACTTGCAAAAAAAAATCGTCTACGATCAGAAAATCTGATAGTGAACGAACGACCTAGTGTGATGGATGATTACTGTCTTACAAGAATTACGCGAAGCTTCCTCGGATACAACTGTCTTAGGCGGTAATGTCTAATGAGCTACACAAACCTTGCAGTGTAGGGATGACCAATATCGCCTTTTTAATAGCATCTTCAATTTGAAATACCTACAGTTTACTTAGAAATTCGTTCTTTTGAAAGAGTGAAGAAAGGTATTTTTGCGCTTATACGTTGGTGTATTTTTAACTGCTGGTCATTGAGTTTATTATGGAGCAGAGGTACTCGAATCTTGAGTGAAAATGGCTGCTTAATATCATGTATTGTGTTTTATATTCGTTTTATTGCATTTCGTACACTCCTCAATTTTACGTAATAAAGTTTTTATCACCTTTTTCACTGATAAATCGACGAACAGCATCGACGATTGTTCCTGCCGATTTGTACTTTGATGACATCAGATAATTCTCTTTATTTTCCTGGAATAGATATTTTTCGTTGTCTTTTTGAAAGAGAGGAAAAATCGACAAATAAGTTGTGCACGTTGTAAATATCTGTTTTAGACATTCACAAGTAACTTAAATGGATCCTTTTTTGGGGGGGGGATAGGACTCTTGTCTCAAGCTTCTAACGTTTCCTACTTCCTAATTTTCTGGATTAGTTGTAGGGGTTTGACTCATAAGTCTTCTCCTCCATCTTTGAACAGCTGTGATGTGATAGGTTGTCCATCCTAGAAGCCATTCTTGTAATAATGGTTTGGATGATTTTTTCCATGTCCAAAATGTATATCTGCTATTTCAAACCTCTTTTTGGTCGAGGTCTTCAGTTTAGTCCACGCCTACTTCAAAAATTTTGTTTTTTCATTCAATTTTTGAAAGGAGTTAAATTTTTCATTTTAAAGAATTTTTGCTCTTATTTATTAATTGCTTAAAAGTAACAATAAACTATAATTTTATTGAACTAGTTAAAAAAAAAAACGTACTATTCCAGAAAGTATCGGTTAATTTTAATACTATCGTATAAAGGTAGCGAAGGCGAGAGACTGAACAGTAATACTAGTCTTAAAAGGCGCCTGGATTGAAATGATTCATTCGTGGAGAACTTTCGAAGCTTTTGCTGTTCTATATTAGATTCAGTATGTTTTCGACAACTCATTGCATGATGGCATCGATTACCAGAATATTTAAGACAATGGAATACTTTGTGTTGGTTTTCTATTATATGTATTAGTAAGACAATTGTTGAATAATATTCTTTGAAAACAGTTTAATAAATCACTCTATAGACTGTAATACAAGCCTAAGATACATTACGTATTTTGGTTACATCACTTACAACAACAATTATTCCAGCAACAATTATCGTAGCAATGTTACCAAATCAAACAAACTGCTTTCCCAATCATAGGGAGGTGTAGGCTTTTCAATCTATTCCGTTCGATGAGGTTCTCTCACGTACTAAGAAAGCGAAAGTCAAGCAAGATAAAGCTGCTAACTCCTAGCCATTAATAAAAGTTGACCATAGAGAGTGTGTTTTCTGTTCCCGCTCAGCTGGAAACAAAGCTGGTTGGACAAAGCTGTGATGTTGAAGGCGTCCCCAGAGTCCCATCAATCTTACACCACCACCTCAGCCACCGTTTTTTATTAATCCATTCATTTTTTTCCAACGCATTACACCAGCAACAGAGCTATCATAGCTCCTAGTGACACCTTGATAAATAGTTTTTAATTTTTGATGCGTAACACGCCTCCCTCACGTCTCCATCTTACAAGTCTCTGTGGAGGGGACATGGCTTAAAAAAAAAAATATACTAAAAATAACTCAACATGTTCTCCAACATATACGAGCAATATATATTGAGAAAATATAAAATAATGAGTAAAATATAGCCCAGAACGGAGTAAAAGTAATCCAATATCCGCGAAACGATAACTCACATTTAAAATTATCACAGCTGATCATCTTATCTACACAGCTCTAAGTAATACAATATGTACCAATGGCAATCATCGATCTTTTGGTAATATGAGCCGAATTTTCTGATAATTGTAGTAAGCAGTGCATCATTGCTAATTAATGATCTTGAAATTTTCAGTTTATCTTAATACAAAATACTAATTATTCAAATTATTTTAATTATAATCAACTACGTTACGTTGAATGCGCATTTATTTCTTCTGTTACCTATATATATTACAACTTAATTTCATTTAAGATATTGATGAAACGAATCTCAGTAGAGAATAAATGAAGCGATACCTGCCTCAGCAGTGTTGCCTAAATGCGAGACCAAGACGATTCTTGGTCTTGCAAATTCAGTCTTGGTCATGGTCTTGGTCATGCACAAGAGTTCGCAACAGTCTTACAGTTACTTATTAGCTTATTGCTATAGAGATATTACTGTAATTTTTTAGATAGGAGAAACCTAACTAATCCCGAATGAAAAATTAGAAGAGTTAAATGCAAAAGTATATTGGTTATACCAATTATTAACATATAGTAATTAAGATTGTCAAGTATTAGTAACTATTTTGCCTTGATTTTTATTTAAAAATCGAGTTTTTTTACCAGTCCTGGTCTCGGCCTTGCAAAGTGCCAATTCCTGCCAGACTAAGACCGATTTTGGGCAACACTATGCCTCAGCCACGTCGTATACTATACGAATTATGCTTTTATATATACGTTATAGTGATAAGGTATTCTGCATATCCTAAATCCTGTCACAGTGGACCAATATGAGTAAAGTAGTATTAGTAATGCATTGTCGATATTGTTCATATTGACTTATTTATTTACTATTTAATGATTAATCCTGAGACGACCTTCATAATGAATATATAATATGTTACATTCAATATATGTAACCGTAAAGAAAACAATAATTCTTTTCTGTTTTAATCTTATTACGTAACTCAAAAAAACATTTAGAAGGCCTGCCTTTATGTATTGTTTGTTTGTTTTTGTTGAATGGTGTATATACTCACTGGTCATCAGGATTTTTGACTTAATTAATTGTATATATAAATCATATACAATTACACATATATACTAATTAATCATGTTGTTTTTTTTTCACCTAAAAGCATTCTATATCTTTTCACGATCCACTACTATCTTCAATAGATTCTTATAAATATTATAACGCTTTATTGTGAATTATGTTTGACAATAAGAGAATAATACGTCAGCTTTATATAAGTTCGTCATTCTGTAATAAGGATTCAGGGATCATGATTTTTCAATAACTCTCCAACCCGATATTATATCACTAACAATTATAATAGTGATAATCGAAGAAAATACACTCTGGTGACGGTTGGATGTGATGTCATGAAATATTTGCAGTTTGTTAGCTGCTTGGTTAAAATGCATTTATTTATTTATTTTGTTTTTATTATTTATGAAATTTACAACTTTACATTTAAAATACATTCAGCAAATGTGATACAGATGAATACATGACATGACAAGGCTTGTAGAGAACCTACCCATTGGTAGCATAGATTTATAAATTCTGTTTTTGTAATAGGTCGGAATCTTTTTTTTTTTCTTTTATTTCTTAATGATATTTACAATTGTATTAAAGAAGTACATTTAGTAAATTTGAACATATGGATATAATGACGTGAAAACACTTGTTGAAAAACTACCCAATGGTAGCACTTATGTCTAATGATATGTCTAGTAATGATATGTCTACATTAGAAGAGGTAGCAAGGTTAGAAACGAGAGGGTCCGGATGGTTCTGGAGTTTGTTATGGAAGGATAGGTATCTGGATTGGGCCAAATCGGAAACATATGAAACATTAAGGTCTTTATGGATGATTTTATTTGTGACAAAGTAAGGAGCGTTGAGGATTTTACGAAGGATTTTGGATTGTAAGGATTGGATACGAGAGGAATTCGATGGTTTAGTGGAGTCCCAAAGCTCAATTCCGTAAGTCCAAATAGGTCTTATTATGGTCATGTATATGAGTCTTTTGTATTTAATTGAAAGGTTAGAGCGTTTGTCTAGTAAGTGCTGAAGTAGTCGGAAACGTCGTTTCCGTTTCGTCGAGCGGTTTGTTTTCGTTTCAGTCTGGTATGAGGATTCTAAGTCAGACGTTTGTCCAGGTGGAGTCTTAGGTAGTTGAAATGTGTATATTATATATTGTAATACCAACTTAGGGCATGATTAAAATGACTATCTTTGGAAACCTTGTGAAAAAGAAGACGATGTAGATTTACTTATCAATCGAAGATTTTTTTCAATAAAAAACTTGTTTTTTAGCTTATTTAATTATGATCTTATAAAAAAAACTAATTTAAAATATTATTGTTTATTCCTGATGAATTGGGCAATGTTGAGGCATCCATCCATATATATTAAAGCATGTTGAAGAAAACTTCAAGCGTTTCATGAAAAATTAGTTTCCTCCAACTGGATTCAATGCTGATTATCTTCCGGAGGGGTACAGCTAATGAATAAGAGAGGCCAGAGGAAACAACACAGATCCAATGAAATGTTTTGCTAACTCATTTCCTAACAGAGGTTTACCTTTGCAGTTTAAAAGTTGACCCCTTTGCACCGAAGCAAACTTCTCCAAGGTAGCTGGGTAAACTACCCTTTCTCCTCTTGAATTCTCGGGTAATTACCTCCACTCGTCTCCACACATACCTGCTTCTGGAAACTCAGCTAATAAAAAAATATACATTAGTAATTAGCGAAAAACGATTATAATATTATATCGATTTAAAAAATATAATAAATAATAAAGTGTTTTGATTTGCCATTGTTAATTTTTAATTGTACTACATATGGCCCCCTTATGATAAAAGGTTCAATGAAATAAATAAAAGGAAGTAATAGATTTTGAACTGCTTTTATTTTGAAATAATATTGGAAACTTGTCATGAATCTATACAATACTGCATCATTTATCATCATCAAAATGAATTTCTATCTCTTAAGTGGTTTTTCGGGGTGCCATTTTAAGCTGGGTAAAAATTCTTCCTCTAATCAGCTGATGTTTTATTTTTCTTTATTGCAATGAAAGTTAGAAGCATTGAAGTCTTTGATTTGACATCAGTGAATCTAGCGATACTGGCTGACTATTGGAAAGCTCGTAACCTCAGAATCCTGGAACAATAAAGCCAAACTAAGTCGTTGACAGTAATCTCAACTACAACTCTTCCACTTCATAAAGAGGGCAAGTATGCTAAGCATAATGAATTAGAAAACAACGATTATAATATTAAATATAAATAAGACCAATATTTTGTTTTCTCTTATGCCAAATTCGTGGGTCATTCGGCCATCCGACATCTTGCTGTCCAGTATAATTTAGATCATAAGACAAATATAAATAAGAAATCTATTACTTTATATTTATCAATACATGCCCTACATTAAAAGCCGTAAGATGTTCCTCTAGTGAAATGGACAGCCCTTATGCTAGGAAAGCAAATTTATATTGGCATGGCTGATCAAGCAAGCGTTATTTAGATATAGGATAAAAGAAAAAGATATATATATATATATATATATATATATATATATATATATATATATATATATATATATATATATATATATATATATATTACACTGAAAGTACTAATAATTTACATTATAGTATTTATTCATTGGCAAAAATTCTATGGGAAATCGAATACTTCAATTTGTGTTAAAACGGTCATGTTGTACTGAATTTAGTGTAACATTGAAGATTTATTCATAATATATACATACTAAAGATTTGTGGGCGGGGTGGCCGAATGGGCTAAAGCGTGTGCACAGCACCGCCGTTACCCGGCGACCTGACATATGAATCTAATGATGTAAAAATAGTCATGAGTTCGCGTCCCGGTGCCGAAGAAGTCTTTTAAATCCCCACCCACACCCCCTGGCCCGGGAAAACCCCGTACTAAAGATTTACATATTTAACAACGATGTAAAAGCATAAGTGCCGAACTTAAAAATTGAGATTTTTAAGATATAACTGTTCGAAATAAAACGTGATTTACCAAATACAGTATTGTAATAAGGTAATAACCAAATATCCAATATTTATGTAACTAGATTTAAAAATATATCGGAGGACTAAATTATCCGATTTTTAATTTTAAGATTTTTTTTCGATCATCTGTGTGTAGATTGAACAAAACATTGGCTTTAGTTTTAAAGAATGGCTGACAGGCTCAAGTCTGTTGGATAGCCATTGATTCCTGTTAGGATGTGACATCCCCTCCTCGCGGGCCACCTCTGGAGCTAAGGAGGGCCTGCAATGCAACAAGTGGACTGATGGCCACTCCTCGCCTCTCTGATTCATGCGCTCTACTTCCGCTCCCAGTTGGCTATTGTGCCCCGTCACAAAGGGCACCTCGCATAAATTCTTGAGAAGGACAATGGGGGGGCGCCTTGATTCGGAAGGGGACACCCGGTATACATTAGACCCCAGTCTCAATTCAGGCCTTTTAATTAACAACTTGATAAGTACAAACCTCTTTCACTATCTCCTTAATAAATATTTCACAATATTGTGTGTGCTATAAATCATCATGAGTATCATATATTTATACTTTTATGAGTTCTGTCGCAAATAAAGATCCCCCAACATTGAATTTTATCGTGTTTTTAATGATTATAAATATAGTATACTAGCTAAAAATAGGAAATCATTTATACATACATTCGTAGTATATATATATGTAGTAGCAGTACTACCTTCGGCCTAATTAATAACTACAGTGATAATTAGAGATCGGATTTCCATGTTATTGCACTTTTTATTCGCTTTCGTGTAAAAACTCCGGACCCGAATATTTATCCGTTTCAGGACCAATAGAATCACATATTTAAATTTTATATTGCATGAAATTACACCTTTTTGGCTTAAATTGCACATTTTTGCACTTTTGTGCTAAATTTGAGAGTTTATAAATACAAATGTATAAATGAGTGTACTAATATTTATTATACTTTTTTCTTACTATTGCTTTTTTATTTTACTATACTGTTCAAATTAAATTCATTATTCAAAATAGAAAAAAAATATGAGGTAGGCAAATAATTCTGTGTGAATCAAAAATCCTATTCATTACAAAAGGAACAAGTAAACACAACTAAGATTTATTCTTGGAATAGAACTTGCCTAAAGTGCTGGATAATAAAAAGCTGCTTTCCCAGAATTAGCTGTTTTGTTAGTAAGGCATTTATAGTTATTGTTTTGCCTTGAATCCTCTCTCACCGTTCACCCCTCAGTATCTATTCTGATTTTAAATTCATCTGTAGAAATTGCATTATAAAAAAAAAAATGATAATGCTGAAACTAAAATCTAGTCTCTCGTCAAAAATTAAAATCTGGATATGAAAAATCAACCGTGTGATACGAAATCACTGATAGACGCTCATTGTGGAACATGTAAGAAAAAAAATATTATTATCAAAGAATTAAATATTTTTTTTTTTTTTTTAGGATTTTGAGAACGTAATCCCAAAAAATATTTTTTTTAGTGATACAGGAAATTGCTTCAACAATAATATTTGAACACTTGAAAATCTCAAACATTAGTCTATTACAATTATTTTTTAATTCCTTAAATTTTAACAAAAGCGTTTCGGACTATATAATATTGGGAATTTCAACCCTATTAAAAAATAAAATTTCCATTCTTATTTTTAATAAGAGTTAAATATACAAAATTGATCTTTTCTATACAATATATATGTACCTATAATTCCTGCCTTCATTTATTCCTTCAAACTTTCAATGTTCTGCATTATTAGATAATAATCGTTATTATAATAGTTGATTATAATCTGGGATTTCACATTCAATGGAACATTTCAATTTTTTGTTTCTAAAAAACTCTGGGTTAACTTAAGATCTGATAAGATTTCGATGTATTAATGTTATAAATTAAATAATATTGATGATTTTACATATTTTTAGGTGATAATTAATCAATTTTACGTTTTCCGAATTTTTACTGCAACAAAATCCGGTCTCTAGTGATAATATACCACCATGTGATATTAAAATGTAATCAAAAATGAGAGGTTACACTAGGTTGTAGAGAGTTAAGTTAACTAAATGATCCAGCAAATCGTTCATCACTCGTGCAACACTATTTTGGAACTCTTTACCTATTACCATACTCGTCCACGAATTACTTCAAACGACTCCTATCCCACCACTAACTTCTTATTAGATGTAATATTTATTAGAACGTGTAATAATAATCGCTCATTAATAATTAATTGACCAGTAACATTTGATTTAATTATTTGTATTTTTGCATATATGCAAACTATGTAAATTTAAGCATTTGTGTATAGTATATTATCCAATTAACATTATGAATATAATTTCAAAGCACGGCTAATTGAAAAGAACCTTTTTGTATTCCTTCAAGCCTGAAAAATGGGTGTAATTTTTGAACTCGGTTAATGTTCTTAGGGGACTTGAATCTCAGAATAAAATTATTTTTTCATTTCATGTTACATACAGGGCGCCATTCATCTCGGTTCAGTGCAGCAACCGAGATGAATGGCGAACTTTGCTTTAGGCGGCCGTGACCCGTCGCGCGTCTTAGAGCCATGGAAGAAGAAGCCCATTATTTCCAAGAGGCAACAAACAATATCATGGATACCTACAACGTATAAAGTTGGCACTTAAATAATCTTGTTTTAAAGTCAAAAGACACTAACTCTGGGCTTGAACTTGGAATCATCGGAAACTCATATCTAGCGATTCCAGGGGACACCCCCTGACTCGTGTTACTTCATCTAAATTAAGTTGTTGGCTTTAGCTTTGAAAACTTGTAGAATAAACGATACTTTGGAACAATAATAAAAGTTTATATTAACAGAAACAATGAAACATCGAAGGACAAATTATCGGTTCATCAAAGGGCGAGGCTTGTATAAAGTTGCAATCTGATGGATACAATCTGATCCAAAAAATTTGAACAAAAAATTGACCGTCTACTAATATTTTTTATCTTATTATTGGATACATTCCAAACAATACAGTCTCAAAGAAAAAAACCCGTCAACGTTTCGCCAATTCAGGACAGACCATCATTAGGACAGATAAAAACAGCTAATCGAACATTACCCCATGAAATCCAATCGCATATTAAACGGAAGGTAAGATAACACAACAAGGGAAGGTTACAATCAAACAAATGGTATGGGGAAAAACGACTAATAAACATTATGCCATATCTAATCAAAATTAATAAATATGTTCTAAAATAAAAAATAAATTAAACGAATAAAAATTACGAAGTGAAAAGATATAATAATGATACAAAAATAAATAAATAATAAAATGAATAGTTAAAATAATTAAACATATTTTTTAAAATAATATTTTATTGAGATAAAAATAAATGTTGCCTTAATTAAGAGCATTGAGTATTTAGGATGAATGAAACACAAACATACCATATATACAATAAAAGAAAAACAAGATTATAACAAAATAAAATAAAATAAAACTTGGAGTAACAGAATGAATCAAACATGATACAAAAAAAAAAAAAATAAAAACACGTTCATACTTATTTACAATATTTACAATCAGCCGAGGGAGCTCCGAGTCGGGCCTTTTTCCCAACTTGTGGAGGATAAGGCAAGACTCCAAAAGATCCCAGCGCTTCTTTCTCAGCCTAAGAGAGGGCACTAAAGCCACATACGCTCATGACTTGAGTGGAGAAGCTGGCCATCGCCAGGACTCCAATGACGTCTTTACAAAAGATCTCGAGGCCACTGTAGGGATGATTGTATGGGAGGATTGTAGGGATGACTGGAACTGGATAAGGATTGTGCTAAGGGATTAGGATGATGAATTAGGTTCTGATGAAAATTTGAAAATCGGGATGGAATAACGTCAAGGACATAAGGGATGTTAAAGTCATAATGTAAGGTTTTGTTCGTAACATAATATGGAACATTGACTATTATACGGAGGACTTTAGACTAGAAGGATTGGATGCGTTTGATGTTCGAAAATTTAGTTGTCCCCCACAGTTGATTTCCGTAGGTCCAGATGGGTTTCAGTATGGTATTGAATATTAATAGTTTGTTTTCAATTGAGAAGTTAGATTTTCTGTTAAGTAGTCTGTATAACTGGCCAATATACATATTTAAAAAAAAATAACGTCAAAAGAAGGTGTTCATCAAAAACCACTGACTGCGTTGATGAAGACATAATGCGAGATCAAAGCTTTATTTTTTAGACGTATCTATTATGCTCAATGTTTGGGAATAAAAGTTATTCAAGTTTTTACAGTCAGTCCTGTAATTTGCAGCATTATCAAGCTTCTGTGCAATACGCATAGCCTCAAATATCTTTCTCTTAGAACTGGTATTCTCTTTTTGTAACACTCTGACAATAAGGCCCAGAAGGGGGTTTCATTAAAATTTTTGAGGGGGACATATTTTGCGGGCTTTTGGTTTTTCGAGGTAGGAAAATTTCTATGGAGTTGAATTTTCGGAGTTAATGGCGACAAGAGGAAAACATGGAGCAGACAGCAGCAGGGGTGCCCACCTCTCCCCCACCAAGGTCTATGACGCATCAACCTTTCCCCCACCCCTCCCAAGATATTTTATTGCCATCCTCATCTTAAAAACAGTGCAAACGAAAGTTTAATTTAAAAATTCGTAGATTAAAACAATTAAACATCCTGCAGTATTTGCCATGCTTCCATTTGTCTTTTGATTTGAAACATTTCATTTTGAAAATCCATAACCACGTCGTATTGTGCACCCCTCAAAAATTTGTATGGCGCAACTTGCGCCTTGAAACCCCCTTTTGGGCTCCCCTGGACTGTAGCAAGTGTAATTTTATATGATCTACGATTTTTCTAATTTTGCTCTGTTTTTAAGAAACTCTGAGCAATAAAATATCTTGGGAGAAGAGGGATAGGTTCTTGTTTTTGAGCAGTGTTTTTCTCCTTTCTGTTAATATTCTTATAGTCGTATTGATGCTGATCCATACTTCTATTCTCAGTTTGGGAAGTTTTATCTTCAAGCAATGCACGCACCCGATTTCGAATACTACATCAGATTGTCATCGAATATCAAACGCATCCAATCTTTCCAGTCCAAAGTTCTTCGAACAATAGTCAATGCTTCATATTATGTTACGAACAAAACCTTACATCATGACTTTAACATCCCTTATGTCCATGACGTTATTCCATCCCGATTTTCAAATTTTCATCAGAACCTAATTCATCATCCTAATCCCTTAGCACAATCCTTATCCAGCTCCGAGCATCCATAACATCCCCCTCGAAGGTTGAAACGGCAGTGGCCTCGAGATCTTTTGTAAATATGCCTTTGCAGTCCTGGCAATGGCCAGCTTTTCCACTCATGTCCTGAGCGTCTGTGGCTCTAGTGCCCTCTTTCAGTCTCCACTGTCTTCTAATACTAATGATGCGGCTGGAAAAGTGGCGCTGGGATCTTCCGGAGTCTTGCTTTGCCTTCCACGTGTGGGAGAAAAAGCCTGGCTCGGAGATTCTTGGGCGAATGTATATATTGTATATAGGTATGATTTTGTTTAGAAGTTTTTATTTTATTTTATTTTTTTATTTTTATTTAACTTCTTCACCAGTATTATTTATTTACTTCTTATATTTATATTTATTTCTTTATTATTTGTATATATTGTATGAATGAGAACTATTAGCCCTAATGCTTATAGCCCTCCAGCAGTGGCTTATTGTATTATTATTCAATAAACAGATTAAAAAAAAAAAAAAACATCAGATTGTTGCTGAGTTAATATTTTATCTTTAAGAGGAGTAAAAAAATTGCTCATATTCCAATTCTACTAGCCAATTTAAAGTCGTAAACATCAAATTCCTTAAAAATACCTCTAATTTGTTCAAAGGGGCATTTAATATAAGTATATGAAAAAAATCAACAGTTATTACCACCATTTTCATGATTCGCTATGACTGAAGATGTTTTAATATCCTCGGTGTTTGAAACACCATTCGCATTCTTATGGATTTTTATATCGTTTAAATTCTAAAATCGTTTGATTAAAAATGCAGAAAACAGTTTATTTTCAAAAATAGTTAAAATGCTTTTTTTCACGCATTATTTTAAATCAGTTGGGCTTTAAAAATATAGTAGTTTAAAATGTTAACCATAACATGTTTAGGATGGTTTGAAGCAAAATTCAAAATTCGTTGGCTAATATTTTCATTTTTGGTCCAATTTTGATTAGATATTGCATTATTTATTAGTCCTTTGTTTTTCTGATCAGCTGTTTGATTGTCACCTTAACTTGCTAAGCTGTCTTGCCTTCTTTCCAGTATGCGATTGGATTTCATAGAGTGATGCTCGATTACCTATTCTTTTCTGGCCTTATGATGCCTGAATTGACGAAACGTTGACGGTTTTTTTCTTTGCCAGGATGTTGGAGACATAAGGCTGTGTGGTTTAGAATTTTCCCAATAATAACCTAATATTTATATTCTGTCTCTTGCTTATTTTTAAAAATAATTTATAACAATATTGTTTATGAAACCGATGAAGTGAATAACGAAAAATAAACATTCGGGTTTAAAAATCCTTCAAAATCCTAACATCAAATTAGGCGGTTAGTTAATTTTTAACTACTAAATATTTATTTATATCCACATTTCAAATATCATGCAACACTAAAAGGATTTATATTTAGTATTATAAATCAACAGTTTTATAGCAAACAGTTACTGACCCAATAAAGTATTATTATCCATTTTACAGTTTTGACCTTGTTTATTTTTTAAATATCTTTTATCTACTTTTTGCCTTTAGCTCAATTAAATAAATAATAAAAAATATAAAATAAAAATGACTGGTTTATGACACAGGCTATAATATATTAATTGTAAAATTTTAGAAGCTGAAAAGGGGGAACAGAGTTATCCTAAACGTTCATAAATATATTATAATAAAAAAAAACAAATCTGATTATTTATAGAATTGACCTAAAGGCATATAAAAAAGGAGTTATGTATTATTTATTAATACAAAACAATTTTTTCACTACCATCAAGAAAGAAATCATTTTATTTATTTTTGTCAGCAATTTTTGGTAGTTATTTATTGATTTATTTCAATAATCAAGGGGTCCTACACTTGTTTTTTTTTTTTACCAATTATATTATTTCACTTTTCTTATTGGGTTAGTTTCTCAATTCGTATACAAAAGGATTTGATAAATTCATTTAAAATAAACATTTTTTTTTCGACAAATGTGCAAATAGCGTTTCGCTAATGAAAACGTCGGAGGAATTATTCCCCCTATCTTGTTCAGTATGAAAAAATGAGCGGAAACTGGCTAAGCGGTGTCGTAAAATTGTCAATTTCGTTTTACACAAAAACGCAATGTTACTATTATTTTATACAGTTACATTAGTTTGTTATATGCTATTCTTATAACAATAACAAGTTTCTGAACAGTCACTAACTTAACAAATAAAATGTTCCGATTCTTGCTCGTTTGATTTTTAACCAATAAAACAAGTAATAACATTAAGTAATTTAATTAATAAGTTCTATAATATAATTTTTCATATAATATACAACATATAAACAACAATAATAATAGAACAACAATGCAAAAAACAATGAAAATTAAGGTAACAAAAGGTTTTGGACACTTTCATCAAATGCCAATAACGGACTTGATATTGATGTTGGAATATATGAATAAATATTTTTGAGATTACCCTTAGCTTTTGTTACCTCCCTGAGCTCATTGGGTACAAAAGAACCCAGTTTTGAGGTCACAGAAGTCAGTATCTTGGACCATTTGGATATGCTTCTTAAGTTCTTCCAGGCAGCTTATTGGACTCTTCGTTTTAAATGATAACACAGGTGCTCAATAGGGCTCATGTCGGAAGATTGAGGAGGCGGAATGACCAATTTGGGAGATTGTAAAGGCAACAACATCCATTAGACTAGTGTGATTATGGAACTTTCTCTTCAGACCTAAGCTCTCAGCACTCAGTATCTTTTTTTTTTTTTTATTCATTGATATTTTCAACTGTATCATAAAAAAATACAACTAGTAAATGTGCACACAGTAATAATACAATCACATGAAAACGCTTGTTGAGAAACTAAACATTGGTATCACTCTAATAATATATTTACATAAGTAGATCACGAGGCCATCTTCTTTTCAGACGCCTTGAAGGGTTATCAGGGATCGAATAGGAAGCAAGGTTTGAAATGAGAGGGTTTGGATGGTTCTGGAGTTTGTTATGGAAGTATAGGTATCTGTATTGGGCCAAATCGGAAACATATGAAACATTAAGGTTTTTATGGATGATTTTATTTGTGACAAAGTAAGGAGCGTTGAGGATTTTACGAAGGATTTTGGATTGTAAGGATTGGATACGAGAGGAATTCGATGGTTTAGTGGAGCCCCAAAGCTCAATTCTTTAAACCCAAATAGTTCTTATTATTGTCATATATATTGTCAGTCTTGTATGAGGATTCCATGTGAATCGTTTCTCCGGGTGGAGTCCTAGATAACGAGTTGTTACACCATTCTTCAAGGAGGTTTGTGATATGTGACTGGAGAGTTTGGTATGCAGTTGATGGATCATTATTAATAGATATGATACATGTATCATCGGCATACGTGGTGATGGCAGTGTCAGGATGGGTTGGGATGTCAGCTTTATAAACTGTGTAAAGGATTGGACCAAGGATACTACCTTGAGTAACACCAACAGACTGCGAAAAAAGGGATGACTAAGAGTTTTGTGATATACTAAAGCATCTATCAGTAATGTAGGAGCGGATAATGAGGAAATATGTAGCAGGGCAGTTTGTATTAAATTATATTTCAAAATGTCGCAATATATTGCTATATTTATTTTCCCATCAATGAATGCTAATTGTCCAACACCTGCGGCTGCCAATCACCCACACACCATCAAAGAATTTTTTCACTGTAGGCTGTATTTTTTTACTTTTTAGACTTTTAACTGAGAAAAAATTAGTAAATGTTAATGATTGAACTATTATTTGAATGCTTAATGATCAAACTAGCTAAAATTGAACTATTTGAATCACTTAGACAGGGAAAGATATGGTGAAAAAATGAAGCTCTACCTACGATGAAACATAGAGGAGACTCTTTGATGGTGTGAGAGTGTATAGCGGCTGCAGGGATTGGGCAATTGGCTTGCATTGGTGGGAAAACGGATGCAGCAATGTATTATGGCATTTTGAAAAAAAAAATAATAGAAAGTGTGGACAGCGTAGGACTGAAGTTCCATTTCTATCAGTCAATGAGCTTAAACAGACTAGTCTAATCGCTCGTACTTGGTGTCTTTACAGTTTGCAAAAGGGATCATTCCGCTTCCTCAATCTCTTGAAATGAATCCTATTGATTACCTGTGTGTTCATATAGAACGGCAAATCACGAAAAGTCCAATAAGCTGCAAAGAAGAACTTAAGAAGCATATCCTCGAAGATTGGTCCAAGATTCCGAATTCTGTGAAAACCTTTTTTTATCTTGATTTTCATTGTATTTTTGTTTCACTGTTCTATTATTATTGTGTTATTATGAAAAATTATTATGAAAAATTAAATTTAATTATTTTATATTACTTACGAATTAAAGTACTAAATGTTACTACTTGTTTTATTAGTTACAAACCGAACGAGTGAGAATTTCTATCATTACTTATTAAGTTCGTGAGTGTCCAGAAACTTTTGTTACTGGCTGTAGATTCAAAGATTCAGAATACTAAATACCAGGGCAAAACATTTATTTTATTTTAAGTTAATTACCATAATGACCTTAATGTACCATATGTTTCCGATTTAGCTCAATCCAGATACATGTCCTTTCATAATAAACTTCTGAACCATCCGAATCCTCTCGTTTCCAACCTTGCTTCTTCTTCTATTCCTGATAACCCTCCGAGGCTTCTAAAAAGAAGATGGCCTCGGGACCTTCTAATATAGAGATATAATTGGAGTGCTACCAATGGGTAGTTTCTCCACATGTTGTACATGCCATATTACTTGTTCGTATTTACTTGTTGTATTTATTATTAATTACAGTTGTAAATTTCGTTAATAAAAAAAAAGTTAATTAAATTAAATTTAAAAATCTTTTAAAAGGAATTGAAGGAATTTATTCATTTTAGTTATATACTTAACAATATACCTGTCTTTATATTCGATAATATTAAACCTAATATTAAAATAGATAGCGCCCTCCACAATGTCCTGCGGCTAATCTATATACCAAAGCCAATGAAGATAGAGCTACCTCAAAATTGCAAGATGTTGATTGCTTTTGTTTCTAATGTCATCAAGACTTGGATCCTCGCAACGAACACTACCTACATTGGCTGACAGCTGAGTGGAAAGCCCCACCTTCTACATAAAATGGGTAACAACTAAATCTAGTTATATATATATATATATATATATATATATATATATATATATATATTTATTTATTTATTTATTTATTTTATTTTATTTTTTGAGATCAATGATTCTACAATGGAACTTCACTATTACTAGATGTTTCACCACAACTTTGCTAGAGAACACCTTTTCTAGTTTTTGGAAACTCTCGAAAAAGCAGACTTTTTTTTTGTTATAATTAACATTTGATAACATTTGTTGGTACCAAATATCATACTATCAACGTTTTATTTTATTTTTTCAAATAATTAATGTCTAATGTTTTTTACTATTAATAATAGTTTTTTTTTGTCTATTGTTATTATTTTGTATATAGCACTGTAATTTTGTTATGTAGGTTCATTTTTGTGTTTATATTTGGTAACCTCTCAATTCAGGATTTAAACAAATACATACATATTTTTTTTCTCAATTTATAATTAATTTTGAAGAGAAGAATATTTGGGGTGGTCAGTCAAAAAGGAAGGCAAAAATAAATGTTAATATTTATTTTTTACTTATGCCGACGTTTTGACCTGAAGTTCAGGCCTTCATCAGGGCTAAGAAAATAACCAGATAACAAGGTTTTTATTATTTATCTCTTAGCTCTTAGTCATTATTCTAACAATTTCATTTTACTTTATATTTATCTATTTTATTTTTTCTATTTTTTTTATTTTTTATTATATTTTTTACCATCATTACTTATGTTTCTCATACCTTGTTATCTGGTTATTTTCTTAGCCCGGATGAAGGCCTGAACTTCAGGTCGAAACGTCGGCATATGTAAAAAATAAATATTAACATTTATTTTTGCCTTCCTTTTTGACTGACCACCCCAACTATTCTTCTCTTCATTATCCACGACAGTCAACCAATTACCAATTATAATTAATTTTGTTCTGTTCTCTTAACCATTCTCTATTTTATATTCAATGATTGGCACCTTTTGAAAAGACGTTAAGACTATGTTTGTTTTATAACATCACTCGCCCCAGCAACTATTTTCTTTTCAGTTATTTCAAAATCAGTAAGGAGACCGTTCCCTAAGCTCCAGAGTTACGTACTTTTCACCAGGACCATAAAAAGTCATGATATAATAAAGTATAATCTTTATTTTTGAGTTATTTGTTATAAAATAAACTGATTAAAATTGAGTAGATAATCATAAATCATACCAACAACCAACTACGAACTTGATTAATATGTTTTGTATGTCGCAGCATAATGTGAATCTCAATCACTTGTTAGAAAACATTATTGTATTCTTCTTTTGTTGCCTCTATTTATTTTATTTTATGTACATATAGTGTGAATGAGATCTTACCGACCTATAACCATTGTCCAAGTGACAAAATCCTATATATTATTTCTAAAAGGTTGTTTTTTGTCGGTACGCCATAACTTCGTCAATTCTTCATCAAATCCAATGGCTGACAACACATTTTGAAGATATTCTTCTTCTTCACATGCGAAAAATAGTCCTATTTCCTCGAAATTTCCGGAAAAAAGTTATGAAGGAAAAGAAATTTTATTTGCGAATAACTCAAAAAGTATGCATTTTTTCTGAATTGAACCCATGATAATTAGAAAGGTCACTAAATTACCTACAAAACAAAAAAAAATCGGACAATTAATAACAAATATACAGTCCATTAGGTTTGGTATACTTAATTATGTCTTCCTCTTTAAATATATTGCATTTAGGAGTAGAATAGTCTACTACACTTTTTTTTCCTGGCTGATATATTAGCGTTATTATTTCTTAAACGCAGTTGTTCCCTCTCACATTTTATTTATTTATTTTTTAAAATAATTTAGATATAGTGAGAATGTTATCCTACCTCACTATAACTAATATCCAAGTGACAGATTGTTGCAATACTGAATAAATAAAAAAAATGTTAATAAAAAAAAAAACATTTTAGAAAATCCCATGATTGAGGCATTATTTTGTCTTCACTACTTTTATTATCTTTCCAGTCAGCGTTTAAAAATAAGTCATAGCAAAGAAATTTGTAAAAATATTCTGGTCTATTATCTTAAATGGAATATTGTAATCGACCAAGGAAAAAATATTAATTCCTTCCTTACATAATACATAGGATCTACTTATTTCCATACTTCCATGCTATTTCTTCACTAAACAAAATTTTCTGCGAATTATTCGCGCGGGCCAACTAGTTTTATATTATTCAATAAATAAATAAATAAAAAATTGTTCTCTCGTTTCTGTTTTGCGAAAAGGGGTGGAGTTAGAGTTGGCTTGGATCATTTGCCTAATCGTTCAATATCCAGTATCATAATTATTGTTTCATCTCATCTCTTAATGCCCAGTGTTCTTTGCAATAAGCTCTCTTCGGATTTTCTTTCCTCTAGGTCGCCTCCCTTCCAGTACAATTATAACAGATTCGGTTATTTTCCATTTTTGGTAACTCCAATCCTGCTTGGATTGGAAGGTGCTACATGACCACCTTAATGGTATTGACCATTTTTTGAAACGGAAAAAAAAAACTTTTAATTTTAAAAAGTTTTAGTATCACCGAAATTTCTATTGTTAGAAGTTTCTACTTCTTTATGAACTAGAACTTTTTTTTTAGAAACTTTTCAAATAAATGTTTTACAAAACTCTTATTTAAATAATAAAAACTTTATTTAAAAGTTCTGTTAATTTTACGAAAAAATCGATCCAAAAATAACTTTTATTTATAGCTAGTCAAACAAATGACACATTAGACAAATTATAACTTTCAATCTAAGCCCAAATAGAGTTTATTTTTCATTTATAGGAACATATTGTAAGAAAATGAATAAAGAGAAGTTAAAATTTTACCGTAAACATGAAACTTTATTAGAAAAAAAGTTTCTTAAATTTTATCCTAAAACGTTTCATAGAAACTGTTGAAATTGAACATTTTTCTCTATAATGTTTCATAAAAACTGTTAAAATGGAATTTATTACAAAAATTCTATAATAGTTTTAATCCTGATATTAAGCTGATGACACCGCAATCCTATCATCCAACTCAGATCCTGAAATAGCATCCTTAAATCTACAAAGGCACCTCTCCCTGATTGAGCACTGGTGTGATGAATGGCGCATTAAAGTGAGAGAGTCGATAATGCAAACATATTACCCTTTACTATCCGACGCAATTCCTGTCCACCAGTAAACTTTAATTCTATCCAGCTTCCTTACTCAGACACAATCCGGTATCTTGGCTTTCTCTTAGACCGAAGACTGGCATGGAATCGACATACAAGGCTCAAAAGACAAGAACTCAACAGAAGATATAGCCAGCTATATAGACTACTGAACAGAAAATATCAACTTTCAATTGACAACAAACTACTGATCTAAAAGACAATACTGAAACCTATTTGGACCTACGGACTGGAACTGTGGGGGACAGCAAAATTTTCTAACATCAAATGCATTCAATCTTTTCAGTCCAAAGTCCTTCGAACAATAGTTAATGCTCCGTTGTATGTAAGCAACCAAACCATATATCATGACCATATTATCCCATTTGTCCTAGATCTTATCCCTCAAAATTTTTACAAATTCTTTCATATCATCCAAATCCAATTGCACAATACTTCTCTAGCACTACTCATCCCTACAATCCTCCTCGAAGGTTGGAGCGGCAGTGGCCCAGATACTTGTGTGAATATATTAGAGTTCTGGCAATGGCCAGATTCTCCATTCAATCCCTGTATGTCTGGTTATAGTGTCTCTGCTCAGCCTACATTGGTAATACCAGTGATGCGGCTGAGTGAAAGACGCTAGGATCTCCTAGAGTCCTGTCTTTTCCTCAACGAGTGTGGGGAAAGGCTTGGCTTGGTGATCTTCAATGAATGAATATTGTATAAAAGCATGTGTGTATTTAAGTATTTATTTTGTTTGATTAGTTTATTTTTGTTTAGTTTAGTATCTTTTAGTTTATATTCATTTACTTTTAGTGTTATTATATTGCTGGTTATTATTTTTATTTATTGTGCATATTATTAATGAGCTACTCTTTATCACTATTACTATTGTCCTTGAATGTGACAGATTGTAATATATCTCAGTAAAGAAATTAAAAAAAAAAAAATCCTTTGTATTAGCCATTTCAGGTAGGATCCTAGTACTCACTATACACCTTGGCACTTCATTTTTATGCCTCTAATGTTATTATAAGCTTATCTTATGCGATCCTCCTCCCCGTACCATAAAGCTGTGCTATAGAATTTGATGTGTGAAAGATTCCAGGTTTAGCATTTCTGCTGAACCTTCGCTTAGGATATTGGTAGTCTTTCCCTTTAATCTTTCGTCAGGTATGCTAATTTCAGGAACAGAACGAGAAATATCATACTTATTATAGAAGTATGAGCTGAACTAAAAAAATAAAAATACCGTGTTACCGTGAAATTATATGCAATGAGATAATATCGTACGAAAAACAGTGGATTTTCCTTCAGGAAAATATTTTTAACAGAATTTTGTTAGATGGACATTAAACCATTAGATATAATGAATCAATACAAGGCTCGAATATAAAGCTTACTTGGTTTTATTTTATTTTTATTATTATTGAAATTTACAACTGTATTAAATGATAAATACAACAAGTAAATATGAACAAGTAACATGACAAGTATAACATTAAGAGAAACTACCCTTTGGTAGCACTCCAAGCTTGCTTGGTAAAATGGTTTTCATTAATATAGAACAATGAATTTGAAAAAAAAAAAAAAAAAACAACCTTCCCCTCATTTGAAAAATGTTGCTTCGGTCAGTGGTTTGTGGTGTTCGAATCTCAACGTAAAAATGTATAAAAAGTAGAAGAAAAATAAATTTTATTCTTGGACTAAATCCCCTTAGAATAACTACAATGTACAATTTAATGAAGATTTTCTGGCATTAGAAATAATTTAAATTGTATGGTTATCTTCTTAAAATTCGACATTCTCCATCTATATACACATTCAAAACCATCCTATTCCAATTGGTGTCCCAAAAACAGTCAGATAGTTGTTAACCATTCGACAACATACATTTATTTCATGCCATTCATTGTCAAATATCAATGCTAAATGATAATGTATTTATATATTAATCAGGCAGTTTATATTGTCAGGTTCAGCTTTCTATTTTCTCAATAGAAACACCATGCTTATTTTAATTAAGAATTTAATATATATATATTTTTTAATTCTTTACTGTTTTCTTAAAATTGCATACTGGTTTATCAGGTCAAATAGCTTTAAGTGTCTTGCCATAGTGTTAATTGTTTTGTATATAGTTTCGTTTGTTTTGTATATAGAATGTTTACCTTATATTTTCTTTACATTATTTCTTTTTTTTCGATTGATTTTATTTAGGCCAGATGTAATCTTTTAATTTTATTATTCTCAAGGAACTATGTCCCAGAATAAAGTTATTTTCTATCTATCTAGACCTTGAATTAAAAATTAAAATAAAGGAAAGGTACTGATACACATATGAAATCATAAATAAATTCTGATGTGCGAGTTCACATATTTGTACACTTTAATTATATGGATGATAATTATCCGTAGGATAACATTAAATGCGACTGACAGGTCTGAGGAACGTGACCATTATTTTACACATATTCGGAAGATTGATTTCTGATGAGATGGATAAATAAATTATGTTTAAATGTGAACAAAAATCTCAACTTTCAATTGACAACAAATTACTGATCTACAAGACAATCCTGAAACCCATTTGGACCTACGGACTTGAACTTTGGGGGACAGCAAAGTTCTCTAACATCAAACGCATCCAATCCTTTCAATCCAAAGTCCTCCGAACAATAGTCGATGCTCCGTTCTATGTAACTAACAAAAACCTACATCATGACCTTAATATCCCATTTATCCTTGACCTAATCCCTGAAAATTTTTCAAAATTCAATCAGAACCTTATCAATCATCCAAATTCCCTAGCCCAATCCCTATCTAGTTCCACTCATCCCTACAACCCGCCTCGAAGATTGAAGCGGCAGTGGCCCAGAGATATTTTATAGTATTTATTTTGGCGTTCTGGCAATGGCCAGATTCTCCACTCAAGACATGAGTGTATGTGGCTAAAGCGCTCTCGCTCAAACTCCACCGGCTTTAGCACCGGTGAGGAAGTTGAGAGACTAGCGCAGGGATTTGGGTTCCCCGCCTGATTGTATATATTGTATATAGGTATGATTGTATTTTTATGTTTTTAATTTACTTATATTTAGGTTTTTTTATTGTATATAGTTTTTATTTATTATTATTTAGTTATTGTTTTACTTTGTTATTTTTTTTTTGTATATACGGTGTGAATGTGCTCATTTATCAATATAATTATTGTCCCTGTGACAGAATATTGTATGTCTAAATAAACAAATAAAAAAAAATGTGAACAAGGATGACAATTTGCGTATGGAGGTTGGTAGGGAAATCCTAAACAAGTTCGCACGTATGACATCGGATTTTTTAAAGGATACAGTTCTATGATATGAAATAATGACTGGACAGAGGAACAATAAGTAAACGAATCGAGAAGGTGAGAGGGTTTTTTTGATTGAAAAGGTTCGAAAAAGAAATACACCTAGGAAGTATTGCCGTCGGAAAACTGGATAGAGCCATTTTAACCCGGCATACCAACTGCAGACGTGGGAACGTCTGGGTACTCCAAAAATAAATCTAATGAAACAACTCATATGTCTCAGATGGCTTTTTTCATAATTTCTTCAGAGATTGTCAGAGAGAAAATGTCTATCTAACAAACGATCAGTTCCATATTATATCAGTTGCTAAAAGAAAGTCTTCTTAGAGTTAAGATAAGCCTAGTTTGTCCGGAAAGTAAGATTTTATAATCGGCTGAAGATTGTAATTATTATTTGTTATGCTTCAGAATGAAGTTTCTTTTATCTTTGTTTTCACATAGGAAATCGAAAGATTAATCTTTTCTAATGACAAGCCACAAAAAACAAAACCACGTTAATATGTTAGCACACGTTAGCAAGATACGGTAACGTGTATATATGGTACATTTATTTTAAATGTATAAATAAATAGATATCATAATTGTTCACACCTGGCGGTTGGGTATCTGAGCGAGGGTAACGACCCACGAGCCCAACCTTTTATAAGTGGAAATAAAAACCCTTAAGAACCGCCGACCAAGACCGACAACAGTCTCACGCCTGGTGTTTAAACAGGATCCAAAGAACATTAACACATTTCAGAAATACGTAAAATATATCTGGTTAGTGGAATACCTTGGCCTGGGGGAGAGGGCGTGGTCATCCCTTAGGCTAGGAATATTCAGCCAATCAGGAAAAAGTACAAAAAGAGAGGGGGGTGACTGGAAGCTAGGACGGCTGGAGTTTGGAGGAAGAAACTTGATCAGGAGAGGCGGAGAGAGCAAGATAGGGACTAATAGCTGGGACTCAGGCTAGTACATTTCAAGTTGGGGGTCAAGCGAGGACGGTTGAATACTGGGAGGAAGACGGAGGCTGAGGAGAGCGACATGGAAGGAGGCTCGAAGATGATGATGAACCAGCTAGGTAATAATCCTCATTTAGTTATACAGATGTAAACTTGTGTTGGCAAACATAAATCGTTAATTAATAGAATCAATAGAATACATCTAACTTTAATCAAACATCAAGCATTCTCCTCTAGTATGATTCTCCTAATATCATTGTATATATGTTTTTGGTTATTTGAATTTGTAAATATATTAGTTAGTAAACCATCTTAGTACATTTACCATCTACACTGTATGCCACCAATTAGATATAGAACAAATAGTAAATTTAAAAACACGATACCTCTAGAAAAGAAATCCAATAAAAATTAAAGGGTTCAATCTAGGATACAACAGTAGGGGGTCTGTGGTATCTAACATTTAAATACCTAATTAATATATTTTTCAGTAGATCGGTTCCCTTCTGGGACCGATATAAATATCAATATAAGTGTTAAATACAAATAAATGCTGTCCCTGGAACCCCCGTAGATACGCGAGGCCAGGAACATAGCAATGCGAACAATACAACTTTATTTTTTTATTAATTTTCTTTTCCTATTAGATAGTTATTATGAAATAACATGTATTAAAAACAAGTTATATTTAGTCATGAACAACAACCTTTGTATACCTCTTGTATGTATTTTTTAAATATATTTAGGTATTTCCCTGGAATGAGGTTTCTCTCAGCAATATTTTCTTATTCTCTTATTCTGAAGTACAGCGTGGAGAAATAACAAGCGATTGGTTATTCTGCCTAAAGTAAAAAGGACTTTAGACCCTTAGAATTCGCTCACCTGCACTAATACATTTCAATTTTATTCTGTAAAACATTTTAACTCCCCACTTCCTTATTATATTCGTTTAAATCAGACAAAAAAAGAAATAGAAATGAAAGTATGTTTAGAAAACAAATATATAGAACTGCCCACGTACAAGACTTTCCTAACTGGTTGCGATGTGCAATACGAAAATTATACAGCTAATAAATCCGTAAATATTTGACCAATGTTCCTTCAGTTTATATAGTTTTTTTTTTTTATTTCTTTATGACATTTACAACTGTATTACATAAATACATCAAGTAAATCTGGAAATAATTGATATAATGACATGAATACACTTGCTGAGTAACTACCCAATGGTAGCAACCTAATGATATGACTACATTAGGAGATCACGGGGCCATCTTCATTTCAGACGCCTTGGAGGGTTATCAGGAATTGAAGAGGAAGCAAGGTTAGAAACGAGAGGGTTGGGATGATTCTGAAGTTTATTATGGAAGGATAGGTATCTGGATTGGGCCAGATCTGAAACATAAGGAACATTAAGATCTTTATGGATAATTTTATTAGTGACAAAGTAAGGAGCATTGAGGATTTTACGAAGGATTTTGGATTGTAAGGATTGGATGCGAGAAGAATTCGATGGTTTAGTGGAGCCCCATAGCTCAACTCCGTAAGTCCAAATAGGTCTTATTATAGTCAAGTATATGAGTCTTTTGTAATTAATTGGAAGTTTAGAGCGTTTGTCTAGTAAGTGCTGAAGTAATCGGAAACGTCGAGCGGTTTCTTGTCGTTTCAGTCTAGTATGAGGATTCTAAGTTAATCGTTTGTCCAGGTGGAGTCCTAGGTATCGGATTTGCTCAACAGGGATAAGTGGAGTATTGTTAAAGGAAACTGTAGGACAGGAAGTCGTTGGTTTACGACGAGTTTATAATTTTAGCCAATTTCATTGTCATACCATTTCACAAATAAATTTTTCAGATAGATGTTCAATTCTCGAGTTATTTAATAAACTAAAAAAATCTGGTGTGTCCACTCACATGATTTTCCTACCTATTTCAGAAAAGTTTTTATGTCTTTACATATGTCCATCTAGAAACAAAAAAAAAATAAATTAGATTTATTTTCTTGAAAATTGATCAAAGAAAAGATTTGAGTACCATTTATTTGATAAACTGAAGCTATGTAGATCGGCTTAAGGTAGATCAGTGTAAAAATTTCAATACCTTCTAATGTTGCTGATCTAAAACTTTTTGCTATAGCCCAATTTTGTCAAACAATAATTTTTGTTAAAAGTAGAGGTAATATTGAAGCTTGTGTGATGCAGGCAACAGATTTTCTTACTTTCACTAAGTTATATTTTTTCTCTCATTCATCCCTTTCTGACACCAGGATATGTACCCATAATCTTACATTTGAAATTGAATAGCTGTTACTTCCTTAATATTTGTCCGAAATGATGATTTTTATTTAGTTTTGTAAGGAATTTCATTATCATTAAAAAAAACAGGGGGCTATGAAACGTATAGATCTGTCGAAAACCGCATATCAGAAATTTGACCCGATCGCAATACTTTCCTTACCTAGTATAGGTAGGAAATTAATAGATTAAAACATGTGTAGAAAATAAAATACGCTGTATCATCGCTAATGCTAGTTCGATTCCGATGGTTTTTTATTTGTTTTGTTGGTAATTTAATTACCTTTCAAAAGTTTTATCATACAGTTTATCATAGAATACATACTTGGCGATTTAGGCCCCAAAACATTTTTCTTTTCTTTATAACTTTTTTTATAAAAAGTTTTATTTAAGGAATTTAATCGATGTTCTAAAATTGAAAGGAAAATTATTAGAACATTATAGGAAAGTTTCATCAAAATCGTTAGAACAATTTTGCTCCTACAGTCTACTGTTAAATAAGTTCTTCAATTGCAATTGAAGGGTGCCCAATGATATACCGAGACATAAGTGGAAAAATTTCTAAATATTTCTAATTACTAAGTAAAAACAAATGTCAATTTTCAAGTGATTATCATGGCACAAATACACAAACAGGCACATAAATTAACGACCTACCTAAATCAATTCTCCATTGTTCCCATCACCTTTATGCAGATGATTCCCAGATCTACCTATCCTTTTCTCCCTCTGAGTTACTGGGGGCATTTGCCAAGATTCAAGAAGACCTTGATCGAATCAATGCCTGGGCAAATGTAAATGGATTAAAGTTAAATGCTGCCAAAACTCAGGCCATTGTCATTGGTTCCAAGCCCCTCATTAGATCCCATACTGACTTTCCCATATTACACCTTAATGACCAGCCAATTTCCTTCTACTCCTCTGTTAAAAATTTAGGATTTTTCATAGATCAAACCCTCTCCTGGACCTACCATATTTCTCACATTTCCCGTCGAACAATTTCTACCCTTAAACTATTTCATCGCTTCCGCCATCTCCTACCTCAACATATCCGTAGACTCCTAATTTCCTCTCTCATCTTCCCCCACTTTGACTACAGCTGTGTGGTGTATGATGGCCTCTCGGTGGAGCTCCGTGATAGACTGAAAAGATTAATGAATAGCTGCGTAAGATTTGTTATTGGTGCCCCGAGGTACTCCCATGTCTCTCACCCCTACACTGAGTTAAGGTGGCTCTTCCCCTCCTTCCGAAGACAATACTTTTTAGGTACGTTCCTCTACCAAATCATCAACAACCATCGTCCTTCTTACGCCTACAACCTTCTCCAGTTCAAATCCTCAGTCCATTCCCTGTCCACAAGATCTCGACCTTCTGACCTTTACGTGCCTTCTCACAGATCTGCCGCATTCCAAAATTCCTTTATTGTTCGCTCTGTCAATTTCTGGAATTCCCTCCCTATCAAAATTTGACATTCCCCCTCCATATCCACATTCAAATCCCTCCTATTCCAATTCCTATCACAAAAACAGTCAGATACTTGCTAACCATGCGAGCGGATTTTAATAGAGAATTTGATACATTTTTATTTTTTAATTCTTTATTTTTTTCGGAAAAGTGTATACTGATCTATAAAAGCAAATAGCTTTAAGTTTCTTGTCATAGTATTAATGGTTTTGTATATAGTTTAGTTTGTTTTGTATATAGAATTTTTACCTTATATTTTTTTTACATTATTTCTTTTTTTCGATTTATTTTATTTTGGCCAGATGTAATATTTTAATTTTGTTCTATTTTGTTATTCTCAAGGGACTGTGTCCCAGAATAAAGTTATTTTTCTATTTCTAAATTAGTCTGGTCAAAGATAGCTAGCAGTAAATATCGCTGGTGTAGTTTTTTCTTTTCTTTAACTCTCTTACCCTTCGTTATTTCTTTTTAATTTTCGAAAAGCTTTTTTGTTTTAATTTTTATTGTTAATCTAGTTTAATTACGTTCTGCAGTTTTTTTTTCTCTAAGACTTATTAAATTATTGAAGCCTGTTTCACCGGCTTGTGGATTGAAGAGCGGGAACTAATCCTCCTAAGCTCTTGAGCATTAAAGACTAACAACACACCGTCATTGTCAGAGTCGTCTAGCGTAAGTAAATATTATTATTTTTCTTGTGAAAATGTTTCAGTGCGGTATTTATGATAGTGCCACCACAAAGGAAGATAAATTTAATATAACCTGTAATAAACTAACGGTATGTGCTGGGCAGAACTCGGTACTTCTAGTAAATCCTAAGACAGCTGAAACATCAGCATTTATAAATAAAAATAGTTGTTATGACTTTTTAAACAATTGCAAGCGATTTTGGTACATTTCGCAAATCGTCCGAAATTGCTCAGAAAAGTAATTAGACCATATTATTGACAAAGGTTTGAACTTCTAAAAACGGTTGTCAGACTTTGCCCCAACCACGGACGTTATTGAGAATATAACACGCGGGAACGTTGAATTTAGTGTGAATAACATTACTTTTTATTTATTTATTTTTTTTTTTACTAGCGTATTCGAGTTACTATCGAATACCCAGTTTTTGACTAAATAAATTTTAATTGACTAGTTCAATAGCTAAGTTTCAAATAATATAATTTTTAAAAAAAAAATTTTAATGCAGAATTAGAACTATAAAATTATAAATAAATATTTTTTATTATGACATACATGTAACTTGAAATATTTATATTTTACTATAGTATGTTGTTATGAAACAGGTAATGAATTATACAATATCTGACCAATGTAATGTTTCTAATACATGGATTTTAAACAATTTATTGGTATCTACCGTAAATATTTTCAAAATTTGTATTTGTTATTTATTTATTTTCTTGCGATTCTTAATATTTAATATCAATATTTACGAAGATGGGAGATTTTGAGGAAAGACGTAAGGTGTACATTCAATACTAGATAAAAGGCTATGATGGTCTCTCTATTTAATTCTATGCTAGTTGTTAATACATAGAATGAGGGCTTGTAATTTTTGTTTTAAACTATAATCTATCCAAATAATATTTAACTACCAAGCTGTTTTTTATCAGTTATTCTATGAGAAATAAAATAAAAATAGTTCTATCCCCACATATATTATTACCGTAAGGTTCGAAATCGGTTTTGTTTCATATATAAGCTCCTGTCATGCTCAAATACTATGAATGGGGTACCGTTGGATTCAGAATTTCACGGTGGGTCAGCGAATCGTATTCTCCATTTTTGTTTTTCTTTCTAAAATAAAGTCGATACAAACATTTTACTAGGCTTCAATATTGGAACGGTGGTATGTCTTTAGATCGATACAGGACAAATTGGGCTTTGAAGATTTTGATGCATGCAGATTCGGAACTATCGGGCCCTACCTATTTTCGAGATTCGCAAAGCATATGATTCGCATCCACACAACCTTACATTAATTGTAGTACTGTAATTGAATACATGTCTCATTTCGTCGACTTGAGAACCCTATGATCGAGAGAGGAGGAGTTTATATTATTTATCGATGGTGTTTTTGATCGGCAAGCGATATCATCGTTAATTCATCATCAAATCCCAAGATTGAGCCACCAATTTTGAAGGCTTCCTTCTCCTTCAGGTGGACAAAATAGTCCAATCACCCCGAAAATTCAGGTAAACAAGTTATGAAAGAAAAGAAATTTTCTTCCTCTCAATCTACATCTCAGTATGTAGACTACAACAATTTTCTATTTGTTTACATTACCATTGAGTATTCATTTGCACATCTTAAGAAACAAATGTAAATTACTTGGTTTCATTTCTGTTACTTTTTAATTACTACAGCGATTTGATTACAAAATTAATTTTATTGTTTTTAGCAGGTATATTGCAACATTTTAGCCCTATTGCTTATATGCTTTCATTATCCTTTATGTTTTAATTATTATTTACTATATTAAGTCTTTTGGCCTTCTTCCCCGAAGATTTCCGACAAATCTCATTCTTTTCGAACCCTTCAAAGACCCTTAAAAGAATGGTGTAATTCCAAGTTTTCATAATCATTCAATTACTCGTACAATACTTAACACATTAAACAGTGTATTACATAACCATGTGTTTTTTTATGGTTTTATCCCCTTTCGTTTAAATTGGCAGATTGATCCAGTTACATACACATGTAGATCATTCATGATTATATTCAAATCCAAAATATAATTTGTTTATTAAGAAATATTACTGAAAGATATCTGTCTTAAATATTATATCTGCCTCAATTAAGCGCATTTATAATAGCGTATCCAAAATTAAAAATCATTTTCGAAAAATGTAAGTACAGGTTCATTCAAAATGATGCTATTCATCAGTATAAAGAAATATCTCTCCCGCACAGCCCATCAAAGGGATAGGGTGCAGTATGTAATAACAGTAATAATACTCATGCTCGACCACCATATTTTTCAACCAGCTCAAAGAAGAGTCAGCTACCTACTTTACTGAGATATTTGTAGCTTGGAAGTGTCCCCCCATCCAAGTGTCCATCAACAGCTGGTATAACTGAAAATATTTTTCTCCCACAGCATATTTCGATCCAAGGCACGTCCACGTTGAAAGTCCAGTAGCTAACTCATTGAGATTCTCCACTATGGAATGAGAAAATGTTAATAACTTCTATTGATCTGAGTTTAAAATATGCTTCGTGCCATGATTCGATTCGTCAACATCATCATTTTAACTGTTTATGCAAAGAGTCTATTTTTTTAAACTCCACGCTCTCCATAGATTCCGATTTATGTTATAACTAATTTAAAATTATGTATCTTAAAAATAAAAATATGCAATTGCTCCAATGGTAGCAATTTAGAAAGCTGGCTTGAGCAAACTTGACCTCAATCCAAGAACAACGATCCAACGCTCCCCAACTTTTTTGTCTGAAACAGCAGATTTTGGAGAGTTTGTTAATTGGCAATTTACGGTCTTGTAGGGTTTTCATTTTTTAAACACAACCATTCGGAGTAAAAAAAAAAAAAAACAATAAAAGAGAATCATGAATATTACATCATCCTGAGATGACCTCGGATAATAAAAAGCAACTATTAGTTCGAGTGAATATAAATCATTGCTACACTATTAATATCATGCAAATCACTTAAATCATGTTCAAAACCGAATGAAGTACCGATTATTAACTTCATCAATGTGAGTAACAATTTATAAAAAATTTGAAAACTGGCAATAGAGAAATATTTTTACTGAACATAAAATATATGTAAATATGTATAAAACATGTAAATCAATTTACAAACAACCAAAGACAATAAATAAATTTTGAGTAGATGATATGCTATTATTTTACTTAAGTATCTTAAGTATTTTTTTTTTTTTTAAGTTTAAACCATCCCATCAAATTACCTTTACCCTGCGTCGCAAACCTATGACCTCCTGTCCTACAGTATCCTTCAACAATAGCCCACTTATCCCAGTTGAACATATCCGTTACCTATGACTCCAACTGGAGAAACGACTCACATGGAACACTGCTCGACGTTTCCGACTACTCCAACACTTACTAGACAAACGCTCTAAGCTTTCACTCAATTACAAACGACTCATATATATGACAATAATAAGACCTATTTGGGCTTACGGAATTGAGCTTTGGGGCTCCACTAAACCATCGAATTCCTCTAGTATCCAATCCTTTCAATCCAGAATCCTTGGTAAAATCCTCAACGCTCCTTACTTTGTCACAAACAAAATCATCCATAAAGACCTTAATGTTCCATATGTTTCCGATTTGGCCCAATCCAGATACCTATCCTTCCAAAACAAACTGTAGAACCATCCAAACCCTCTTGTTTCAAACATTGCTTCCTCCTCTATCCCTGATAACCCTCCGAGGCGTCTGAAAAGAAGATGGCCTCGGGATCTTCTAATATAGAACTTTAATTTGAGTTCTACCAATGGGTAGTTTCTCTTCATATTTTACATGTCATGTTACCAATGTCACATTTACCTGTTTTATTTTTAATGTAATACAGTTGTAAATTTTATTAAAAAAAAAAAAAAAAGTTTAAACCATAAAATTAGTTCTAACCACATCTATGAAGTTAGATCTGTACAATAAAATTAATTCTGTAAACAAATCACTGTAGTAATTAAAAAGTAACAGAAATGAAACCAAGTAATTTACATTTGTTTCTTAAGATGTGCAAATGAATACTCAATGGTAATTTAAAAAAATTAGAAAATTATTATAGTATACATACTGAGATGTAGATTGAGAGGAGAAATACATATATGCGGCGGGAATAGCCAGTGCGGACTAACCCGCTTGTAATAGGTAATCCAGTTAAGCAACGCCGAGAGTGGTTAGCACTTGGATGGGTGACCGCCTACCAGGGAACCGGTCGTAGGGACCGGGCTTAGGATTGCTTACCCTACCCTCGTTTCTTAAATCGAGAATGGTCTGTTGCGCTGAGATGAGAAACCTTGGGGGAATGAAGGCCAAAGGGCCTAATACAGTAAAGAATAATTAAAACATAACGCTTAAACGCTGCTGAAACTCAAGCCATTGTCATTGGCTTCAAAACCCTTCTTAAACCCAATTCCAACTTTCCTATTCTGTACCTGAATGACCTTCAGCTCTTCGGTTAAAAACTTAAGTATTTTCATTGACCAAACCCTTCCTTGGAATCACCATATTACCAACATTTTCCGATGATCTAGTGGTACCCTGAAACTTTCCATCGCTTCCGCCATCTCCTACTCATGACCACACGTAGACTCCTTGTATCTTCCTTCATCTTCCCACCTTGACTTTGGCTTCGTGGTGTACGGTGGTCTCTCGGCGGAACTAGGAGACAGACTGAAAGGAATTATAAATGGCTTCATAAGATTTGTCACATCGTTTTTTCCCTGTTATGAATAGGGAAAACATTACCTACCACTTTTCACAGAGCATTCTGAGTAGGTATTGTTAGTCTTTTTATTACTCTTTTTCTTTTATCCCTATTTTAGTTATCATTTGTGTGTATATATATGTATTATGATAATGTTTAATGTAGCTCTAATATTAATGCCTTTCAAAGCGGCAGAATATATTAATTTTCAAATATTAAAAAAAAAATCTTTTTATTATTACTATTGATAAGATTCTATTTCTTTGAGATGTATTTCATTGTTTGCAAATCATGGACACAGTTCTATGTATGTGTGTGTGTGTGTGTGTGTGTGTGTGTGTGTGTGTGTATTTTTTTTTCTTCTCTCAATCTACGTCTCAGTATGTAGATTATAATAATTTTCTAATCTTTACATCACCATTGAGTATTCAATTGCACATCTTAAGGAACAGATGTAAATCAGTTATTTCCTTTAGCTAGTTTCTTTTCTGATGATTTTAATTACCATAGTGATTTTACTATAAAATTAATTTTATTTTATTTTGTTGTTTTTATCAGGTATATTGCGACATGTTAGCCCTATTTCTATATGCTTTCTACATTGTATCCTAATAGATATGAATATATTTATCTTAATACTTCTGTTTTAATTATACTGTATTAGGTCTTTTGGCCATATGTAATGTTAATTTATATGAAAAATATTGTTATTCTTTAGGGACTTAGTCCTAGAATAAAGGATATTTTCTATTTCTATTTCTATTTTGATGTACAGTAAATATATTTCCAGTCTCTGAGAGTAGTAGAATTACTTGTAGAGTACTATTTCTCACTGTTAGAAATATAATAAATACATATCACAAAACACTTTAGTCCGTGGTACAGACCACTTTTTATCAACTTATTAACATCCGTCTAAAATTTCCTAAATAGCATCATATCATCGTAACCTACAACATTTATTTACGATATATCTTCGTATCGCGGAATCCCGCGTTCATTTTCCATCTGGAGATCAGTGAACTTTGTATATTTAATTACGTACTAAAACCCAATGAATACCTATTTAATTTTCACTTGAATCATAAGATACTTTGAGCATAAAATACAAAAAAAAAGTGGTCTTAAAATATATTGGGCCTTATATCCTATATAACCTCGTTTATTTAACAAGATGGGGGTGGCGGTCAAGCCAGTTTTTAGCATCTAATTAAATAGACAAAGTTTGCCGATCTCCCGATTGAAGAAGCCTCAATTCTAAAATTTTTCGTAAATAAAATAGGTGTAGATAACGATGAGACGAAGCTATTCACGAAGTTTCAGACGGATGTTAATAATTTTATAAAAAGTGCTCTGTACCACGTAATACTTAAACAATAACAATATGTGCAGTAAGTTATATATTTCAAATGGTGTAAAAAATGCATTTTATCAGTGAATTTTACTTTTTTGGGTAGCTCTAAATAAGGTATCTCATATGCGAATGTTATGTCGCATACGAAGAAATTCCTGCATTAGCATTACCGTGGCATTCCGCACAACACTTATAAATCCATGGAAGTATAATTATCCTTGATATCGCTGCACCTTTGGATGATAGGTGAAGCGGTCATGGCAATTTTAAAAATGATGTATAGCAGATAGTGGCAAATAACAGGTACACACACTGGTCACTTAGAAATAGCCAAGAGGGTGGAAAAAGAGTTACCCACCTTACGGTATTTTCTCCGCCGCTTGAAAAAAGCCTTATTCTAGACACTAAGGTTAGCTACCTGTATCCTAATAATATAATAGTTTGGGCATAGGATTCAATAGAAACTCAGAAGGGCTACATGCCCTGTACTGACGTGTCGAGGAAACACTCAACCGGCTTAACGTGTTCAGGAGTCTATATAGAGAATTTTTATTATTTTTTTATTTGTTTCCTTAGGCTCTACCCCTAAGGGTCATTGGCTTAATGTTTCCATTTTATATTCATTGATAAAAGCCAATATATTTTAAATATTTGAACAGTTTTCCTATTTCGTTTTCCTCATCTTGCAGGATTCCTTCCATTTCCGTTCCCATTTGTAAATTTTTCCTTATATCAGTGTACCTTCGACATTCTAATAATATATGCTTCACTGTTCTGGGTACTTGGCAATTTGCGCAAGTTGGAACTTCTAATCCTCGCAGGACATATCCATGGGAAAAATCACAGTTTCCGATTCTTAGTCGACATGGTACCACTTCTTGTCGCCTAGACTTTCGGTTTATATGTTCCATTTTATAATTTTTTTTTTCTTGAAGTTTTGCCGAACTCTTTTTCCATTCACTATTCCATTTATTTTGAAAGGAGATGGCAAGTTGATGTGTCCAATCTTCTCGAGCAATGGTCTCAATTATTGTGGTTTGTGCAGTTCCTGATGCCGAGAGGAATTGACAGCTGCATCGGCTCTTTCATTATACCGTATATCACAATGCGATGGTACCCATATATAGACTATGTTTTTATTTTCTTCACTTTGTTCACCGTATGTGTTTAACATAACTGTTATAACATGATGCTAGTTCGTTGACTGTTCTATGGCTTCTATAACTGACATCGAATCGGTTACAATAGCATGATTTTGAAATCGGTTTGTGCAATAGTGCTTCTTTTGTGGCAGTGGTTTCTCCCGTAAAGATAGAACATTCTCCTGGAAGTTTGCACCGTATTCCAAGCGAAGGTGTTTGCTATGCCTCCTGCAGCGACTATTTTAGAAGTTATTAATTGTGAGGGTGCTGGCATTACTATATATTCGGATAGTCAGTCAGCACTCAAAGAATTAGAATCCCCGAATGTTACCTCCACAATCCTACGGAAGTGTAAACAGGCATCGGACACTGGACTGCGCCAAGAGAGTGGAACTAGTGTGGATTCTCGGTCACAAGAGAATAAAAGGCATTGAAAAAGCCGATATCCGCGCAAGGAAAGGCGCATAATTTCCTATATAGGTCCGGAGCTTGCAATAGGAATATCCAAGAAACATCAGCAAAAAGAAGTCCTTGATTGGATTTGGAATAGAGCAGGTAAGAATTGGAGGGAATGCGCTGGGCTTAGACAAGCCAAACTATTTATCAAAACCTGCTTCCCCTCTAAAACTAATGTAAGTGACTCTTCGGCCTATCTAAAAAGGGAATCCAACTCATCATTTGAGTACTAACAGAACACTGCAGACTTTAAAGACATCCCTTCACTATATGACAGAATGCGACCGATTTGCGTCGCTCAGATACAGACTACTGGACTCAGAGAGAATACAAGAACACGAAGCTACCCCCATAAAATTGCATATCGTTTTGTACTTCTTTAGAAGAACGAAAAGATTTGAGACACAGTTGGAGGTATAATAGACTACCATTGCTATTATTGTCTTTGGGATTGGCAAAAAGGACCAATAAGCCTACTTGCTGGACTTTGTCCTCCCACCAGTTCCAGTACCAGTCCGTATCTACACAGAGTTTTGCTTCAGATTAATATTCACCAATGTCACCAATCGATACCTCTTAAATTATATATTTAATTTGATTATGGATCGTTAAAACTGTTCTATTTTTAGTTTATTTTATCATTATACTTATAACATGCAAAAATATGGTTATCATAAATATAATTTTTTTAACATGTCTCTATTGTGTAATATTACATTTTGTCACATTTAAGGGCAATAGTGATAGAGTTTCTAATTCATACTCTATGTATAGTAAATACAGATAAATTAACAGAAAAATAACCATACTAAAAGGGATTGTAAATAAAATAAACTAATCAATATAACAACTTAACTATAGTCATACATTTATAAAATAATTACAAAATTCATTCCGTCAGGAGAACTCCGAGCCAAAAATTTCTCCCCACTCGTTGAAGGAAAAGCATCGTGGTAGGGGATCCCAGCGCCTCTTACTCAGCAGCATTAACTGGTAATGCTAACAATATAACTCCAGAAACAGAAATTGAACTCCTGTGTATCCTATGAAATCATGGAAATGATAATTGTTAAAATAAGTAAGAGTAAATGATACTTATTATTTATGATTAATTGAATATTAATTTTTCTTTGTTATAAAGTGCATATTGAAGCTGCTTGTTCCGAGGTATTATCGAAATGTGGGCACTATTAATCAGTGAATTCAGGTAGGGTTATAAATCAAAACTGATTGAGGAGGTGCCTGGAGAAGACACTCCCAGGTCCACACGCTGCATTGTCATCACCTCTTACCTTCAAATTGTCCCTCCTTCAAGCCAAATTATATCTTTAGATGAAGATCCATAAATTTGGATAGAGAATACATGATATATAAAAGAAAATCTTATCAAAAGATATTTTTATGCAATAGAAGCATGCAATAGAATGCATAGAAGCAGCAGTTAGGTTTAGAAAAAGATTACCACCTCATTTCAATTGAAGGGCACAATAAGGTTTAATGATGAGCCTATTATAGTTTTCATCATATAAATGACCTAAATAAAACGAAAATAAGAAAATTAATGACTAATATAACCACCTTATGCAAAATCATTTCAAATAATTTTTTTAAGATTTTTCAATATGAAATTAAGTTTTCATAAATGTTGAGAAATGCTTTTCTCTGATGCCCTTCCGCTGATACTGCATCCTACAAGGATCATAGGGATGGTTACGGTTTGAAAAATCAACAAAAATAAATAGTATGATCATAGATCATTTGAGTTAAATTTAATTAAACATTCTTACTTAAACTAATGTTTAAGTAAAATTTGTTTAGGCGTTTCTTACATCACGTTTCTTTCGGTGTCAACTTTGATTCATTAGTAAACTGTAATTTTAAAGTTTAGTACGAAAACATGAAATGAATGAATGAATGAAAAAATCATTTTATTCTGGGACTACTGTCCCCTAAGAATAATAACAGAGTTACAAATTTATGTATCTTAGTCTGACATAGTAAAAATACCAACTAATTTATTGTTAATTGTTATTTCAATTGTGCAATGAATTGAAATAAAACATTGTATAGATGCAAGTAATTTTACATGTTAGGGGAAGTTTGAATGTGGAGTAGGTGTTTGTGGATGAGGATTGACACATGGAGGTAGGAAGTGAGTTCCATAAGGAAGCAGCACGAATGACGAAGGATTTGCTGAAGGAGGAAGTTTTATAGGAGGGGATATATAAGTCTATAGGTTAAGACCTAGTATTGAGAGAGTGGATAGAGGAGCGCAGAATAAGGAGTTCCAGGATTTAGGGAGGGTTTTTGGTTCTGAAGACTTGGAAAAAGAAAACGCCAAGAAGGAATTGTCGTCGGGAAGTAAGAAAAAGCCACTTCAACTCGGTGTACCATAGTGAAACATGTAAACGCCTGGGGATCCCGAAAATGTATCTTATGAAACAATTCATGGGTCTTTTTAGTCTCATTTCCAGCCTAGCAGATAGCCCTCCATACACCAAGCAGCCGTAGAGGTTACAAGGAGCTGTCTGGTTTTTAGAGGAATACAATCACGGAATCTTAGGAGCTGTTTAAGTAAAAATGTAATAACATGGTATTTTAAATTTATATAATATCATATAGGTTAATTGTATTAATGTTAAGAAGTAAATTTCATATTTGATTTACTGAACATTTTTTAAACACAAGTTTTGAATCTGAAATATTAAATTATCAACCATAGAATGGTAAGATGTTGTATATGTATATATATATTTTTTTTTTTGGATACAAACTATTCTATTGTTAAATAGCATCTGACATCTGCGCATGCTCCAAGTATTAACAACCACTAGCTGATCCAGGATTTAATTTTTGGGGGGATTCAGCCCGAAATGTTTTTTTTTTCATATATATCACTACAGTTACATTGGAAACAAAACTAACTACCTATATGAAATGGTGTTACAACCCCGTGATGTTACACTACGAATTTTTCTCTTGGCTTGTTGTTAATTGAAAATAATATATAATTTATATACATTTTACATCCACAATGTCTGCTAAGTTAAATCTTTTTACAATTAATATGGTTTGTTCAAAGATTTTTTCACACAACTGTATTTAAAAGTTATGGAAGTAGGCCTAGAGAAAAATTACAACTAAGGAGGACATCACATCTTTCGATTGAAAAAACTTTTAATCTGCAAGACCATACTGAAACCTATCTGGACCTATGGACTTGAACTTTGGGGGGAGAACTTCTAAACACTGGAATATCGAACGCATCAAATCCTTCCAGTCCAAAGTACTTAGAACAATAGTCAATGCCGCATATTATGTCACAAACAAGACCTTACTCCGTGACCTTAACATCCCATTTGTCCTTGACATCATGCCATCCAGATTCTCAAACATTCACCACAATCTTATTCATCATCCAAATCCTCTAGCTCCCTATCCAGCTCTCACCATCCCTACAATCCTCCTCGAAGGTTAAAACGGTAATGGCCGCGAGAGCTTTTGTAAATATGCTTCTGGAGTCCTGGCAATGGCCGGCTTCTCCACCAAGACCAGAGCACCTGTGGCTCTAGTGCCCTCCTTCAGTCTCCATTGGCTTACTAGTGACGCGGCTGGAAGAGAGTTGCTGGGATCTCCTGGAGTTCTGCTTTGCCTTTCACTTTTGGAGGACAAAGCTTGGCTCGGAATGAATGTGTTTAGAAGATCTATTTTATTTTTATTCATTGATTTATTTCTTATTTCGCTTATGTATTATTTATGTATGTAGTTATATTTTTACATACTTTTTCGTAGTTTACTCATTTATTAATTTATTTTTTATTTATTATTATTACCCTATTATATGTATATATTCTATGAATGAACACATTTAGCCTTGTTACTTGTTGCCTTTCAATGTGGCAGATTGTAATATTTTTGCTCAATAAAAAAAACAAAAAAACTTTCTCTCTCTAAATAACTGTTGACAGTTATATTGTAATCTAAAATGGAGTTTCTATTGAATTTTAAAATTACGTAAAAAAAAAAATTAAGAAAACTTACAAAACATGAGTTGAATAAAAAATATGAGTTTTTCCTAGTGACAGTTTCATAATCAATATTAGATTTTATAATGTAGTGTTTTGGTACGCTGAGTTTATAGCGTGATTTATTGTGTGATCCTCACATATACGATTTCATTTGCAAGCCGAGAACTGAGATTTGTGCAGGATGACGAGTAAAAAGGAGGGTCTGAGTAGCGATGGGTGACGGCAGGAACAGTTTGATAAGCGGTCGTAGTGTGTCACCCTTCCTCCCTCTCCACAATTCTAATTTGTCTTTCTGTCAGGGAACAATAATTTACTTCACAAATTCGCCCTGTCAGTCTGTGTATTATAGAGCATATCACATGAGGAGGGAATACTTACTATGGCGAATTACACGCCTGTTCGAGGCTGCTGATATATTAACTACTATTCGTCCTTGTGTCACAGTATTCGGTCTTGAAAACAGTTTACTCAGCCATATCTGACGGAAATGTAGTTGCAAACTCTGATTTGCAGAAGTAATTTGTTAACATAATGGTTTAGCTGACCCTCTGACTTGGAGTTAGATGCGTGGTACTTCTAGAATCATGTATAATCTACAGCAATACTTGTAATACTAATATAATAAATGTTTAACAATGTCTTCAAATTTACATGATAGGCGTATTAATGAATATCCATCAAAATCCAATGTTCTGGACACTTGATAAAATTTTCCGAATCAAACCTGAAATATTAATAACAATTCTGTAGAGTTAAAAACATAAACATAAACATGTACCACTACAACCCATGAAGTGTCTTGGGTTCAGTAACATTTAGGGAAAGTGTTGTTTCTCGGTCTACAGTTGTGCAAGGAGGTGATTTGAACGAGATCACGCTCAAACGCCAGGTTTTTCACCTTAATTAATTCTTTTAATTAAAAGTACCCACATTAAAAGCACCCCAGGCTGGGTGTGCCCCCAAGAGGGCTTACCTACCCATGGTCGCCCCACGGCTAATAAAACAGAATAAATAATTATTCTGCCATGAGGCGGGATTCGAACCTGGGACCTTTAGCATTGGAAGCTCAGTACCCTATCACTGAGCTATCCCTCTCCCCTACCGATAAAAACAAGCTGAATTTTCAAATAGCACCCTTGAAAAACTAACGAGCTAACTATTTACTGGATAAACCTCTAGCTATAACAATTCGATATGAATAAACTCAAAAAGTAAATATCTAATCCATATTCGTAGTTAATAATCAAGTATGGTTAATTCTTAAGTTGTAATCCTGAAAATTTAGCAAACGATATCTACACCGCATACTATATACGTTACGGTAGATTCATTGGACGGTTAGCCAATTTTTTTAATTTATTTTTGATAAAAAATTATTTGCCCGTACTCCAACATTTATGAATTAAATTTTCCTGAGAAACGTTTCAAAGGAATTTCGTAGCTAAAACAACTTTTTTTTTAAATATACCTGTTCCTTTTAAGTAAACTGATAATTACATGGTTTTTGGAGATATTAAAAAAATGGTTTAGTATGTAATTAGTAGTAAAATGGTACGTTTAGTGTTACCCGAACTAGGTCTTGGTCTTTGCAAAGTAGTCGCCTCATAATGTCAAAGGCCGCCAAAAAGAAAATCTTCTGAATTATTTTTTCTTTTTTGAAAAAAATATATTTAATGTCAAATTTGATTTTTGAGAACTACCAAACTAAGCCAAAGATCAACAAAGACGAAACGAATTTATATTCATGAAATTATATTAGTTTTCTATCTGAAGGCAGTGGATCAGCTGATGAGAAGGTTGTCTCCTCAACTCCCCTCTCAGTTTTTACCAATTTTATAGCGGAATCTCTCTGATTATTCACGTGATACAGTTAAAGTGTATATTAGAGCAGTTGATATTTACTGTTGGCATCTTTTTTTTTTGTTATTTTAAGAAAAAAAAAAAAAAAAATTTTTTTTTTTTTATTTATTTATTTTTCTCTTATGATATGCGGTATGATCAGCAAGTGATGGCCAGTAAGGTGCCCAAGAGGTCTCGGTCAGACGGAGTTAGCTCACCAGCCAAACAAAGGACTCGTCGCTGCCTACGAGAAATACCTCCAGTGACCAAAATGAACACTTCAGAACCAGAACCTCAGCCCCAACCAGGTACGTCTGCACAAGAAACGATTGAAGAATCACCTTTCTTTACTCCAAACCCCTACCAAGTGCTTCAAAATGACAGAGAAGTAATGGAGTCTGCAGCAATATCCAGAGAACCAAAGCCTCCTCCGATATTTGTGAAAAATATAAAAAATTTCCAGATGTTCTGCACCCAACTAAATAAAATCTGCTCTGGCAGTTATTCATGCCTTAACAGGACCAATGACACCAAAATAACACCTGATTCTGCAGAAGCCTACCGAAAAATAGTGAAGTACTTATCAGAAACAAATGCGAATTTTCACACTTACCAGCTGAGGCAGGAAAGAGCTTTACGAGTAGTGATAAGAAATTTACATTCCTCAACCCCCACTGAAGTTATTAAAGAAGAACTAACGACGCTTGGTTTCAATGTACGCCAGGTAACAAACGTTTTGAAGGAGGACAGGGAGCAGCCAGGATTACGAAATAGGATCCCACTACCATTGTTTTTCGTGGACTTGGAGCCATCACCAGGTATCGAAAAAATATATGATATCACAAGAATATACTACACAATGGTGAAAGTTGAGAAGCCATATCCCAAGAGAGACATCGTGCAGTGCCATAATTGTCAGACCTATGGCCACACGAAGACATATTGCCACCATCTGCCGCGTTGCGTGAAGTGCGGTGAACAGCACAAATCTGTAGAGTGCACCAAACCTATACAAGATCCAGCAGTATGTGCCCTATGCTTGGAGGGACACCCGGCCAACTACAAAGGCTGCCAAATTTACAAGAATCTCAAAACCAGACACCAGAAAAACCGGATTCAAGATGAAGCACTAAGAACAAGAAGAGAGAGAGAGCCTTCCAGAATTGTAAACAATGATGTATCATTCTCCCAACTACTTAGAGGTAAGACTTTAACCGATAAATGTCAAGCCCTGCCACAACAACAACCTCAAACCCAACCTCAAAATCCTCTTCATCCTAATATACCTAATCACCAACAACAAATTCCTCATATTCCTCCTCCTTCAAATGCAACAGATCTCACAAGTTTGTTAGCATCTTTCCTCACCGATTTCAAATCCCTTGTTACTCCACTCATATCACTCCTCACGAATCTCGTATCTCACCTCATCCCTCCTTTGAAAAATCCTTAAATGACTCACATCCCTAAACCCATATCCATTCTCCTTTGGAATGCGAATGGTGTTAGAAATCATACAGACGAACTATCTACTTTACTACTTGACAAGAACATTGATGTGGCACTAATTACTGAAACTCGACTAACCACTAAACAGCACTTCAAAATACCACAATACCTGACATATCGTACTGACCACCCTGACGGAAAAGCACATGCCGGTACTGCTGTCATTGTACACCAATCCCTCTCCCATCACATACTCCCGTTAGCTACACATGATTTCCTACAGATCACCGCTATCGTGATAAAAACCTTCTCCTTTCCGGTTACCCTTGCATCAGCGTATTGCCCTCCTAACCGATCCATATCCAATGCCCAATTCAGTTCTCTCCTCGACTCCTTAGGACATCACTTCATCTTGGGTGCAGACCTAAATGCCAAGCATCAACAATGGGGTTCTAGAACCACGAATACTCGTGGCCGAACCCTGCTGTCTGCACTCAATTCCCAACGTTTTCACCTCCTTTCCCCCAACTCTCCTACCTACTGGCCTACAGATCCCAACCGTAATCCTGATCTCCTTGATTTCTTTATCCACAGCGGCTTAAGTCCCCTCAATTGTTCCATTACACGTCTAAATGAACTTTCCTCTGACCATAGTCCTCTAATCCTTAATGTTTCACTTGAACCTGTTCCCAAACCTTCTCCACCGTCATTCATTAGAGGTCCAGTTAACTGGGACCTTTTCCGCCAAATAATCTCCGATAATATTGATCTTAACATATCCCTCAAAACTCCCGATGACCTTGATAGTGCCGTAAATTCCTTTACTACCACAATCCAACAAGCCGCCTGGACTGCCTCCTTCCCTAAAGACTCCTCCAGAATTCCTATAAAGACCATTCTACCCCAACACCTCCTTAACCTAATCCGCACCAAACGCCGTGCCAGATTATTATGGCAACGTACCCGACATCCTACCGACCGCTGCTCCTATAATTACTACTGCAAACAATTAAAACTGGAATTAGCCACCTTCAGATCACAATCCTTCAACTCCTACCTATCCTCCCTCTCTTCTCGCGACAATTCCCTTTGGAAAACCACAACAAAAATCCTAAATCCTCACCGCATTTCCCATCCTCTCCGACGAGGTGATGGCTCCTGGGCAGCATCTGACGAAGATAAAGCTGAGGAGTTCGCCATTCACCTATCCAATACATTTATTTCACATCCGGAATCCCATCCTGCCCACACCGTAACAGTAGAAGAACTCCTTACATCACCAATCCCACTTTCCTTGCCCCCAAAAGCTATTCATCCTTCCGAAGTAAAATTTCAATTAAAAAAACTAATCCTCCGTAAAGCTCCTGGACATGATCTCCTTACACCTCAAATCCTTCGACAACTTCCATCCAAAGCAGTCATATTCCTTACATATATCTACAATTGTATCCTACGCACCACCCACTTCCCTCTGTTATGGAAACACTCCACTATTATCCTTTTCCCAAAACCAGGAAAACCTCTCAATAGCTCAACATCCTATAGACCAATCAGCCTACTCCCAATCCTTTCAAAAATTTTTGAAAAGATCCTTTTGAAACGAATCCTACCCATTATAGAATCCCAAAATATCCCTTCCCATCAGTTTGGTTTTCGCTCTCAACATTCTACTGTTCAACAAGGACTCCGAGTTGTTGATCATATTTCCTCAGCCCTAGAAAACAAGGAATACTGTTCGGGTGCCTTTCTGGACATTGCACAGGCATTTGACCGGGTATGGCACTCCGGACTGCTCTCCAAGCTTAAAATCCATTTACCTCAGTCCTTGTACCTAGTCCTCCGATCCTACCTCTCTGACCGCTCCTTTCGAGTTCGCTGTGGAACAGAATTTTCCAATATCTACTCCGTTAAAGCCGGTGTTCCCCAAGGCAGCGTCTTGGGTCCCGTGCTTTACATCCTCTTTACTGCTGACATCCCTGTTCATCCCGATACTTTTCTTGCAACATTCGCTGACGACACCGCAATCTTATCATCCAACTCTGATCCCGAAATAGCATCCTTAAATCTCCAAAGTCACCTCACCTTGATTGAGCACTGGTGTAATAACTGGCGCATTAAAGTTAATGAAACTAAATGCCAACATATTACCTTCACACTCCGACGCAATTCCTGTCCACCAGTACTCTTTAATTCCATCCAGCTTCCTTATTCAGACACAGTCCGGTATCTTGGCTTTCATTTAGACCGAAGACTAACTTGGAACCCGCATACTAGACTCAAAAGACAAGAACTCAACCGACGATACGGCCAACTATACCGACTACTAAGCAGAAAATCTAAACTTTCCATTGAAAACAAGCTACTGATCTACAAGACAATACTGAAACCTATTTGGACTTACGGACTAGAACTGTGGGGATCAGCAAAATTTTCTAACATCAAGCGCATCTAATCCTTCCAGTCTAAAGTCCTTCGAACAATAGTCGATGCTCCTTTCTATGTATCCAACAAAACCCTACATCATGACCTTAACATCCCATTTGTCCTAGACCTTATCCCAGAAAAATTCTCCAAATTTCACCAGAACCTTACTTACCACCCAAATCCTCTTGCACAATCACTATCAAGCATCTCCCATCCCTATAATCCTCCAAGAAGGTTGAAACGGCAGTGGCCTCGCGACCTTTTGTAGATTATATAAATTGGAGTTCTGGCAATGGCCAGATTCTTCACTCAAGACATGTGTGTATGTGGCTAAAGTGCTCTCGACCAATCTCCGCTGGCTTTAGTACCAGTGACGCGGTTGGAAGAGTAGCGCAGGGTTCTCCTGGAGTTCCCTCGCCTGATTGTATATAGGTATGCATGTTATTTTTTTTTTCCTTAGTTTTAATTTTCTTATTTTTTAGGTTATTTTATTTTATTGTCTATTGTATATACTTTTGATTATTATTTTGTTCTATTTATTTTATTTTTTTTGTACATATGGTGTGAATGTCATCCTACCTCACTATAACCAATGTCCAACAGACAGATTGTTATAATACTCAATAAAGAAATTTAAAAAAAAAAAAAAAGTTTTCTATCTGTACGTTTTAATCTTGTATTTCTATAAACAAATATTTATATTATGCAATAGTATAATAGATTTAGTATATAATTGATATTTTTTTAAAATAATTTTTATATTATATGATTAGTGTTATGAAAAAAGAGGGGGAAAACATACATTTATAGTAAAATCATGTAATGTATAAATGTAATCCATTAGTATGCTGTATAAAGCAACCCTATGCAGGAGGGAAGCATTACTTGGAATTAATTATTTCTCTCTCATATTAAGGTCTTGGAAAATTATTAATAAAAAAATTTCCCGAAATCTGAAGAAACGCGAATGATAAACACAGAGAGTTCAAAGTAATTTTTGTTTATCTTCTTTTCCTTTTTAACTTATTGCGAGAAATCTTGTTATAATTTTATTCTGGTATATTTGACATTTCTAGGGATTATAAGATTATAAATATAATTTAAAATAAAATTTTAAAAAATGCTCACCTGAAATAAATACTATTAGCATTATATGTTCTGTGTTGTAGAGCATTGTTGTATTGTACGGCTGTTTTGGAATAGCGTTTTACCAATAGTGTATATGTATATATTATTTATTTGACGCCAAACAGCCCTAAACGTTTTACAACAGCTGTTTTATTTGTACCTTGTTTAAACTTGTATCCCATAACCCTACTGAAAATCTTATTGTTTAACCATTCCTCGGCCATCCTTTGCATGGTCCATAAAACCTAAGTCTTCTTACCCTCATTTCCGTTTCCAAATCAGAGGTTTCACTGTAAATCTCCTTATTGGATCTCCTCATTCTGTATCCTTGTGGTGTTATTTTGGGCCCATGGATTCTTCTAAGAATCTTTCTTTCTGTTTTCAGCAGTTTCTCCAAACTGGGAAAGAACATTGTCTCTGTTTCCTACAGTATCACTGGGTTTACCACTGTATTGTAGTGACTGATTTTGGCCTTTTTGGAGAAGTACTTTTTATTTCAAGTACGTTAAGTAGCGTAATTTCTCCAATTTTTTTATCTGTATTCAATGCTTTCTTTCTCCGATAAATTTCTGCTGATTATTTCGCCCAGGTATTTAAAGCTTTTAACCACCTTGATTTTATCAAATTCTGTTTTTATTTCTGTCTTCCTGAAGTTGGGGTTTGTGTTCATAAATTTACTCTTCTGGGAGGAGATTTTAAGCCCAGTTTTCTCAGCTATTTTTTCAGGTAATTTATCTGTCTAATTGCCTCTTCCTCCTACTCTGCCAATAGGGCCAAGTCATCCGCAAAGGCTAGACATTTTACCAGGATATTGCTTCTTTGATTTCCTACTTTAGCTCCTGATGTTTCTTTTTCCAATAAGGTCCTCATAACTTTGTCAAGAACAACGTTGAAGAGAATAGGTGACAGTCCGTTCCCTTGTCTCACACCGGTTATTATCGGAAATGGTTTGCTTATATTCCATCTTAATTTTATTTTTGACTTGGTTTCTGTTAGAGTTTCTTTTATTAGGTTTATGGTCTTTTGATCAGCGCCGTATTCCCTCAGGATTTTCAAAAAGGTTAATAGTAAAGGAATCGGGAACATTTTTGGATCTCAGTTTTCAACGGAAATACATGCTTTGATATCTCCTGAGTCCAAATAGCCATGTTTCACAAAATGGTCTGTGTGTGTGTGTGTCTGCGCGCTTACAGTCTAACTCAAAAACGAAAAGTCGTACGCAAGTGAAATTGCATAATTAAGATTTTTATATGATAGGGACGTTACAGCATTTTTTTCCTCAAAATCGGCTAGTATCACTTTATATTATGGACTAAACACATTTTTACGATTTTCTCGAAAACGGCTATAACGATTTTGATTTAATTCATGATACCAATTTAAATTTAAGCAGTTTTAAATAAAATATAGGTTTTATTCTGATTGATGTTATCTAACAGTGCTTAAATGGCTAATTTTCAATATTAGCTTTCTTCAAAGTACCTTTAATTTTTTTTTTAAATTGAAGAACCACAGCAATACGAGCTTGCCCTAGCGTACCCGAGCTCGCCCAAAACAGGCTTCCTTACTTAGCATGAGCTTAATATAATACGGACGGATTATTTAAATATACATATGGGGATATCGTAAATGCTATTGTTAGTATTATTTAATATTTAATTGTATAGATTACAGCGATATAATTATTAAAATTTGTACATATTAGGGTACTTATACAAATAAAAATACCCAAATATAGCGTCTATAATTTTTACTTTCACTTTCCCTTTGTCTGAAAATACTTACATCAAGAAGAGGGTCGGTCATAAGTGAAAGTTTTGTGATGCGCGCACCTGACCGGATTAGTTTTCAGTTCTTTCTGTACATCTGGAGACTATCACAGAAAACGTATTATGAGTAATATTTTAAATTTAAATATTTTCCAAGTTTAAAATTTTTATTTTTTACACAATATTTTGAATTTTATGTTGCATTTCTTTCAATATCGTGGATCCCAGATATTTAAAATTATGTTCATATTGTATAAATAATGCCATATATATTATCATAAAACCTTGTACTAATTTTTTTTTTTTTTTTTTTTTTAGGTATGTTTTGGTCGTCAACATTATTCCTGTCAGAGGTAATTTAAAATTCTACAATTTTAAGAGAATACATGTACATCGAGGTATCAATAGCGCTACTATATTTTGTTGCATATTTATTTTGTTGTTATATTTATTGATTCTATAGTAGTACCCAAAATAGAAACTAGTGTTTATTTTTTTAAATTTATTATAATTTTATACCAATCTATTATAGAAATTGTAAGTAAATAAAACGACTTGATTATGTTATCAATATGAATGTTCATGATGATTTATTTTTGTTTTTATTGGTAATATTATCCAACAGAAACTATAAATTTGATATAAGTATCATATGTTTTTTTATGTCAGTCATTTAGTGGCTTAGATTAGATTGAATCAAGTTTAACCTGTATAAAATCAATTTTTTTTTTTACTGCCTAAGCCCTTGCGTTATCCTGATCGTACAAAAGCATATCTTAAAGTATTGTTCTTTTACCACCCACAGTTATACCTATCTCAATACGAATTAAATTTTTAATAATATGGTGCAGTACTTTTTTTTAATTTTTGAGTATATAACATTATGTCTATTTGACAATAATTATAGAGAGATAAGACCATATCCGAACTATATATATATATATATATATATATATATATATATATATATATATATATATATATATATATATATATATATATATATATATATATATATATATATATATATATATAGTTCGGATATGGTCTTATCTCTCTATAATTATTGTCAAATAGACATAAGAGAATATAATTATTGTCAAATAGACATATATATATATATATATATATATATATATATATATATAATAATAATAACCTTTATTTGTGCGTACAATGGATCAAATTTACAAAATCTCTTATATGTATAAAATCAACTTAGTTGAGGTTTTGAGTTCGATTTCTTTCTTAGTTTTTTTTTTATTTTTTATATTCAGCTTTCTTGTAACCACACTAGGTAATGAACCTGTCCCATCCTTTTCCATTCTTTCCTCTCTAATGCTACTCTCTTCCAGGCTGCTCCCCCGCAGGTCTTCTTTATCTCCTTGTCCCAGTCGGTCGGCGGGCGTCCTCTCTTCCTCACGTGCTCTCTTGGATACCAATCCATAAACTCTCTGGTCCATGTTAATTCATTCCTCCTGATTACATGTCCGGTCCAGGTCCACTTCTTGATGAGCACTTTTTCCACAATATCTGGAAGGTCTGATCCATATCACAATATCTGATCCATTATATATATAAAATATAAAATAAACCAAAACAAAATAACTACTAAATAATAATCAAAAAGTAAATACAATATAAAATAACTTAAATATAAACAAATTAATAAAAACACACATACGTACCTCAGTCCTAGTATTGAATGTATATTGAAAGACTTTTGTATATTGAAATTATATAGAATATACTTATAAGAGAATTTCAATAAATTATATTTTTGTCTTAGCCTACCAATTCGTAATGTAATAACGACCTATTATTTACTTATTTTTATGTTTTCAATAATTGGTTTTATGGTAATATTTTATTTCATTTACGGTAATTTATGTATTTTATTTTTTACTATTTTTTTCTTATAAGATGATGTAGTGATATACATATTTTTTTTTAAAATAGTTTAACACCTATTAATAGGTAGTTTGGTTGTTTGTTGGGTAAATAAATTAAGGGATCTCTCCTTTTTAAACATCAGAGTTTTGAAAATTGTAAGTACGAGCGGATCAAGGATTTAATTTATCTGGGAGGGGGCTTCAGCCTAAAATAGAATAACCCAGGGAAGCCCCTAGATTTTTGGCTGGAAATAAGCAATTTTAGCACAAAACAAAGAAACAAACTTTTGAGCCGGTTGTACTATGGAGGCGATTTTGCGATCACTAGTTTTTGAACCAGCCTATATAAATATATTTAAATTTTATTTATTATAAAGGCAATAAAGATCAGTTGTTTGATCTGAGCAAAAACGAATGAAAAAAAAAAAAGCATCTAAAAGACAATTTAAAAACCTTGTCCACTGAATATCCTTGATATGTTTTCCTGTAAGTCGGGCCATAGTGAATCATCGTTGTCTATCATAAACAAGAAAATTTCCGAGAATGTATAAAAAAATAAAAATAAATAAGGAGTAAATAAATTAGCTTCGGGGAGGTGGCCAAGAATTAAAAGGGCCTCAAATAACTTGCATAGATAGAAGGCCCAAACATCAAGCCTATGGATCTAGCGGTTAATTAGGTTTGGCTATGCTCCCAATGTTGGATCCAGGTGAAATCTCAAAGGAAGTTTTGTAGCAGTTGTTAGGAAAAAGGGGAAACGGGACAGAGAAAAGGAGAAAGGAAAACAGGAATAGGGAAGTGGAGAATGATAAAAAAGGAACAGTAATGACAACCAGGAATTTTACCGTATAGATAGGGTTTCACTATTTCCTTCCGTTTGACTTTTCATTTATTTGTTCCACTGCATAGACAATTTTCGGATGTCTATTTATGCAGTTTTTTCCTGGTCTGTATTGAATTGGTAAATTAAGAAATGAAAAATTAGACGAGTTAAATGCAAAAGAATGGTATTGGTTATACCAATTATTAACATATAGTAACTAAAATTGTCGAGTATTAGTAACTATTTTTCCTTAATGTTTATTTGTATATAGGTATGTTGAGTTTTTAATTTACTTATCTTTAGGTTATTTTATTTTTTATTGTACATAGTTGTTTGATTATTATTTAGTTATTATTTTACTTTTGTTAATTTTATGATTTCTGTATATATGCTGGGAATGTGTTTATATCTCACTATAATTATTTTCCATGGTATTGGTTATACCAATTATTAACATATAGTAACTAAAATTGTAGAGTGTTAGTAACTATTTTGCCTTAATTTTTAATTGTATATAGGTATGTTGAGTTTTTGATTTAATTATCTTTAGGTTATTTTATTTTTTATTGTACATAGTTGTTTGATTATTATTTTACTTTTGTTAATTTTATGTTTTCTGTATATATGGTGTGAATGTGTTCATATCTCACTATAATTATTGTCCACGTGACAGATTATTATATTTCTAAATAAAAAAAAAAAAAATAAAAAAAAAAAAATATATATATATATATATATATATATATATATATATATATATATATATATTTATTTATTAAAAAAATCTATTTTTTTTACCAGTCCTGGTCTTGGTCTTGTAACAATTATAGGGCCTTTGTCTTGTTCTTGGAAAGTGCTACACCAAGACCGATTTTGGGCAACACTACTCTCATTATTCTTCGATTTTTACACAATGAAAATCAAAGAATTGTAAGGTTGTACCCAATTAAATATTTGTAATCTTATTCATAAATATGACATTTCTAAGACGAAAGGAATTATTTATCTCTTGCCAATACTTCAAAATATTCATTCTAAATACCTTTTTAGCACCATCAATTTTCATTGAAGTTCCAGTTTAATCTGTAATATTGGGGTTAAATAGTGGAAAACTAGCTTCTATTTTTGGGTTATTTAGTAAAGATAATATATCACAAAAGTCATGATTGGAGTACTATAATTTTAAGGTTTTTTTTCCCTTCTGTGAAACACTGTGCCGCCTTCGATCTATTTCATTACTGTGTTAACTTTAATCAAAGTTCAATTGAAAAATCTATACAGTGGAGGGGTCCTATAAGTAAAAAAAAATGTGGTAAAAAATAAAAGATCCCATTTGGGTGATGTATTCAAAGGGTTTTGCCTGGGATGGATCTGATGTGAGGATGGTAGCAAAGCGACCAATTGTCGGGAGAAGGGCGCTTTGTCAGCGGACCAATCTCCTTCAGTGTTCCCCGGACCTTTTGTCAGTGTCCCTCCATATTCCCGTATCAGCCGACAACCTGTTACAATGACTTCCCCTACCGATCTACCATCTACACCATATCTATACTCCTAAATACATACATAAAAAAAATATATTAATTTATGAACGACAAATTTATAATTATCTATAGAGCCAGAGCTGTAGGGACTAAACTATCTTATTTGTTCAATTTTGAAAATTTTCATCAAAACGTTGTTAGCATTAGAGGGTCGACATTGAATAATTTATCCGAGATCTAATATAATAATACATCTACAATAATAAATACCTCGAGTGTAAAATTGATTATTTTTCCCTCTTAATGGTTTCTTTTAAATGTGAACTAATGACAGTCATTAATTCTGAAGTAATTTTTATCGTTAATCCTGGAGAGAGAGAACAATGTGAAATGTTTCGTTTTGGGGCGTTATTGATGGTAATTATCCAGAATTATTTAATAAAAAAATAGTAAAATAAATTTGGATTTATAATATATTTTTTGGTCCAGAATTAATGAATTGGATTTCTTTTCTTAAAGGCTGGTTTGTGTTTATCATGCTTTCTAATTATCTACATTACCTGTGATCATCAAGACATAAATGGATGGCAGAATTAAAATAGATTTTACTAAAAAACTTAATTTATTTCTATGTTGAATAAAGAATATAATACAAATTATATTTCCAAGAAACTAAATTATTCAATGAATTTAATAATTAACTGTAAAAGTATGATTTCAGATAAACTGTTTTGAAAATTATATTGCCATGAAATATACTAACATTGGTAAATTTATTGTTGGGAATAAAACTTATCTGTTGTATATGACGTGGTGTAGTTGGTTTTTTTCATCACTGCATCGGGAAATCAGAGGTCATCTGTCAAGGCCAAGTCCAAAACTCTGCTAGGATCTTCATGGTCTATGTTGGGCCAAGGCTTCAGTCCCCAAGCCGGAAGCAAACATCTGACCTATCCTCCAGGCCGAAAATCCACATAACCTTTCCTCCAGGCCGGAGATCAACGTAAGACCTCTTTTCTTGCTTCTTGGTACATTTTATACAAACTTTTCAGGGTGGGACAAGAATGATTTCCATTGGTTCTTAATTTCACCCTATTACTTCACAATAACTGGTAACACCCTAAAAGGAACCAGTTAATTAGCCCGTTACTAGTTTTTACTCTGAACCTTCCCTAGAGCCAGGTATAGGTCGGTCCTTTTCTACCCATTCCTCCTCCCTTGACGCTATGTTTGGTGTCAGAAGTCGGTTTAACTTGTCATAGTAATTTTAAAAACCCACCTGTCATGTTCAATATATTGCAAATGAGATTTTTTCGAAAGGTTTAATTAATGCATGGTAATCTCCTTTGACCTGTAATATACCTATTATTACTTCAGGCTCGAAAATATTTCGTTAATATGCGGTTTTTATGTAAAATTCAAGGTGCAGCGGATTGTTTTTACTACCGGTTTAGTTTTCAACCTTTTGACTAAGTTGAATCTTAAAACTCTATCCTTGTTTATCCACTACTACCCCTTTTTTTAATTTTCTGATTTTTGCAGTAAGCGGTGTTTTCATAAGCTATTAATCATAATATATTTTTTTATTTACATTTATTTTTAGCAGTTTTCTTGCCGCTGTTGCCACTGCAAATCACGGTATTGAAGTAAGTGGATGCCTTGTGAGACTAGTCGCGCATGGTTGCGCATTTACTATTTGTAACATTTTTTTCCATGGGAACGCCACAGTAGTTCATTAAAATATTTTAAAATAATAATATCAGAAAAGTTTTAACTTATTTCGAAGATTACTTATATTTATCAATGAATTTTTCATTCGATTCACAATCGCTTACGCTTGAATAATGAGTCTTCCAATTACCTCGTATGGAATCAGCCGATAAAGGGAGGGGAGAGAATTGCATATTATAAATTGATGAATTGAATTATCAATCTCATTGAAACAGAACCAGTTCCTTGGACATGATAGTCTATCCCACAAGAAATACGGGATTGAGTGTAATATTAAAAACAAAATAGTCTCAGAAACACGTACACGTACACATATATGCACATAAATAAACATAGGATGACAAGAATTACAATTATCTGATACTCTTGGTCCTGATTTTACATAATAACTTCTCACATTGCCTTACCTTACTGTGAGTGGTAGCAAAAGTATGGGACAGGAGACCACCACAGTAAAAGTTTAGAACCTATGAAGTAATGCCTGCCTTCAGTTCACATTTAAAGGAAACCATGGCGAGGGAAAAATAATTAATTTTTCAAGCGATCTATTTATTATTGTAATAGTATCCATCGTCGGCTATCTAATGCTAACAACAAAAATGTTCAAATTTAAATAAAAAAAGATAGTTTAGCCCCTACAGTTCTAGCTCTATATCCTTAGGACCCAAATCCTTATTGAATTTAGTGATCATATAAATTTTCCTAATCATAGCATTTTCTGTTTCATATTTTTAAAATTTTAAATGTTAAATAACAGCAATGAGTTATTATATGAAATTAGTATGATGTACATTTCTGAAAAAGTACTATTTTTTGCTACTAAAGTACTATGTTGGTATTATTTATCGTTGTTATTTTTCCTGATAACTCAGGTACTCTGAGGTGAATATACACATATTCGGTGACAAATTTAATATGGGCTTAAATGTTATTTAACAAGAAAGTTTTTATAAAAGTTGGATATCTATAGTACAGTAATAGAATGATAAAAAAAATATCTTCAATAATTCGCGGCTTTGTGAAAAACGGAAATTAATGTTTATTAGCCTCTTGTTATTGTATTTCGCTGTTACTACCCACCGCGCCTTGCTGTTACGACCCACCTTTTGCTAGCAGTTAAGCAATGCTTTAGTGGAATAGAAATGGTACTATTTCGCTGTTACTACCCACCGCGCCTCGCTGTTACGACCCACCTTTTGCTAGCAGTTAAGCAATGCTTTAGTGGAATAGGAATGGTACTATTTCGCTGGTACTTCACAACGCGCTGACTGCTAGTAGTTAAGCAATGCTTTAGTGGAATAGAAATGGTACTATTTCGCTGTTACTACCCACCGCGCCTCGCTGTTACGACCCACCTTTTGCTAGTAGTTAAGCAATGCTTTAGTGGAATAAAAAAGGTACTATTTCGCTGGTACTACCCAACGCGCTGAATGCTAGTAGTTAAGCAATGCTTTAGTGGAATAGAAAAGGTACTATTTCGCTGGTACTGCCCATGATAGCAAAATAGACTCACTTTTATGCCACTAAAGCAGTGCCTAACTGCTAGCAGTTGGCGCAGTGGGCAGTTCCATCGAAATAATATTTTTAAACGTCCCCTTTTTGTGGTTTTAACAAAAAACAAACTCTACTGGTTAGAGAATTTATCTAGTTTACTAAGAAGTAATTATCAATTTTTTTTATTTTTTCAAATATATAATTTTAATTTTATTTATTTATTATATTTATTTTAGGTTAAATTATTTATATTTATCTCCTTTTTGTAAGTATATATTGTATGAATGAATATTTTTACCCTAATACTCGCAGCCCATTAATGAGACAGTTTGTATCATTATTCAATAAACTTGTTAAAACTATGAAGGAATCGTTAACTAGCTAAATTAAATATTTTTTTATTTATCATATAGACTTTTTGTTTTTATTCCACGATTTCTCCATGCTTTAATTTATTAATATACAGTTTCTGTATACTTAATACGTTCCGTTACTGTGACGTTATTGAATGGAGTCGTTAAGGATTTCTACCTTTACAGCTCAACTCAAATAGAGTAATTAGGCTGAGAAGAGACTGTAGATGTATAAACTTAGGCTGGGGTTATTTGCTCACAATTTTCAGCATAATTCTGGGGCCGCTAACAGTAGGGCTCGTTAATCCAATTTTCAACTTGTTACAAAACAACTTTCTTCGACAAATGCTCCAATTAGGTTCCTCCTCACTTGTCTTATGGATGTGGCCTTGGCTAGCCATCTACCATCTGCCAACGTATTCGATTTTAGCAACATCTTAGGAAACATTCTTATTTGGATAGTTCATAAGTTTAATTTTTCTAATTAATTTATTCATTCTGTATTTTCATTCCGAAGATATGCGGATGTGAATTGCTAAACTCCTCACTTCCATTTAGAGAGAAACAAGATATTACACAATAAGGGTTTACCGCATCATTTCCTTTTTTAAATGCTTAAAACTTAAGTTATCTGTTTTGAAATGACTTGACTCTTTTTTCCAACAGCGAATAATAGAAACTATTGTTATCTTGGTTTTCAAAAGTAATAGAGTGTTTTTATGTTCACGACCTCGTGAACCAAGGTCTTCATGGCGCACTTGACCGGTCCGCGGTAGAAAAACGCCGATCTTACCTCTACCGGATGCTGGTTGAGCTCTCCTCGTCGAGGTCTCTCGCCGCCGCTGCGTGAAAAGTTCTTAACCAGCCTAACGTATTAATGTACGGAGTGACGTGGTCCTGCCTTTTTATACAGAATATGTAACAGAAAGAGGCGTCGAAAGCCCTCTAAATTTTAGTGTCTTCCGAATCCGATATGTCGATGTAAACTGATTCACAATACCACACCATAGGAAGGATTAGCGTGGAGACAATTTTCTTCTTGACTGCTGTTGACAAAAATCACTCCCGCCTAGTGAATGCAGAACTCCGTATACTCTGGTCATTAACATACTGGCATGACATTTTTTCAGATCTGGGTATGACGTTATCAATGATCGTCAATGAGGGTAGCGAAACATTCTTCTCAGCTTTTACCCTCAAACTGGTTGTAAAAGCTCCCTATGAGCACCCAGCAGCATATTTTAGGATTCAAGTGAAGTCAATTACAGAACGTCTAGAGCTAAAGTGCATTTCTATCATCATTAACTCACTGCACAGCCTCTGCCTTTTCCTCTGGCAAGGAAGAAGCCCAAATAACTATATCGTCCGCGAACATATAGATTCTGTAGTATTTAATAGCCCTGAGAACGTCATTAATATACCCGAGGAACAATAGTGGTCCAATAAAACACTCCTGAAGGACACCGGGGCTTTCTCGATGGACGCCATCAAGGTCGATCGTTTTGAGCCCTCACTTGCTGTGTCCGTTCGATCAAAATTTGATCGTAGCCATTGCAATACTTGATCAACTACCCGAAAGCCACCAAAGCAACATTTCATGGCCGACAGAGTCGAACGCCCTTAACGCCCTGGTGAGATCGAGTGATACAAATACGGTAACCATTCGTTCGTCCATCACTCTACGCACTTGAGTCAAAACTGTATGGAGTGTTGTACATGTATTCGAATCTAAATCCTGACTAGAATAGAAACAGTATTTTATTGAAGAATGGTATCAAAACTGGAGAATTAAAATAAATTCCAATAAATCCCACCTTATCCCTGTTGAACAAATTCGATACCTAGGACTCCATCAGGACAAATTACTCACTTGGAACCCTCATAAAAGACTGACACTGCGTTTTAGATCACTCCAGCATCTACTAGACAACTTTATATATATTACAAAATACTCATTTAAATGACTATAGTAAGGCCAATTTGGACTTACGTAATTGAGCTTTGGGGCTCCACTAAACCATCAAATTAGTGTCGTATCAAATCCTTACAATCCAAAATCTTCCGTAAAATCCTTCATGCTTCTTACGTTATAACAAATAAAATCATCCATAACGACCTTAATGTTCCATATGTTTCCGATTTAGCCAAATCCAGACACCTATCCTTCCATAACAAACTTCAAAACCATCCGAATCCTCACGTTTCAAAACTTTCTTCCTCTTCGATCACTGATAACCCTAGTCTGAAAAGATTATGGCCTCGTGATCTACTAATGTGCTAAATATCTACTAAATACTAAATATTCTTAGAATGCTACCAAGGGGTATTTCCTCAACAAACGTTTTCATATGATTGTATCATTTCTATTTACTTGATGTATTTTTAATTTAATACAGTTGTAAATATCATGAATAAATAAATAAATTAAAAAAAAAACATAATCCCAATCCTTAATTCCAATTTTTTTTCTAATTTTATGTTCTATGTGTTTGAATTAGTCAGAACATTAGTACTTTTATCAACAATATACATTTGTATGCGAAATATTCGACAAATTTGAAAATATCACCTAAATATATGTATGTATTGTTTTTTTTCTAAAGATCTTGATATTCGTAAACAACTATTTTATAAACATGAATACATACTTACTTCCGCTGGACATGAAACTCTGAACCTCAAAATCCGCAGAAAAAAATGAAAATTATATATCTATTGATGATTTTATAATTAATTAAATCTGAAATGATGATAATTAATAATATTGACAAATAAACCATAATTATCATACAAATCAATCAATCATTCATTATCTGACTTTTGACAAATAATTGAGGCTATTTATGAGATAAGTATGAGGTTATGTCATTGTGGAATTGATGACTCTTATAAGATTTATAGGAGTAAGGGAAAATGTTTTAATAATCAGAGCGCGCTTAAATTGACACCTACAGTCATCAATCTTGCGGGGATTTTGGTTTTGTTTTTTATTAATCAATGCTACTTTTTTAATTTTTTTTTCATCCCAGCCGAATCTCGGGAAATACAATGACAAAGTATCAGAAAAGGCATAGATGGCCTTTATGGATGGATAGGTTATTCACGTGAACCGGATAAACCACTTATTCCAGTTATTTCCATTAATGAACGTCGCCTGGGTTTATTTTTAATATGATTAATAATATTGACTAATGTATTCATATATTTTCTTATTGGACAGCCAGATACTATAATTTATAGTCGTTAACCCTGAACAAGGCTTGTCCCAAAAATACATAAAATACAAAATCCACCTAAGGTGGAAAAATCTAGGTCGTCTCAACACTACCCTCTCGACCGTGTCATTGGTGATTTCACATGATATTCAAGCCAGTGTAGATTGGGCAAGAGATATATATATATCACAAAATTGGCCACTGGCGTTTCAACCTTAAAGAAGTGATGTAGGGATGAGTGATGCTATGTCTTGTTTGTTACTCAGAATGGGGCATTTACTATTGTTCGAATTGTTCAGCGCTATAGAGGATATAAGGACGGGATCCATCTTGAAATACACCGTCCTCAAATAGATAGCAATTGGGAAATTCTGTACCAAACAGACTTCGAAAGGTCCGGTCATAGAGATAGTAACGGAGAACTACTTACAAGGATTGTGGTAGATGGATTTTAAGCTTTAAAAGTAGCCCCAAAAATCCGAACTGTTAGAAAGGAAATGAGGAATGTAGGTGTTTCGTAGAATTCTATTGTATATATAAGTGAGGAATATGACATCTTTAGAGTTGTAAAGAGGGCGAATCCGCAAGTCTTGAAAAAAATCATGGATAATCGGGATTTACGGTGAGGATAAGTAGGCTAATATGTAAGTGAGTTAAGAGAAAGGAGGATAAAGCGCTGTGGATTGATTGCAGACTTCAGTGTTCGACCACGAGAATTCGTGTGCATTTATGTATGCACCCAGTATCAAATTATGTCCCAAGGAATTAAGGAGAGAACTTATTACTAACAAGGGGAGATTACAGATGTGGGGTTACCAGTTTCGTTGAAACCTTTTCTTGGTGATACTAGGCAGATAAATATTACACCCTTGTCCGAGACTTCTTGCCAATGATCCCTAGGAGCGGAAAAATAAATATTTTATAAAATTGTATAATTTTTTTATACTAATGTTTTCTGAATTTGTTCGGCATGGATTTTTAAGTTACAATATATTAATGGATTTTTTTTTATTAAAATAACAAAAAACATATTGCTGATTATACTAAAAGAATTATAATATATAAGTAAATTATAAAAAACTTCCAGTAAAATAGTCCAACCAAATTGTAGTCATGAAAAAAAAAATCTGGTGTGTCCACACACAGCTGTTTCCTACCTATTTCAGAAAAGTTGGTATGTCTTCACATATGTCCATAAAGAAACAAAAAAAAATGAATTAGATGCATTTTCCTGAAAATTGATCAAAGAAAAGATTTGAGTACGATTTATTTGATTAACTAAAGCAATATAAACCGGCTTAATGTAGATCAGTATAAAAATTTCAATAATCTCTAATATTTCTGATCAAAAACTTTTTGCCATAGCCTATTTTAATCGAACTATAATCTTTGTTAAAGTAGAGGCAATAGTGAAGCTTGTGTGATGCAGGCAACAGATTTTCTTTCACTAAGTTATCTTTTTTTCTCTGATTCGTCCCTTTCTGGCACCAGCATATGTACCCGTTACAATGTATCTTACATTGGAAATTGAATAGCTGTAACTTCGTTAATAGTTGTCCGAAATGAATGATTTTTATATAGTTTTGTAGGGAATTTTATTGCCTTCCTTTCCTTATTATAAATTTTACCATAAAATATATACTTAGCAAGTTAGGCCACAAAACATTTTTCGTTTATTTATAACTTTTCGGGAATTTAGTCCAACGAAAATTGAAAGGACAATTATTAGAACATTATACGAAAGTTTCATCAAAATCGTTATAGCCGTTTTTCGGTATAGACTATATAAAAACATGTTTTTCATTTATTGCGCAGCAGCTATTGCGCATGGAACATCCAATTTGTGTCACAGGCATCAGTAGTCAAAACTCTACAAATTAAAAAAAGAAGCAACGAAATCGGTTAACAAGTTCCCGAAAAAATCTAGGCACGGACAGACCAATGGCTAAAAATGAGTTTTTTGGGCTCTGGACCGTATAGATCCGTCGAAAACCACAAATCGGAAATTTGACCAAAACCCAATGCTTTCGTTACCTAGTATATAGTATTGTCCCGCAAATGTGTAAGCCAAAGCAGGACTCCAGGAGATCCCAGTGCTTCTCTCCCAACCGCGTCACTGGTATTAGAAGACTGATTTCGGGCACTAGGGCACTAGAGCAATAGGCACTCTTAACTGGAGAATCTGCCCATTGCCAGAACTCAATATATACTTATTTACAAAATGTTGCGGGGCCACTGCCGTTTTAACCTCTGGGTGGGGGGGGGGAGGTTGTAGGGACGACTGGAGCTAGATAGAGATTGTGCTAGAGGATTAGGATGATAAGTGAGCTTCTGGTGAAATTTGGAAAATTTTCTTCGGATTAGGTCAAGAACAACTGGAATATTAAGATCATTATGCAGGGTTTTATTGGTTACATAGAAGGGAGCATCGACTATTGTTCGAACAACTTTAGACTTGAAGGATGCGTTTGTTGTTAAAAAGTTTCGCTGTCCCCAACAATTCCAGTCTGAAGAGCCATATAAGTTTCAGGATTGTCTTGTAGATTACTAGTTTGTTCTCAACTGAATGATGTTATAGTTGGCCATATCATCGGTTAAGATGTTGTCTTTTAAGTCTGGGATGTGTGTCCTATGTTAATCTTATGTCTATAAGGAAGGAAAGAACTGAATCGGAGAGGGAAAGTTGCAAGGAGTTGAATTAAACTGGTGGACAGGACTTGCGAAGAGTGAAGGTGATATGTTTGGATTAATTTACTTGGATGCGCCACTGATTACACTAATGTTAAATAACAGAGAGGTGGCTTTGTTTGTTAAAGGATGCTGTTTCAAGATCTGAATTCGAAGATAGAATGGCTGCGTAGGAATATAAAAGGTAAAAAGAATGTAAAGAATAGGTCCCAAGACGGTGCCTCGAAGAACTCCTGCCTCAATGGAATAACAGTTGGAGAATTCTGTTCCACGGTGAGCTTGAAATGAGCAGTCAGAGATGTAGCATCATATTTTATGAGTGCTATTATAAAAACTATACACTTTATGATATTGTTTTTCCATGGTTATTGATTCACTAAACGCACTAAATTATTATGAGCAATTTAATTTATTTCTACGGAGATTACCATTACTTACGGCAAAAAATGTGCTGAAGTATGTATTACTTTATGCTCATTATTAGGTGGCATGTAGATACTTAGGATATTTATCTGTATTTATATCGAAAAGTTTTAGTTACTTATATTCATATTGATTATTGGGGGTAGTAACGTGGCTACTTTTTTTTCTCTAGGACTCGATGGAAGTTGGCAGGGATTGGTATGAAGGGCACCTGCTGGCGACGAGCGATATAGATCTCATCATTCCTTTTTGTGCCCTGGCCTAGCCCTAACTAATCCTAGAGATAGGCTAAACACAAATTTAGGGCGTGAGATTGGCATTAGCGATACAGAACCCCAAGCTCCTCGGAATAAAATCCTTTTACTCATCTCCATCTTAGCTCGCCTCAAAGAACCTTGTTCTTTTGTTATGGAAGGGTCCCTCCGCCTATCACTTCGCCCTATTAACTTACCCTCCCATATCAGACCCTCAGACCACAAAATAAAATTGAGTAGCAGTTTTTATTAACTGATGGAATATATACGGAATATGAATCATCTGTAATGTGTATTATACGAAAAATGGAAATTCTATATTTCAGTTATGCTTTTATTTATTTATTTTTTTGTCTGTCTTTTGATACTCCTAAAAGTATGCAACTAAATGACTAAAATTTTGATAAACAAATTTTTTAGCTTATGCACTCATTGAGGCAAATATCAATCTTACTGTGTTAAAGGCAATGATTTCCCTAATTTCATTTTATCAACCTATATATGTGTATTTCATATTTGTGTTCTACTGATCGGTTTCGTTTTTCCAGTAATGGAAAAGATCTCATTATTTGTGCATTTGAAACGGGATCGAAAGTTTTGAATAAAAAGATCAAATCGGCCTATAACACGATTACAATAATTATCTTAAATTATATATCTATAAAGACCCTAGGGAGTATAGAATTTAAGAATCCTACTACCTTGGCAGGATTAGGGTCTATATCATTTTCAGATATTATTCACCCCATAAAGAGCAGATCACTTTTGCAAAATTTGGTGTTGTCGTATAGTATTTTTAAGTTGTATTTTTCAAGTTTTTGAAAAACTCCAAATATTCCAAGTAACATATAACTTCATTAATAACCCTTCATCAGAGTCTCTACTCTTGTGCAGAGTGGTTACAAAATGCACCTCCTTATCTCCAATCCCCTTTTCCATCTATATCTATGACCTCCCTTCCTCTATCATGCACTGCAAATACCACCTGTAAGCCGAATGTCCAAATTTACCTTTCCTCCGACCCACCCAACTCACCTACCTCCTTCCGTACTACAGTTAAAAACCTTTATGTTACCCTTGATCAAACCCTCTCCAGGAATCCACACATCTCTCAAATTTCTCGCCGTACTATTTCAAGCCTTAAACAGTTTAACCGTCTATGCTATCTCCTTCCATTCAAAACACGTTTACTTCTGGTTTTATCTCTTGATTTCCCCCCACTTCGAATACGGCCGTATAGTGTATAGTAGACTATCGGGAGAACTCGAAGCCAAACTTAAACGTTTAATGAATTGCTCAGTAAGCTTTATCTTCGAGATCTGAAGGAATAAGCATATAACACCGAGTTGAAGTGGAAAGAGTCGAAATAAAGAAAGACGAATAGTCACAGTTCAACATCACTGTAAAGAAAAAAAAAAAGATAGCACAGTGGTCAAAATTAACCAAATCGGCATTTGGTGCTTACAGATAAAATTTTTATACTTCCTTCATATGAACTTTGACATTAGAGTTTGTAAAACGGATTTTTTTAACTAATAGGACAAAGAAAGGAAAACAATTTTTTTAGATATTTTAATTTTTTTTTTTTTTTTTAATTTTTTTATTGAGTATTATAACAATCTGTCTGTTGGACATTGGTTATAGTGAGGTAGGATGACATTCACACTATATGTACAAAAAAATAAAATAAATAGAACAAAATAATAATCAAAAGTGTATACAATAGACAATAAAATAAAATAACCTAAAAAATAAGAAAATTAAAACTAAGAAAAAAAAACCACATGCATACCTATATACAATCAGGCGAGGGAACTCCAGGAGGGAATTTTAATAATTAATGGAAATTTCTTTTTTCTTTATCTCATTGAAAATTTAATTGTGAAAATAAAATATCCTATTACTTTTTTTGCGAAAACACCTTCTAAAGAAAGCTATGATGGAAAATAATTTAAAAAAAAAAAAACGTGAAAATTTACTATTTTATAATCGCAATATGTTTAAATGCGGACGGGTTATAGAATGTGACTTATGTCATTTTGTTCAACATAAAACAGTAAACAAAACCCATTTAATTTGGTAAGGCTATTCTTACATCCGGGTGAGTTATCGACATTAAAAATTTTGCATTTATTACTCAACATAACATTTAAATCATCCATCCTAAAGCGTCAACAATGAATATATTTGATTGATTTGTTTAATTAACACACATTTCTTATTATGCTTATTTATGTAGTCAATTTTAGTAATGATTTGGCGAGTTAAATTTCAGTAGTATTTCGGTAGTAGTAACCACTGTGCGACAGTTCAAAGAAAGACTCCATCAAGATGTTAATTCTCCAAAGGATAAAGATTTATTTATTTATTTATATATATATATATATATATATATATATATATATATATATATATAATATATATATATATATATATATATATATATATATATATATTTACATAAATCATCTCCGACATAATACATACCTGAAACTCCCATAATCGTGTGTTCTAAAAATAATAAAAATGTACTAGTCCGTAGTACAGACCTTTTTTTATCAAATTATTAACATCCTCCAAAGCGTTTGTGAATGGCTTCAACTTACCGTAACCTAAGCTAGAATAAAATGTGGCGTTTTCATTGAATTAATGGGATACTAAAAACTCATATATACACATTAGCTTTCTAATGGAATCTTAAAATAATTTAATTACAAAATCGAAAAAAATGTTGGGCTGTTTTGCCTATATAACCTAGTTATTTTGACATGTTAGGGCTGGAAGTCAGGTCAAACGATCCAATATTTTCAAAATCCACGTTTTTCCTCGAATTGTAATGAAATCATCTTATGATTCAAGTGAAAAGGAAATCTGTGTTCAAGAGTGTTTTTTTTTAGTTCCTGATCAAATAGACAGTTTGCCCACCTTCAGATTGAAATTACCCGTGTTCCGAGAATTTTTGTAAATAAAAAAGTTGTTGGTTACGATGAGACAAGGCTATTCACGAAATTTTTGGAGGATGTTAATAATTTTATAAAGAGGGGTCTGTACCACGCACTATCCTCTCGCACCTAATAATTATAAAATAATGAACCAGACAAATAAATAAAATAGGAATCTATTAAAAAACTTTAAAAAAATAATTTTAATAAAAAAGAAAAACTAATGTTTCATCATAATTTTGAAAATTTATTTCATTATGGTACATTTACATATATGTTATATACTGGTCTTTATAAGAAAAAAGAAAGTAGGGTTATGAAATCGAAAAAGAAAATACGTATGTTGGCAGTGAGAGGAGGAAAAAATGCGATTTTTTTTGTTGCGGGATGAACAAGAACCTCTTAATAGATCTCCGGTTCATTAATTAAATTCGATGAATAAAATATTCATTCATTAAGTACTCATTGAGATATAATCATGTAATTAGAGCGGTACATGAAATAGCACCTGTATACACCAATGTTAGTCAGTGAAAACTCCCTACTTTGGAGTTCAAACTCTCATAATATGAAATATAATATCTCATTTTATTTTTTTATTTTTTATTGACTACTTGACAAGAGAAAAGTGTAGCTTTTGTGCGTTTTTTTTTACCACTATCAAAAAATTGCTAGAGGTCTTTGTTGAATAACGGTTTTTTTTTTCTTGCCTCTTCTGTTTTGCTGGGGGTTATTGCTGTGCAACCGATTAGAGAATGATTAGGGCTCACACTGGGGCGAGCTAACTCTACGCGGTTAGACAATGGGTTTGGGAGAAAAAAATTACAATTTGGAAGTTTTACTGCATTTGTGACAACATATCTTCTTCCCTACATTTTCAGTAATTTTTATCTCAATTATCGCATTAATAATGCCCTGATGTGAGATAATAGGAGAAGAAATAAAAATATTTTTTTTACTTTTTTTTTTATTTAAAGCTAGTTTGCCGGTATTTTTGGTTCAAACCTAATGATATGTGCTCGGCAAAATTATGTACTTTTAGTAAATCCTAAGACAGCTGAATCATGGGTTTTTAAATATATGTATAGCTGTTACAATATTTGAAACAATGGCAAGCAAATTTCGGTCAATTTCGCAAATCTCCCGTAAAAAAAAAGATATACTCCATAGTTAACAAAGGTTTGAACTTCTAAAAACAGTTTTATGACCTTGCTCTAACCTATCACCCTGAAAGTTATTGAGGATTTAACAAGCGGGAACGTTGACTTTGAGTGATTACCATTACTTTTTATTTATTTAATTTTTTTTATTCGCGTGTTCGAGTTACTATGAACAAAAGTTTTGACTATACCATATCTAATTGTCTATACTGACCAAATTACGGACATATAACGAATTTAATAGCTAATTTAAAAAACAAAAGTAAATATTTTTTGTTATTACATACATTTAACTTGATATATTTATATTTTTTATAACAGGTCGTTATGAAATAGATAATAAATTATACAATATCTAAACAATGTAATGTTTGCAATACAAACCACAAGACGAGGATTTTAAACATTATATTGGTATCTACCGCCAATATTTTTACAATATTTATTTTACGCGAAATACTAATACTTCAAATACATACATTGAGTAAAATAATTATTTTCCAAGAAACACTTATTATTTTACATAAACATGTTTGGTTTATTTAAATCGAATATTCTAGAAACAAAATATTTTATATCATAATTGCTCCAATTTCCAAATCCCAAATCGCTATTTATATCAAGTATTTTATGTTAAATGATAAGTCTTTTGTGCTAAATAATTATTTCACGCAAGGTAAGTATTTGAAATATAAGTACTTCACGTAAAATAAATATTGTAAAAATATTCTCGGTATAATGTTTAAACTCCACGCCCTGTGGTTTGGATTGTAAGTATTACATTGTTTAGATATTGCATAATTTACTACCTATTTCATACCGACCTATTAAAATATATATTATAAATATATCAAGTTACATGTACGTAATAAGAAAAAAATAATCATTTTTTAAATTTAAATTAGCTATTAAAATAATATGAGTAGGGGTTGATCGGGGGGTGCGGTCAAATAAATACTAAATTATACAAACAGTATTATTTAATTTTTTTGCCGACCTTTCGACCCATTTTGCAGGTCTTCATCAGGGCTACAAAAGATACAAAACATGGTGAAAATAAAATAAATGAATATAAGTAGATATAAAATAAGAAAAATTTGTCTGATGAAGAAATAAAAAGATGATATCAGAGATATAGTGGGTAACAATGTAGTTAAAATATCAAGTATTATATATATATATATATATATATACATAGAGAGAGAGAGAGAGAGAGAGAGAGAGAGAGAGAGAGAGAGAGAGAGAGAGAGAGAGAGAGAGAGAGAGAGAGAGAGAGAGAGAGAGAAGATACAATCAAAAATGGAAAATAAGTATGAATAAAAATTAAATAAAATATATATATATATATATATATATATATATATATATATATAATTTTTTTTTTAAATGTTTATTCAGAAATATTACATTCTGTCACAATAAAGGACATTTATAATAGCGTTGAGGGAGCACACTCACACTCTATTTACCATGAATACAAATAAATAATACAAAAACTAATAATAATAAAAGTAAATGCATATAAACAAAAGAACTAAATTAATCAAAATAACAACTAAAACACATGCATACTATACAATATTTACAGAATCCATTCACTCAGAAGAACCCCGAGCCAAGCCTTTCTTCCCACTCGTGAAAGGAAAGGCAGGACTCTAGAAGATCCTCGCGCCTCGCACTAAGTCGCATTACTGGTATTAAGAACCAGTAGAGGCAGAGGAGAGGCGCTATAATCACACGCACTAACTAAATAATTAAATTAAAAAGTACTGGACATGAAGGGGAAACGATATTAGTTTATCACTAATGCGGTAAGACTTCCAAATTGTAATTATTGATTTTTTCTCCAAATATCCAACTGTAGTGTTAGCTCGCTCCAGTGTGGCGAGGTTAGAATATTTTACTTCTAAAAGATATACCAAATAGGGTAGTAGGTAGAAAAAGGCTGACAACTCCTCTCTTACACATACTATTTCAAATTGACAATGTGGAACTTCCAATGCTGGAATCAATTCGCGGCCAAATGCTACTTTTTGGGAAACCATATCGGAAATAAATAACATATTCTATATTGTTCTTTATCCCTCGCATATATATATCACAACTTATTTGTTTCGGACTCATCCAGGTGCGGAGGAAAGGGAGCGACCTGGGAGAGACAGTACTGACCACTAGCTCGTTAAGAGACCGCGTTGTAGTTATTGAGCAAGCACAGCTGAACCCCCCCCCCCATCCTACCAGGTTACGGCCCCTATCTCTCCTAATGACAGTTTGACTGTTCCTTCCGATACACTGTCCACAATTTTTTTTTTTTTTTTTTTTTTTTTTATCAGATTCCTCATTCTCTTTCTCCTATTTCTCCACTCATCAGATCTCTCCCAGTGCTTGCTGCCTGTTTTCGTTGGATTTTTAAATTTAAATATGCATTCTCATCGTTCATAATCCCAGAGCCTGTTAAATAAATTATAATAATTAATCCGCCAAAGTATTGGCAATTCATTATCATGACAAAAACAACCAGAAACACATATCTGTTAACGTGTGCCATTACAATCAGGAACATTACTCCAAGAAATGCGCATAATTTTTATGCAAATTTAGTATTATGGCCAGTAACATATGTTCTGTCGGAAAGGTTATGCGCATGGTGTCAAAGTTTACGTTAAATTTATAATTTTGTTTTTCCCCATGTGTATATCCCCACATATATTATTACAGCAAGGCTCGTAATCGGTTTTGTACCAAATATAAGCTCCTGTCAAACTCAAATACCATGAATGGATTACCGTTGGATTCATATTTTCACGGGGGTCAGCGAATCGTATTCTCCACTTTTGTTTTTCTTTCTAAAATAAATAAAGTCGATACATTTTGCTAGGCTTCAATACTGGAACGGTGATAAGTCTGCAGATGGATACGGGAGAAATTGGGCTTTGAAGATTTTGATGCATATAGGATAGTTGATTCGGAACTATCGGATCTTGCGTTCTTAAGCCCAAAAACGTACTATTTTCGAGATAATACAAGGCATAGGGTTCGCATCCACACAATCTTATATTAATTGTAGTCCTGTCATTGAATACATGTCTCATTTCGTCGACTTGAGGCCTCTATGATCGAGAAAGGAGCATTTTATATTATTTAATAATGGTGTGTTTGATGCGCAAGCCATATCATCGTTAATTATTCACCAAATCTCAAGATTGAGACACCAATTTCGAAGGCTTTCTTCTCCTTCAGGCGGGAAAAATAGTCCAATCACCCCGAAAATTCAGGCAAATAAGTTATGAAAAAAAAAACTTTATTTGCGAATAACTAAAAAATTACTCACTTTTCTCTATGGTTATGCCTGTGGTTATATGAAAGATTTGTAAGATCCTTACAAAAGGAAAAAAAATCAACGAAATCGGTCAATTTTTAGCAAAGATAAAGCTTATTGAAATTTGTTGGTTCCAAATATAATTTTAATTTTAAATTAATTTTTGTTTCCTTTGTCGATTATATTTATCGATAAAATAACAATAGATTTCTTTATCTTTTGATACGTTGTATTATTTTATTCTCTTATTAATTTGGCATTTGAAAACAGTATGCTGTGCGAATTTTTCTCACGGGCCTACTAGGTATTTAATTATATGTTTATAAAATATTGTATTTTTCTTTTGTTTATAATTTAATAACTGATTACTTTTATAGGGTCTCATATAATTTAACAGTCCATCAGACTGTGAGCAACTATCGAGGTTACGAGTAATTTAGCTGGCCAATGAGTGGTAACATATTATAGACTCCAGTTCGATCAAACTTTCTTCCACTCATCGCTGCATTTCATTCCAGCGGAAGACTCCCTTTGCCTTCGATTCGCATGTATTCACCTCCACGAGGTACCTACCATTTTAATCTCTATACTATATCAGGTCCATCAAGTTACTACTCAACGATTCAACGAGCTACATGACAACTGAGCTCATCGCACAATATTAAAGCTTTAAGTAATTAGTAAAATCTCAATTTTATAGAATAACCTCTTAGGCCAAGCCCCTCTTATCATTAGTATTGTATTTTGTTACTACACTTTTTTACTTTCACTTACGTATATATCTAATAAATAGTAAGGGTAAGTATTGCGATCGTGAAAATTTTCGAATCTCAGTTTTCAACGGAAATACATGTTTTGAGGTATCCTGAGTCCAAATAACCAAGTGTCACAAAATGGTCTGTGTGTGTGTGTGTGTGTGTGTCTGTGTGTCTGTGTGTATGTGTTAACAGTCTATCTCATAAACGAAAAGTAGTACGAAACTGATATTAAGTATTTAAGGTTTGTATATGGGCCGGATGTGACAGTAACGTTTTAGTTAAAATCGGCTAACCGGAAGTACCACTTTATGGACGCTGAAACACATTTTTAAATTTTTTTCAAAAATGGCTCTAACGATTTTGATTAAACTCAGTGTATCATTGTATAATTAAGTGGTCTTTAATATCATTTAGGTCTTCATTAATATTATTTGCATCTTCCTTTAAAGTACCTTTAATATGGTTTATTTTAAATAATCAAATATCTCTCATTATTAAAAGTTATGAAAAAATTCTAAATATAACTTTTGAAAGAATTTGATAATAGAATAAAGGAGAAAAAATAAAAATGCCTATCCAGGTCGAAAATGGATCTCTGGAAATACTAGTCCGAAGATATACGTATAATATATCGTTGGAAAGTGAAGAATTTTAGAAAAAAAACAATATCGAATATATAAAGTTGTAAAAGGAAACGGAGATTGGCAAAAAAATTATAAATAATATTTTTTGAAAACTAATAATATTTAACGTAAATCCCATGTTCTCAAGAAAATCAAATGAAATTTATTAAATAAATGCAACCTTTTAAAATACTTTAAAGTTTGAAAGAAATATTTAAGTTCGACCTAATAAAGGCAATGAATGACATTGTTTAAATAACTATTTCATTGTACTTGTGTGAAAGAAGAAGTAAAATATAAAATCATTTCATGCATAAGTTTATAACCTTAAATATATTTACTGTAGTTTAATAATTTTATTACAATCCATAATCAATTGATCGTGCAATACATGATCAACGGATCGTACAATCCATAACCATAACGGGTGATATAATAAATAGGACTTTGGTTATTTTAATGGTATTTATGATTTGTTAGCTGTAATTTTTTAGCTTCAGCTCAGTTAAAAGAGCAATTCAAAAATTTTATAGTAGCCCGATATGGCAAAACATTATTTCTATTTAAAAATTAGCGGTAGGTGAAAGTTGTGTGTTTCCCTCACCAGATTTTTGAATCTGAGATTTTAACGGAAATAAATACACATTTTGAGTTCCCATGAGTCCAAATAATCAAGTCCCACAAAATAGTCTGTGTATCTGTGCGTATATGAACGGTCTAGCTCAAAAAACAAAAATCTTAGGAAACTTATGTTACATATTTAGGATAGGTGTATGCGTGGTAGCAACTTTTTCCTTAAAATCGTCTAAATGGAAGTGTCACTTGACATCAACGGGGAAACACATTTTTTTCAATTTTATCAAAAACGGCTTTAACGATTTTGATTAAACTAGGTGGATCACTGTATAATTAAGTAGTTTTTAATACCATTTAGTTCTTATCCCTATTGATGTCACTTTACATGGCTTAAATGCCCCATGTTCATATACGTCTTCATCTAAAGTACCTTTAATAAGGTTTACGAAAAAATGCTAAATATAACTTTTGAAAAAAATTTGAGAATTGAACTAAAGAGAAAAAAATGCTTCTCCAGTTCGAAAATGAATCTCCGGAATTACTAGTCAGAAAGCTGAGAGTTTTAGAAAAAAACAATATCTAATATAGAAAGTTGTAGAAGGTAACGGAGGGTGGCGAACAAATTATAAATAATAATTGGAGAAAACTAACATTATTTAACGTAAATCACATGCTTCCAATGAAATTAAATGAATTTTTCTTACTATATGTAAACTTTTAAATGTTTTTCCAAGTTTGAAACCAAAGTACTTAAAATCCACCGTTTTAAGCCAATGCAATGGTTTAAAATACTATTTCATAGTACTTGTATGAAAGAAGAAGTGAAATATAAAAATGTTGCATGGCTATGTTTATAACTTCAGATATATTTACTATAGAGTATTAACTCTAGATAAGATATTATATTTAAATAATTAGGTAAGTAGATATCGGCCGTTTATACCAGAAAATCATCAGATAACCTTTCTGAAAATTAAATAAGTGAATAATTTGATGAATTTTTCCTTTGCGAAATCTCAACATTATCCACTTGTGTGACAACTTTTGACCTATCCCTGGCAGGCAATTAAAATCTCCTAATTTCGTTTTTGCAAACTTTACAATGTTTTAAACACTGCAATCACCTACACTGGAATCAACTTACTCACTGTCTATGTATAGATAACTTTTTCAACTAGAAATATCACTAAAATGAGATTACTTAAAAATGTTGAAATTGGACTTAGGCATTCTGTCAACTAAAAGGCTCAGAGACTGAAGTCGTGTGGTTTATAAAAGTAGATGGAGTAACTAGAGTTATATTGCCTACCATCGATATTATAAATAGACTTTTTATAATTTTAATGGTCTTAATGATTTCTTATCTGTAAGCTTTAGCTAAGTTTAAAATGCACTAAAAAAAAATTTATAATAGCCCAGCATTGCCAGTAGTGTTGCCCGAAATCGGTCTTGGTCTTGCACTTTGCAAGACCGCCAACACCAACACCGCCTATCTATTGCAAGACCAAGACCAGGATTGGTAAAAAAAAATCGATTTTTTAAATAAAATTTGAGGCAAAATAGTTACTAATACTTGACAATTTTAGTTACTATATGTAAAGAATTGGTGTAACCAATATACTTTTGCATATTTTAACTCTTCTAATTTTTCATTCAGACTTAGTTAGGTTTTTCATGTCTAATAAATTACAGTAATATCTCTCTAGTAATAAGCTAATCGGTAACTGCAAGACTGTTATGGGAGTCTTGCGCATGGGACCTAGATGAAGACTGAGTTTGCAAGACCAAGACTCGTCTTTTTCTCGCATTTGGGCAACACTAATTGCCAGAACAAAATCTATATTCAAAATAGAGCGGTAAGTGGAAGTTGTGTGTTGCGCGCACCAGATTTTTTTTTAGATTTAAAATTATCAGAATTAGTTTAGCAAATAAACATAATTTATGTATATCATCTATATTTCTGATTTAACCTTAGGTGTTGCCATAAGACATTTTAAACTTAGACCCTCCCTACGTAACGCCTTTACATTTTGTGAATTTGAAATTCAAAGACAACTATTTCTAATATGTTGAATACCAACATACGAGTATAAGTACAACATAGTGTCACGATGCAATTCGTGCAACATTTTTCAAGTATCAAGCGTTTCAGAGAAAGCCTATCCTTCGTTATGGAAGTAATGAGCCTGTAACTGAAGCTTGTGCAAAACAATTTATTTCATTAACATTAAAATGCACTAAATGAATTAGATCCATTTACCTTTCGAAGTAGAGGATATGATATATATCTTGCTATAGGAGTCTGGCATAGTTAGTTGTAAATTCTGATAGTTCTTGCCAGCTTGTTAATATTAGGGAAAGTAATAACCTATTGAGGTTGTAATTTATTGCCAAAGTAAGATGGCGGCTAGGGCTGGCTCCTTTCACAGAAGGGCTTTATCTTAAAGAGAAGGTTGAAAGGGGAACTTGGCCCTACTTAAGCCACCTCCTGTCCCCTAAGATGCCGCACTTTGTTATTGTTAAAAATGGCGGTTGTTGTACCGCGTGCTGCCTTGTCTTTGCAGCTTACAGATAGTTGCTATGTACAGAAGAAATTACAATTTGGTATTGTAGTCGAAATATAAAGGATATTGTCAGCAAATCTTTTAAAAAGGTTCGCAATAACTGTAGAATTTGGAGGAGGATGTAAACAAAATTTAGCTATTCATAAAAACAGTGAAAATTTTAAGTAGTGAATAGTAAATTCTCGAATTCGTTGGAGTATTCTTTTACCTAAATTAGACGTGGGTTACAGTACGCATGAATTCGAGAGGCAATCATTCTTATATTCCTTTTGCTTTTTATAATAATAAATCTATCTTTTTGGGTAGATGTAATTCTAGGTCTACTAGTTCGAGCCTTATCGTGACGAAAGTGCATCTTTTCTATATAGTCCATTTTAAGCGATGGAAGGAGGACAAATTTGGCAGGAATTGTATTTTATTGTTGGACTGGTGAAGACAGTAGATTCATGATATATGAAAACTTTTTGTTTATAGTACTGAACTCTATAACTAAACTTTGTGTTTATAATAATGAACTCTATTATATTTATGTATGATCTATATTGGTTATTAATACGTTTTATTACCTTACTGGCATTTATTTTCCGTAGTTTTATTTGTTTATTTATTTAATTATTTCTCGATAACATGAGAATGAGCTAATTGGCTTGAAACACCGTTATTAACATAAATAAATGAAGGGATTGTAATTCATTCCTTGGAAACATCTTACATGATTAATTTCCTCATAATTTTATTGTTAATGGTCAACATTTTAGTCAGCCCCACTATATTTACACTTCAATTTCATTACAGTATCGAAATTATAGCCATAAGTATCACATCAGTATCGAAGCCCATAATATTATTTGGTTAATTCAATTCACTATCAGAACTTTTAGGTCTTCTATTTTACTTTTTGTTTAGTTGTTAGTTATTTAGTTGAATCTACTCTCTGAACTCTATTATAAGTGTCCTCAACTGATACAGATTGTAATATTTCTAAAAAAAAAAAAAAAATGTTAGTTGGTTGGGTTCATTTAGTATTAATGCAATCGGCAACATTAGAGGGAAATGCGTACGAGGGCTACAAGTATTCATTCATACTAGGCCTGAGAAAAATGTATTTTAAAATACTTTGTTTAAAATAGAAACAAAAATATTTTGTTTTCCTAAAATACAATTTTAATCACAAAATATTTAAAATGATGTAGAGTTGGTTGACCGTTGATATGATATGAGAAGGAATTAGTCGATCCACAGACTGGTACACAAATTTATCCACAGACTGGTAAACAAAACCAACATACTCTGGCAGATTACTCAACTACTACTCTCAACACCCCTTTCACCAAAAACTTAACGTTGCCAAAAACCTCATTCACCGATGTTTTTCTCTATCTGACCCTTACCTACATGAAACAAACACTAGACGCATACAACGGATACTATTGTCTAATAACTTCCCCTCCAACACCATTAAAAAACTTATTACTGACTACAAAACCCGCCCCTCATCCTCCATCTCTTTCTCTAGTTCTCAAAATCAGCCCCCCATTCCTTTATATAGATCTCTACCATACATCCCTTTACTTTCGGATAGAATTCAAAAATCTTTACGTTCCTCTATTCCCAACCTGCGAGTTGCTTTTAAAAACTATAACAAACTTGCCAATATTTACTCCAACCTAAAAGACCCCATCCCTCCGCAACACCGCTCTAATATCGTATACCGCATTCCTTGCTCTACCACCAATTGTAACTCCGCCTATATTGGAGAAACCAAAAACCAACTTAAAGACCGCATCAAACAACACAAATACTCAATTACTTCTAAGAACTCTACTGCTTCTAAACTCTCTGAACACGCCTTAACCTCAAACCACACATTTGACTTTGACAATACCTCTATTCTTGCCACAGTACCTAACCACGACAAAAGACTACTTACGGAAAGTGTTTTCATTCAATTAGACTACAAACCACTTAACTTAAAAACCGACAAGCAAAATCTATCACTCGCCTACTCCCAAATCATCAACATTTTAAAAAAGTCTCGATCATAAACCTCTATTTAATCTTCTCACTTCCATTTATACTTTCTTTTACTTCTCCTTTTATATATATATATATATATATATATATATATATATATATATATATATATATATGTGTGTGTGTGTGTGTGTGTGTGTGTGTGTATGTGTGTGTGTTTGTATGTGTATATATGTGTATGTATGTATGCGTTTATTTTTACTAGAACTTTTTTTTTTGACACTGCTAACTAGATTTTTTGACACTGCCAGTGTTTCAACCACCTCCCGCAGTGCCACATCCAACGGTATGTTTTGACTTTTATTGAGATTCCTTTCTTAACACACCTATCCTTCAACTATACACCTTATTATTATCTTCATACAGCCTACCATTCCACTACCGCTTTCAAAAAACTAAATGTCAATTGTCATCTATATATAGTACAACCTGTTTTTTGTTTCTTTATCATCATAACCTTGTTTTTACATTTATTCTTACATTTTAAAGTATTCTTTTAAAATTATTGTTTTCTTATAGAGTTATTTATACTTAATAATCTATCCCAACAATATTACACTAATGTTACCCTATTAATCTTTCAATTTCTTCACTTCTTAACCTTTGGTCCCGTTATCTGTTTATTTACAATTAAAGGTAACCTCCACTTGCTTGTTATCCACTGATATCTTATTATTATGTTATCTTATCCATATTTTAACTTTACTGTAACAATAGTTATTCAATTTTCAATCAATTTATTCGTTAACATTCATTTATTCGTTAACATTCATGTATTTATTTTCTTTTATCTATTTTCTTATCATGTATTTATTTTCTTTATCTTTTATTTCTGTATCTGACAACTTCTTCGTAATTTATATATACTTATATTTATTTTTTATTTTATTTTTATTTTTTCAACATGTTTGTATCTTTTGTAGCCCTGAAGACGACCTGCAAAGTGGGTCGAAACGTCGGCAAAAATTAAAATTATTTTTATATTTTAATTTTTTTTATTTTTTTGACCGCACCCTCGACTAATTCCTTCTCACAAAATATTTAAATTGTTTACAGAAAAAATATTTTATAATCGAAATTTAAATGCCTAATAAATTAAAAATTAAGTGAAGTAATTAAAAAGTAAATAGTAATTGAAATACTTGGTGAAATTGTATTTTATAAAAACAAAATACTTTCAATTTTACACTATATATTTTAAATTATTTTTCGCCAAGGTCTTATTCATACAGTATGAACACACAAAAGGATGAAAAATATAAATAATTATAATAAAGAAAATTAAAGGTATATAAGTGCCTCAGATCTATCATGATTTGAAATTTGTATTGTTTTTGACAATAATAAACAGCAATATTAGATCAATTTACACATTAAAATATTAAAATGTTTATAGTCGATCCGATGTTGGTATAGTGATGATATGCGAGTCCGTCACGTATTGAACAAAAAACCAGGGCAAGCCTGCGTTTAATGGAGAAGAGGACAGTAAGTATTGTCGTTAGTCTACTATGACCTATGATTCACACAGTAGCCAAAGCATGGGTTGTGCCTCCCATATGTGGTGCTTATTGTAAACCTGCAATGGCAAGGAATGGGCAATATGTACTGGATCTATATTACTTATTTATTGAAAAATATTACAATCTGTCTCAAAGGAAATTTATGATAGTGTACAGAGATCACTTTCACACACTAGGATCTATATTTTATTTTATTTTTTAATCTATTTATTGAATAATAATACAATCAGCCACTGCTGGAGGGCTATAAGCATTAGGGCTAAAAGTTCTCATTCATACAATATATACAAATAATAAATAAATAAATATAAATATAAGAAGTAAATAAATAATACTGATGAAAAAGATAAATAAAAATAAAAGAAAAAAAATAATAATAAACAAATAAAATAAAATAAAAACTTCTAAACACAATCATAACTATATACAATATATACATTCACCCAAGAATCTCCGAACCAGGCTTTTTCCCCCACACGTGGAAGGCAAAGCAAGACTCCGGAAGATCCCAGCGCCACTTTTCCAGCCGCACCACTAGTATTAGAAGAGCCACAGACGCTCAGGACATGAGTGGAGAAGCTGGCCATTGCCAGGACTCCAAAGGCATATTTACAAAAGATCTCGAGGCCACTGCCATTTCAACCTTCGAGGGGGATAGTATGGATGCTCGGAGCTGGATAGGGATTGGGCTAGAGGATTGGGATGATGTATGAGGTTCTGGTGAAAGTTGGAGAATCTTGATGGGATGATGTCATGGACATATTGGATGTTAAGGTCATGGTGTAGGGTCTTGTTCGTGACATAATATGGAGCATTGACTATTGTTCGAAGGACTTCAGACTGGAAGGATTGGATGCGTTTGATATTCGATGATTTAGTTGTCCCCCACAGCTCAAGTCCGTAGGTCCAGATAGGTTTCAGTATAGTCTTGTAGATTAATAATTTGTTTTCTGTTGAGAGATGAGATGTTCTGTTTAGTAGTCTATATAGCTGACCAAATCGTCGGTTAAGCTCTTGTCTTTTAAGTCTCGTATGTGGATTCCAAGTCAGTCTTTTGTCCAGAAGGAAGCCAAGGTATCGGACTGTGTCTGAGTAGGGAGGAGGAATTGAATTAAAAAGGATTGGCGGACAGGATCTGCGTCGAAGAGTGAAAGTTACATGTTTACATTTTGATAGGATCTATATTAGTGGTGGATCTTAGGTTTTGTTGAACGGGATATATTCATCCATCAATGATTCTATGAATGATTCTTTGGCCGTGTTGAGTGTCAGTTCGGGTCTGTGTTCATTTTCAATTCTATTAAGTTATAGATTCTCTACAAAAGCGATTTTTGGTATACTCCTGTGATTCGTATTGAGGAATGTTTTAACAAATGTCGGCAGTGTTCTGACGAGTGTAAGAGCAGCTGTGAAGGGATAAATGAAGAGCTATTTCGCTGGTTGCAAGTTTTCAACCGTTATCGCTAAAATCTGCAAGAAATTCCTCTCTCGCAGTCTTGTTACAAGGTCAGTAACAGAAAACAGCTGTTCCTTGATAACAATATTTACTTTGACTTGGACACTTCGTCAAATGAATTTTATTTCATTTATTTATATGTCCCTTTAATTTCTCTTCAAATTTAAAACAGCCTATTTATTTAAAAAAAACTTTTTTACAACGCATAGTTATTATGGGTGTTACCAATGAAGATTTACTGGCAGAGCTTAAAATATTAAAATTAAGATAACCATTTGAAGGAGATAAAGTAGCACCCAAGAAAAAAAATACAGGGCTTGATAGCTTTATTTTATTTTTAAATCTGTCTTTGAAAATAATGATTAATTATTAATTACTTCAACATGTTCATTAAAGTCAGGAATAATTTTCTCTTCACTTCTAATAAGATTAACAAGCAAAACAGGAAGTTATCTAAGTGACAAGTCACGAAACAAGATTCAAGACTCTAGTAAAAGGATTCCAATCAGCTGATAGTGGGCCTGTGTTCCCCAACTCCGGGGATCCACTGATCCTGTTAGCATTTCAACTCCTTCTAGCCAAATATCGTTAAGAATTAGCCTCAATCTCAACTTTATCATTATTTTACTTGACACATGTTCAAATTTAATTTCACTACTTCAAATTTTGTTTGAATTTTTTATTCAAAACTTTTAAATTTATTTTATCTATATATTTGATCAATATGGTGCCATTGTTATAAATCATTGCTCCTATAAATCTAGGATCTTTTCGCTGAACCTAAAAAAAAAAATTAAATTTTAGAATACTAAACCAATTGAATTCCTCTCGTATCCAATCTTTACAATCCAAAATCCTTCGTGAAATCCTCAATGCTCCCTACTTTGTAACAAATAAAATAATCCATAATGACCTGAATGTTCCATATGTTTCCGATTTGGCCCAATCCAGATATCTCTCCTTCCATAATAAACTTTAAAACCATCCTTATCCTCTCGTTTCTAATATTGCTTTCTTCCTCGATTCCTGATAACCCTCCTAGGCGCACTGAAAAGAAGATGACCTCGTGATCTCGTAATTTAGAAACTTTATTAGAGTACTACCAATGGATATATATTATCTACAAGCCTTGTCATGTCATGTATTTATCTGTATCACATTTGCTGAATGTTTATTAAATGTACAGTTGTAAATTTCATAAATAATAATAAAATATAATAAAATTGTTTATAGTTGTTTAATTAATATAGTATAAAAGTGTTTATATTTACAAATACATATATTGCTTTCTCTTCCATAGCTGAACGAAACCAAGGCAGTGAGAATTCCGGCTTTTAGCACTTATTTTTCTGACAAAAACAGAGCTTTGTTGTTTGTTAGTTGTTCACTGAAGACTAAAAATAATAATGAGGCCTTGGAACCTCAACAAGTGTCCGACCTCTTAGGACCTTCATGAGCTCTTCATTTATTACTTTTGATAGACCTTGAGGATGTTTTAGCGACTTCAACCACTTGCTACGGTATGGATTCCTCACATAACTAACATAAGATTGCTTAAGCTACCTCCTTGTCTCCATTTCATTCGCAATCCAATTTGACATTGAGCTACGGTAAACCGCCGAGTTATCTATATTAACAGATCACATCTTCTTGGGTTTTGGTACTATCTTCGTGGCTCAGTACTAACAATTCATTGTGATACTGAATTTTAAAAAAACGATTGATTATAGTTTAAATTGTACTGTAAATTTATCTGATCATTATCAATCCCTTAAATATTACTTTGGAAGAACTTAAGATTGAAGATTAACTAGAAAACAAATATCTTAATCTTTGAAGAAAAGGAAACATGATATGGATTAAATATAAGTCATAAATAACATAATTCTGTACTGCATATCACAAAAAAAAAAGTCTCGACTTATCAATATTGATAATTCATAACTTTTTTTACAAAATTTCTTAAGCAAAAAATCTTATTTTTAGAAAAAAAGAATTACCAATTAAATTGCTTAAACAAAAAGAAATAAAAATCAATATTTGGTTTATTACTGTAAGTCTGTAAAAGCATTATTATTTATTATTATAAATACCCAGGAAATAGAGACAAATTAATTTAAGATGAATGAAACCTATACAAATAGTTACAATTTTATTATAAGCAAATAGTAAGGTCATTATAGTTTCCTCGCCATTTCCATTGGTTACACATTTTTTTTTAAATTATTTTATTTAGTAATAATACAGTCTGCCACACTGAAGGGCATTAGTAATAGGGCTAAAGCATTCATTCACACAATATGTACATAAGAAAGGAAAATAAATAAAAATTATCAAGTAAGAAGAGAAAGAAAAAAAAAAAAAAAAAAAAATATATATATATATATATATATATATATATATATATATATATATAACAAAAGTAAAATAACAGATTAAAGTGTTACACAATTAATTATATTTTAAAGTTCGTATTTTTCTTTTAAGAATAAAATATTTGTAAGAAGCCGTTTTCAAACTACAGTAATTCCTTAACATTTGTTGGTTTAATATACTCGAATTTTCATAATCAGCTAATAAAAAGTACGGTACAGTTTCACACATTTACCTACTCGTTATTACAAAAGAAATCACGAACATAAACGATTTCTATGATAATATATACAGTTAGAATTATAATATTTTACATATGTAAATATAGATGTGTTTTCACAAGCATTTTTTTTTTTTTTTTTTTTTTCTTCTACGCCTGTTGACTTTTTTTAAGTCATGACTCTTCTTCAGCAGCTTGGGGCTGTTATAGGCGACAGTAGTTATAGTTTTGTTCTCTCTTCGTCGAGATATCCAGGAAGCACGAGGTTGGCTGACCGGACGCGATTGTATTCACTCATTCATCAGAAACTTTCCTGCAGGATGATTGACAATCTTTTCTTTCAAACTTCCATTTCGGTTTTTATGTGATAGGAGATTATCAGCCCTATACCCAACCCCCAGCCTGGAGGACCACTAGCTATGGTTTAGAGGTCGCTCACCTCCCGATGAATCTCGGAGTGTGGACGTTACAATGAAGGAATCGAATGCGCCGTAGTGGTCTAACTAAGTAGTCTAGTTGGGGAGCCTGCACTTAATTTTTTTTTGTGTGTGTGTGTGTTATTAATTCCCGCGAACGGGATTTGAGCACTTAATATTAAATTTTGCAGACAACAAAATTTGTTTATTTTTTTTTTAATATGCATTTTGTTTCATCTATTTCATTTAATGAAATGGATAAAACAAAATTCATAAAAAAAAAAATCAATTTTTGGTCGTTCAGATTTTACGAAACTCACATTTTTAATCATTCAGAACAAAACTAATTCAAGAATAAATATAAAAATTCGAGTTAAGTTAATAAATTTTAAGTAAAAAGAATTACACAAGCTTAAACTTATTGGATCTTATCGTTAAACATTAACTTGTTCAAAAAGTTGCTGAATATGATCCTTTTTTATTTTGAAGGTGGGAGGGAGGAAATCGGGACCACAACGAAGTGATTGAGCTTCAAAATAAACAAACACAATCACAAATATGACGTTAATATTTTTACAGTTTGTAACCAAAACAATTTAAATGTATATATTTATTTGTAAATTACGGACTTACTAGTAGATAATATAATTCATTATAATAAAATTCATCTTATTCTTTTTCCAATGGCTCTTCAGACCTTTAATGTTCCCTGGTCTCCTCAGGTACGCTATCCATCTAAGACGTGGTCTTCCTCTACTCCCGGTGCTATGAATGATATCACTCATTATTTTTTTTTAAATCTAGTGCTCTGACATTCGAGCTATATGCCCATTCCACCACAATCTCTCCAGTCATATATGCTTCACAATGTCAGGTTTAACAAAGAGGTTATACATTTCTTGATTACCCCTCCAGAGTATGTTTACCATACTCTTCTAGGTTCTTAAATGCGCTGCAGAATTGTTCTCTCAAAGCCAATAAACTTCGTTCATCCGAACATGATATAATCCATGATTCCAAGCCGTATGTCAGAACCGGCATGATCAGTGACTTATACAGCCGTAATTTTGTAGTCCTTCACAGATGATTACTCCTTAAATGTCTTTCTAACCCAAAGTAACATCGATTAGCAATAGCCTTTCCCTTATCAATTTCCTTTGAGACGTCATTGCCCGCAATCATAAAATATCCCAGATAGACGAATTAATTCACTCTTTAAAGCATATTCGAGCCCTATAATATCTGCCAAACTCGGAGGACATATACTTGGTTCTCCGGCTTCTAGAGCAAGGTACACAAAAATACTGCTGCTTGGAATCTTCCGACAGTATCTAGATCATCCGCGTAACCAAGGATATGAACTATTCTATTAAACACCGTGCCTGTTACATGGATCCTTGCAACCTGCACAGCTTTCTCCAATGCAATTTTGAAGAACAGACACGCCAGGTCATCTCCCAGTCTCACGTCATTTTTTGCAAAGCTTACCTCATACAACGAATTGTCACATTACTGAGCGAACTCTGTACAGATACTACATAAATGGATTCTGCCATGGTTAATTTAACCAATCGAATCGGTGCAAGCTATAAAGGACCACCTAAGTTTATACCCTTACAATCTCTGAAAATTGAAAATTCATGAAAACTTCATGAGTGTGTCATGCCAGTCTCACGAATCGACAATAGAATACATACTTAGAAGCGTAAATTAAAATACAGTTTAGAATAAATTTTTTACAGTCTAAAAGCTACTAGCCTAACATTCCATATGTTTACAACCTACCATATTTCTCAGACTTAATATTCTTAACAGTTATTTATATTAATTTTAATTGTTTAAATAAGCTAAGCTAATTTTTTTTGTTTAAAAATATTACAATCTATCTCAAAGGACATTTATAATAGTGTTCAGAGATCACATACACACTCTATGTACAATAAATAAAATAAATTATACAGAAAAATAATACATATACAATAAATAAGAATAAAATAACCTAAAAATAAATAAATAAAAAGAACGCATACATACCTATATATAATATTTACAATCAGGTGGGAGAACTCCGAGCCAGACTTGTCCCTCCAACTGTGGAAAGAAATGCATGATTCCAGGAGATCGCTGCACTTCTCTCTCATCCGCGTCACTGGGGCTAAACCCAGTGGAGATTGAACAAGAGTGCTTTAGCCACATACACTCATGTCGTGAGTGGAGAATCTGGCCATGCCAGAACTCTAATATTTACAAACTATAAAAGGTCGCGGGGCCACTGCCGTTTTGATCCTCTTGGAGGATTACAGGGATGGGTGGTGCTGGATAGGGGCAAAGGGATTTGGATAATTGGAAAGGTTCTGGTGAAATTTGGAGAATTTTGCTTGGATAAGGTCTAGGACAAATGGGATATTAAGGTCATGTAGTAGGGTTTTGTTGGTTACATAGAAAGGAGCATCCTCGTTCTAAGGACATTGGATTGGAAGGATTGAATCCGTTTGATGTTAGAACATTTTTAAGCGAAATTAGTACCAAGAACATTATACACATTTCTCCACATTTCATCCAACTTTAGATCAAATCGAACGAGAGGTTTTTATACAACAGGCGTGTCAAAATCAATTTGTTTGCCGATTCGAAACCAGAAGTATTTTTGAAATTGATACCTAATTGATTATTTGTTTCTTAATCCCTAACTTCCCTCTAACTTTAGTCCAAATTTAATGTGACGTTTTTGAAATACGGGCTTAACAAGGAAATCTTGTGCGGCTTTTGAGATACAGGAGAATCAAGGAAAACACTTTTGCCCTAGTTTAAAGGAAAGTATTGAATAGAATTCAATAAAATTGATACTACATTTTTTTTATCAATAACCAGCTTTCTTTTAACTTTAAACCGAATCTGACGAGCCATTTCTGAAACATGGGTTTATCTAAGAAAGCAAATTTGAATGTGCGTAGGTGAAAATATTCGATAGAATTTGATGAAATGATATGTTCTAACCCCACAATTCCTGAAAAATTTCCAAGAAAGTCTGATAAACGGTAGTAAGTAATATGCCCATCACGTATGTTTGGCTACAGACCGACACTCTCACAGACAGACAACGAACCTAATTTGTTCCTTGATGACTGAAACAAAACGCCGGTGAAAATTTTCGGTTCGAAGTTCAATTTTTTTTTTTTTTTAATCTCCCGTACGAATACAAATGTTCCCTATCTTCGGTAGTAAGGAAGCAAACATAATTAACTAACATAAGATATAAACCAAATTTATAAAACAAATATTATTTTTGGTTTTATGTTAAAAAAAATATCCTATTTTGATGTACACTCTAGCGTAGCAGCTTCCCTTGTAGAATTGTTTATATATATATATATATATATATATATATTTAATATCTGCTTTCGAAATTCAAATTTTAATATCGATATAAAGCATATCGGACAAAATATCGATACAAATTTTTTTATAGGTATCGTTATTTCCCAACATCTCAACTTGAGACATTACTCGGAATAGAGAGAGAACTTGGCGTTAAGACCAAGCTAAAAAGTTCACTGTTTCTCTCTCCGTCGAATAATATTTTTCTCATCCAACTTTCAGTATCAAATAGAGGCATAAAATTGCATTTTATGCCTTTGCTCTGCATAAATAAGATAAGTTTTTGTTATAATATTAGGAATGAAGTAATACAATTTCACCTACGATTAATGCTATACAGAAAAATAATACATGTACAATAAAATAAATAATCTATCAAAAAAGTTAATATTTCTCGCCCTGCGATAACTGTGTTATGAATATATTGCAACATAACTTGTTTAAATATTTAATAAATATTGTTCTCAAAAATATAGAAAATTGTTTCTTATTTTAGAACCTATTATTAATTACCTGGAATAAACTTAGCCAGAGACTCTCAAAAATTTTACTATAGCTCATCGTTGGATAATTGTTTTTGTTGCATCTTCTACATCGCTGGAGCATACGTTGTAACCTAAAGATACATGAAATCATTAACTTATAATCTAGAAAAATAGCTAAAACATGACATTCAATTAATAGAAATAAAACGAATAATATTAATTGATGAACTTATTGATGAAAAATAAATATAAATATATATATATATATATATATATATATATATATATATATATATGTAAAAGTATTACATTTAAACATAACTATTTAATTGGGAATAAGGTCACTTATTAATTATTTAATAAACTACTGAATGTTCATTTCCTATATGTTTATTGACGTTTCGATCCCGGAATTTCCTTTTTATAAGTCAACGATGGGATCCTCTTCAAAGCTAGAATTTTAAAAAATAGAGCTACGATCAGGCCAGGGACACACCAACAGTCTCAGCACCGTCCACTAGCACATATATTAAGCTACTCTAGTCTCTCTCTCTCTCTCTCTCTCTCTCTCTCTATATATATATATATATATATATATATATATATATATATATATATATATATATATATATATATATATACACACACACACAAATTTCCTAGTGTACAGAGACGAGGATGCTCCAGTTTACTATGGGTGCCCCAACCTCCTTTCCCGGGAAACTTTAATTGTTCGATATGAACGGTTCTCCGCTTTCTCCGCGTTCTCCGCTTTTTCTCCGCTTCAACACTCTGAATCGTCACTGCGTTGTGTTCTCTAATTTCGACTACCCTAAATGGACCCTCATACCGTATCAGATCTTTACTTCTGTTTGATCTGAGCTTTCGGTAAACGTAGTACCTTTATTTCTCCAATGATGTCCTTGATCATCATATTTTCTATAGTCACTCTTCTTCTGTTTTCTGCTTCTATTTCCCCCCAAACTTTATAATTCTCTGAGGATTCAAAGCCCACATTTTAATCTCTGTACATTGTTCTAATGGGATTTTTCCAGAATAAATACAGCATTATTATTATTATTATTTTAGAATTTCGCACTTAGAACTTCGCATGGGAAGATTCACTTAACCGGACCTAGTCCAAGGATAGGCTTAGATTTTATACTATGTTTCAAAATGTTTTGAAGATATTCGCCGTACATAGAAGAACTGCTCTTTGCCCTTCATCCAATACTTTTTCTGGCAGCTTCAACTTCTCAATAGACCCCATTATTCGTAAAATCGGTCTTGGTCTTGCACTTTGCAAAACCAAGACCAAGGCCGCCTAATTGTTACCAAGAGCTGGACTGTTAAAAAAAAAATCGATTTTTTCATATACAAATTAAGTCAAAACCAATATACTTTTACATTTTACTTCTTTAATTTTTCATTCGGGCTTAGTTAGGTTTCTTCTATTTAAAAAAAATTACAGTAATATCTCTACAGTAATTAGCTAATAAGTAACTGCAAGACTGTTGCGATACTCTTGTGGAAGACCAAAACCATGACCAAGACTGAGTTTGCAAGACCAAGTCTCGTCTCAATATCGCATTTGGAAAACACTAGAGCGGATGATATCGTCTCGGATGAGGCCATTGCTGGAGATTAGCACCGGAAATACATGTATATAATACAGTCTATAAAGTTGCCGAAGCTCCTGGCACAAGTCTTGGTACTTTCTGTTCTTTTCATATATCGTTTTTCCGATATTATCATCGGTAGGAAGCGTAAGATCAATCACATAACCACTTTTTGTGTTTCGGTCAATTAAGGCTATATCAAGATTATTATTTATTATTGTATGATCGGTTATTATTGAACGAACCCAATATATTGTTTAATTTTTCCCGGATAGTACCTCTTTGGGCTCGTACCGATAATAAGAAACCTGGTCAGTAATAATGTTATTTAATAAGGCTAAAGCTCGGTGCACAATCTTGGCCAGTTTACTGTGCCTCATTAGATATTCCTTACCGGCCAACGCCTGACATCCCGATGATATATGGTAGATTGATTCATTAGCGTTTTTACATAGGCGACATCGGTCACTTATATCTTCTCCACATATATAATTCCTATAAGCATTGGTGACAGCTACCTGATCTTGAATTGCCAAAATCCTTCTCTTTCGGGAAATAAGTATCCTCTTTTAAGCCAATTAATAGAAGCATTCTAACCGAATGTTATGCATTCCAACCTCATAACGATCAATATCTTTTCAGAAATAGCCTTGAAGAATCACTCCAAAAGGACCCCAATGCTATTAAAAACTTAATATTGTTCCTTAAAGAAATCAAAATATTTCACAAAATTTAATCACATATTGTAATTGTAAATGTTATGTTTTTTAAGTTTGTAGGTTCCTCTTCAAATTGTAAAAATACCTGTTATTTTTTTTTCTTTTAATCTAAATTTTTAACAATAGTGGTTTTTCAATTTTTCTTCTTGTCATTTTTAATATTTACATTGTACTTTCTAACTTCTCTTCTTTTAACATTAATTTTATTTTTTAAAACGTATTTTAGATTATATTCCTGAAATCATTAACTTTTTATTTAAATGTCCTTGTTAACTGTTAACTTATCTTTTTCTAATCTTTAATGTTTACTTTTACCCCCATACCAGACTGAAACTACCAGAAACCGCCCTACGTTTTCGTCTACTGCAGCACTTACTAGACAAACGCTCTAAGATTTCAAACAATTACAAACGACTCATATATATGACAATAATAAGACCTATTTGGACTTACGGAATTGAGTTTTGGGGCTCGACTAAGCCATCGAATTCATCTCGTATCCAATCCTTACAATCCAAAATCCTTCGTAAAATCCTCAACGCTCCTTACTTTGTCACAAATAAAATCATCCATAAAGACCTTAATGTTCCATATGTTTCCGATTTGGCCCAATCCAGATACCTATTCTTCCATAACAAACTGCAGAACCATCCAAATCCTCTCGTTTCAAACCTTGCTTCCTACTCGATCCCTTATAACCCTCCGAGGCGTCTGAAAAGAAGATGGCCTCGGGACCTTCTAATATAGAACTTTAATTTGAGTTCTACCAATGGGTAGTTTCTCTTCATGTTGTACATGTCATGTCACCAATGTCACATTTACTTATTGTATTTTCAATGTAATACTGTTGTAAATTTCAATAAAATTAAAACAAATAATAAAAAAAGGTTTAACTTTAATGGTTCTTGTACTTTTTAATATTTACACTGTATTCTTTAATTTCGCTTCTATTAATATTAATTTTTATTAGTTAAAAATCATTAACTTTTATTTTTATTGTCTTTGTTAACTTATCTCCTTTTAAATCTTTAACTTTAAATTTTTATAATTTTAATTCAATTGTACTATCATAATCATCTTTAACTATTTTAAACTTTAAATTGTATTTCTTAGCTGTAGTCTTGTTATGTGTGTAGCAATTTATTAAATTGTAATGTAGGGCGAAAATGACCCAGGTGGTTGAAGAGCCCAAAACATGTATAAATAAATAAATAAAAGCATCCCGACTGAGAAATAGAATTATTATTATTAAATAAACTTGATGGAAATGCTTGATAAAATAAAAACGTCATAAAATCACTTCAGAACAGATACATTCCAATATTTCTTTTCGGTTTCTCTTTTAACTTTATTGCTAGTACTCTGAAAGTGAAATAAAATTCTGTATCCAAATATTTATTTTCGTACTCAAACATACTCAAATTATTCAGTTATAGGTCCCTTCTTCTTCATGAATAATTTGAACATGATTAAACTGGGAATATTTAAACTTGTAAATATTTTGGAAACAAAAAAAAAATAATCGAACAAATTAAAGAAAAGGGGTAAAGTGGAACGAGTTGATGAAAAAACTCTTTGAAGAAATGAAAGGGGTTGGAACGGCTAGGGAAAGGAGGAGGACCCACTTTAATTTAAGATAATAGTGCTCCTTGGGAAAAAAAATGAAATATACTTCCCATTTAATAAAGAAAGTCTTGCTCAACCCTCCAATCGTTTGTGTGGAAGAAAGATTGAGGTTTGCCCCCTTCATCACCAGCATAGGTCGGAGGACACACCTGTTGGGAGAACCTCTGTCATTGGTTACGTCCTCGCCTTACCGAAAATATGAAAGTGGTTAAAATAATTCTGATATTGCATTTAATTAAGTTTAACCATTAAGTTTTATTGATTTGTTCTTAAGTTTTTTTTTCCTCACTAACGCTTTCTTTGGTTTATTGAGTCATTCGCTCTTTCGCAACCCAATGCAGTTTTGCTTTTCTACCATATTAGCTTTCCTAACATTTCATCAAGTGATGATCATTGTAAGGGCCACATTTGAAATATATTTAATTATTTCAAATACATAAGTATAGTCCAAGTAATAATTGCTAATACATATCCGGTTATCTGAGGGAGAGTAAAGACCCCCTAGGGAATGCAATCTTTTGTGAGGGGCAATAAAACACTTCAGGACAGAGGTCGGCAAAACACCTACAAAGACCCACACTTTCGAGAAAGAGGAACAGCCGTACGGCCTGAAGGCGTGGTCAGCACTTATGCTACGAAAATTCAACCAATGAAAACCACTCTTGCCCCGCCCTGAATATTTAGTATAAAATCTACAGAGAAGGGAGAGAAAAAGGTCTGATGTGGAGATTCGGCCCTGAGGAGAGGTCTTATGATGATGTCCGGCCTTGAGGATGGGTGTCTTGTTTTCTTCTGGCTTGGAGACCGATGCCTTGGCCATACATGGACCATGAAGATCCTGGCAGAGTTTTGAACCATGACGAGATGATCTCAACTTAGCAGATGCAGTGATGACATCTACCAACTACTCCACTTCATATACAATAGATAAGTTTTATTCCCAACAATAAATTTACCGATGTTCAAATATTTCATGGCAATATAATTCTCAAAACAGTTCATCTGAAATCATGCCTTCACAGTTCATTATTGAATTCATTGATTCTTGTAACTATAATTTGTAATTCTTGTAAATATAATTTATATATATTCTTCATTAAAAATTGAAATAAATTAAGTTTGTTAGTAAAAGTTATTTTAATCATGCCAACTATTTATATCATTACAATTACAGGTAATATTTGGTAATTAGAAAGCATGATAAACACAAACCAACCTTTGAGAAACGTAAACCAATTCATTAATTCTGGACCAATCAATATATTATAAATCCAAATTTATTTTACTAATTATTTATAATGAAATAATTCTGGGTAATTATCATCAGTAATTATCCAGTGGCATCCCGAATAAATTTTGAAAGTCCAAAAGGGTAACATTTCATCATGCATTGAGATGTTCTATATCTCCTCTTATATTATTGCAAGGATACAATAATCATATCTGCGGTAATAATAATAATAATAATAATAGCAGTTGCTATTCGTTAATCGAAAACGTCCTTCTTCCTCCAATAACATAGCTTTCCTAGTTAGAATATTTATCTGTCAAGTGATCAGTCAATATCACATTTTTAATACTTTTTGGCAAATTCGAAATTGATGACTCGAGAAGGTTAGTCCATTTGTAATCCATTCTCGGTCTCATCTTCGGTCTATTCGTAAATCGGAAACGTCCTTCTTCCTCCAATAACATAACCCATCTCTTTCCTCCTTAGAATATTTATCTGTCAAGTGGTCAGGCAATATCACATTTTTAATACTTTTGGGCAAATTCGAAATTGATGACTCGAGAAGGTTGGTCCATCTGTAATCCCTTCTCGGTCTCATCTTCTCCAAAATATACTGTGGCCTGAAAGCATTTCGAATAATGATTTAGTCCCATATAATATTACCTGTAGGGCGATCTCAACTATCTTATTTAGTAATTGATTTTTAACTGCAAAAAGGTGCTTCCTAGCGAAAACATTTCTATTTCAAAAATTGAACAAGACCTAAATGTTCCTTATGTTTCCGAATTGGTTCAATCCAGATACATATCCTTTCACAATAAACTTCGGAACCATCCAAACCCTCTCGTTTCTAACCCTGCTTCCTATTCGATCCCTAATAACCCTCCGAGGCGTCTGAAAAGAAGATGGCCTTGATACCTTCTATTATAAATACATTTTTATTTTTAGAGTGCTACCAGTGGGTAGTTTCTCATCAAGTGTTTCCATGTTCTTATTTTCTGTTATCACATTTACTAAATGTATTCTTTCTTAATACAGTTTTAAACATCGTTATAATAATGATAAAAAATTAAAAAATTTCAGCATGGAATTCAGCATTGGATCAGCAACTAACATTATCTATTGGGCCTAGAAATTTGTTTCTAATCGATCCTCCACACAAAACAATGTTAGCGAACTTCATATCAGTCCAAATTATTACTATTTTAAACTAGGTGCTATATAACCAACTAAAGCATGAATGTTTACACTATTCAATCGGCTCACTTATGCTCAGTTTCAACGTCAATTATTAATGCAGTAGTTTAAACTATTTTTTCGCATTTATCTTTAATGCAATGACTATTAGTAATTACTTTTTATAAGTGGCAAACTAATGAGTGTTTCGACAAAACTAGAGCATGCGCAGAACTGAAGGATTGAAAATAGAAAGGTATTGAGGAGGGCCTGAGCCGGATTAAGGGAATGCCTTCTTTGAGAATGAGGAACTCTCCCATCCGGGGCGACCAATTTAAGAGTTCGCCTTACCAATTTAAGAGGTCCTTAGTATATGTCACTGGTAGGGAACCTGCGGCCTCGAGGCCGTACGTGTCCTTCGTAACGTAGCTCTAAACGTTTTTACGCGTCTTTCATTAAGCTAGTACTAAAATTAATTAATATTAAATATTTTAGTTTTAAAAAAATTGAAATCGATCGAATTAAGTTGAATGTATGTAGATGGGCCTGTATTTACTTATCAATAAAAATATCAACAGTAAAACTTATAATATATTGTTTCGGCATCCATTATCACTGCTTTACCTTATCTATCTAATTATAAATATATTCCTCACCTATGGTCTATCTAGTCTGGTGTATAGTGTGTGTGTGTGTGTATTTAATGTACTTGGTGGGTACCCTTCGAGATTAAAAGCAGGAAAATCCTTTTTTACATTAATTTAAAAAATCGTGTAATACTGCATTGCAACGAAAATTTGAACCCTGGAAAAATAGGATTTCGTCAAAGCCGTAATGCCAAAAAAATTGAACCCTGGATTCAAAGAACTACTAACCATAGGTATTTCCTTACTTCTATTTTCCTACCCGATTCTATTTCCTCCCCCTTTGTTAACTTGTGTTATATATTGTAAGATTAATACATAGATTGATATTTTCTAAAATTAAACTTATATTAAAAAATAAACCATATCGGGTCTCTAATTTTGTTATCATCTTATGGTTATACATAAAGTCATTAGCATATAGAAATTGAAAAAAAAAAATCAACATCATATAATGCATAGAAAAAATTAGTAATGCCTTAATTAGTAAAATTAAAATTAGTAAAATGAGTATGAAATTATTATTCTCAAATTTCCTTAAAAAAATAAATAAAATAACAACATAGGAAAGTGAATTGATGAGGTATTTTAAAATCTTATTAAGATAATTTACGTAATGGTTTGAATTTATGAAGTTATCATGTAAATTATTTTATTTAAGTCTTTATAGAATAAGATATTTTCTTATGGAGGTGCCATACTGGGATTTCCTCCCACCTCCAGAAGGGACTGTTATCCCTGGGAATGGTAAATGATGCGTGAAATGTCCGTTGGGTGGGGAAGGAGGATTTAGCCCCTGTTTTCCACCGACCAAGAATAGCTAATAACCTCTGTAAAAACCTGATATTTTATTTATATTTTGTTTTTCGTAAAAGGCAAACATCTCTTATTTGACTTATTGTTTAAAAAAATAAATAGCCTAAAAAATATGTTTTAAAGGAATTGGATCGTAATTTTGAGGAAGTTGAAAATCACTACCAGTTTCAAAATCAAGAAATAAAATAAGTTAAGTAAAGCAGTATATGTTCAGAAGACACGCGATAGTTCCGGGAGTAATTTCATCACTTGAAATAAAACTGAATATTTCTTCTGTGCCTAAAAGAATTTAATCATCATCTCTTGTTAAAGTCAATCAAGCAAGTTTCAGAATTTGTAATTAAGTAGGAAATGATGTACTGTGGAGGGCCTTCTTATTTATTTTGTCTCTTAAAATGATTTTACAGTGGTGGGAATCATAGGCGGATCTATGGGGAGGACTTTTGGGCTGAAGCCCCCCCCCTCCCAAAATGGTAAAATGTAACCATGTTTTATGGTAAAAAATATTTTAAAAATATCTCTTAAAGTATTATTTTTCCTGTAATTACATTTAATAGGACTTCAAAAATCACATAAACACCATTTCACATATGTAGATGTATCTTTCTTTTTTTTTTTTTAGAGTAGTTATCGTTATATATATGAAAAAAAAAAACCTTTCGGGCTGAAGCCCCCCCACAAATTGAAATCCTGGATTCGCTAGTGGTGGGAATGAACATCATTACGTCACAGAGTTGGACGAGTAAGTAAAAATTGGCCACATCGGCTATTTTTCTCTAGTATTTCAAAAACTAAAATAAATGTTTCATTGATACCTGCTTGAATTCCTGAGAATGTTTTCAGCTGGAATAATATAAATTTGCATTATTTTTACTGAATAGTTTAATCGAAAACCTAGTTATTTTGTGGATTTTTTTATGTTTTGTAAAATTGCTTGGTTTGAGCAGGTGGTTGATAATATTTTCTTAAAATTTTACCGACGTTTTACTGTCATTCGGATTAACTAGAAACAAACATAATATTGTATACAATTTTTTTACTTCGGCTCTTTTTATTTCTTTTTTTTCTAACAAAAATAGGTATTTTTAAATCAAATTTTTACAAAGACTGCGAATTAAAAAAAAAGTTCCGATTTCCTCCGAAAAATTGATTTACTATTACATTTTAGGAATTATTGTTATAGAGACATTTGTGGTTAATTTTAACCACTATAATCCACCAAAAGTTAGTTAAAAAATATTTAATATTATTTTTGCATGTATGAATTGCCGAACAATTACCAGTTTGTATTAATTGATATCTAAATATAAGAGGACATTCACACAAATTTATATTTTACAATTGTATTTAATATAAATAAAATAAGGTTATGCAATTATTTGTTTCGAAAAATAACTCAAAACAATAAACCAAATTAATAATAAAACATTACAATAAATATTAGTTCGTTACAATTACAACGAAATCTTCGTTTTCATTGTTTCATAATTTTAATTTTGTCTACCTAGATAAGCAATAAAGATTTATATTATTATTTTAACTATATATAACCATCGTTCATTTTCGCTCTAATAAATAAATAAATAAACAAAAACAATCCCGTTAAATGAACTGAAAGGTTTATTTAAAATTAAATAAATGGTGAAATCAATGGGTTCCCGTATAAGATAGGCTCAAGAGAAAAAACTACTTTTATTTACTTGCTCCACTAATATTACTGTCTGCTAGTAATAAAACATAATACTTTCAATCTCTAACCCTTATTCTTCTTAAATATCATAATAATTTTATAAGGGTAAATTGAATCTGAAAGTATTGGGTTGAACCTTTATATATTAATCAAGTATTCTTAATATAATCATTAAGATTGATGAAATAAATATGATTTTTTTTTTATCAGAGAATGTCAAGAAGTTTGGTGTTTAAAATATGGTTATCGATGGTGTTTAAAATTTCATTGTGATAAAAATACAATGTTTATTATTCCATAAGAACTATTGTAAAATGAATATACGATACATTTTTTTAGTTATTACAGATAAATGTATTATAATTAAATTTTTGTTTTTTCAAAAGTAAAAAAATAAATAAAATAACGTTTTTATACAATAATATAGACAGTAGTTATAAATAGTTATCTAAAATTATGCGTTTCAAGATGTCTATCATTTTCTAAGTTAATTTATCGTTTAATTTAAAAATTTCCTGGTTTAAACAAAGAAACAGGAATTTTCAGATTTTAATATGACGTCATCATTCGTGTTCCTTGATCTTGAAAACATAAGAGCACTAAATATCAAGTTAATCCAACATCATTTACAAGTTTTAAGCGCATGTCCAAGAAAACGCGTGTTTTCGCCCCAATGTGCGTCGGTTCTAATTTTAAGTCGAAACTTTAGGACTTGGGATTCGGTTTTTACTAATTAAAAAAACCCACACTATAGTTAAATTGTAATATATATATAATTTTTAATAAGTTAAATAATTGTATCATGTAAAAATAGAAAGGTAAAATATAAATTAGTGTTTTTGAATTGATTTTAATCCCACTCATTCCACGCTGCTTGACGTTGTGTAGCCGTCTAAATTGCTCGGTTGATTGGTCCTCCTTCAATCCAAATACTTTTCAGTGCACATTATTTATAAAATCCTAAGCAGTAGTGTTGTCAAAAATCGGTCTTGGTCTTTGCACTTTGCAAGACCAAGGCCGCCTAACTGTTACAAGACCAAGACCAGGACTGGTAAAAAAAAAATCGATTTTTTGAATAAAAATTAAGGGAAAATAGTTAATAATACTTTTCAATCTTTACTATATCGTTACTATATGTAAATAATTGGTATAATCAATATACTTTTGCATTTAACTCCTCTACTTTTTCATTCGGGCTTAGTTAGATCTTACAGTAATAAAAATTTACACTTATATCACTATAGTAATGGGCTAATAAGTAATTTCAATACTGTTGCGAGACTCTTGCGCAAGACCAGGATCATGATCAAGACTGATTTTGCTAAACCGAGAGTCATCTTGGTCTCCCATTTGGGCAACACTACTAAGGAGTTGTTCATACCTTAATTCATACCTGTCACATTTCGCATTCGTAGAGAACTGTAAGAAATGTAGTGGTTCCGTAAGCCCTAACTTTTAGTTTTGTGACAGATGACGCCAGATGAGCAATTTCGAAACAAAATAAGAAATATATATATTCAGACTTTAACCAACCCAGTTCTAGTCAACTATACTTCTAGTTATCAATAAATCTATAAATATTTAATTTCTATCGGTTCAAACTTATTCCCTCCTATATCTAATTCATCGAAATCTTCGCCATTTCTGCAGCTAACAATACACTCTGTCTTATCCATATTTCATTCAAGCCCCGATGTTTTACCAGCTCTCAACAACTGATTTAGTTTTATAGTTACCGTGTCTTCGCTTAACAGAACCAAATCATCGGCAAATCTGAGCACGAATATTTGGCATATTTAAACATTTTCCAGTACTTTTTTCTCTTTTCTATTGCTGAATTAAATAGGGAAGCCGAATGAGGATTAAGTTCTCATATACATGAATGTATCAAAATCTTCTTGGAAAAATCAATTACCGATTCAAATTTTTACATCATGCACATCTTTAGTTGATTTACTAAATTTCGTAGAATCCACTGCGCTGTGAGACATAGTATTAATATTTACTAATAATTAATATTTTTGAAAACAGTGAAAGTGTTTTCATGTTATTCCTCTTAAATAAAATTGATATATATCTGTTTTCATTTTATTTAAGAGGAATAAAATGAAAACAGATATATATCAATTTTATTTAAGAGGAATAACATGAAAACACTTTCACTGTTTTCAAAAATATTAATTATTAGTAAATATTAATACTATGTCTCACAGCGCAGTGGATTCTACGAAATTTAGTAAATCAACTAAAGATGTGCATGATGTAAAAATTTGAATCGGTAATTGATTTTTCCAAGAAGATTTTGATACATTCATGTATATGAGAACTTAATCCTCTTACTTAATATTTACTAATAATTAATATTTTTGAAAACAGTGAAAGTGTTTTCATGTTATTCCTCTTAAATAAAATTGATATATATCTGTTTTCATTTTATTCCTCTTAAATAAAATTTATATATATATATATATATCTGTTTTCATGTTATTCCTCTTAAATAAAATTAATTAATATTTTTTATTGTTAAATTTATAGCTGAACATATCCTGGGCCAGGGCATAATAATTTACGTTATATCGACTTGCCTTTAATAATCGTAATAATAGATGTCATATTTTTTCGATTAGAGACAAAATATCCTAATTCTTCTGGAATATATTGTTGTTAACGACTAATTTAAAAAAAAAGAAGAACTAATTGTAAACATTGTTCCAAAAGCCTATCAGATTCCAAATCGACATATAGCTATTTATCTTCATCCTTATTAGTCATATAATATTTTTTGAAATAATATTTGTAAAATATTTATATTGCTCCTCTGGGTGTATTCTGAAAGAGTAAGTTTATTAAACTTCTGGTAGAGATCCAACAATGTATTCACTAATAGGATTTAAAAGCGTTTATCTTCCCTGTAGACCAATGAACAAACTAACCCTAAAAACCGTTAATTCTACAGTAAGAAGAGGTAGTAGACCTGGAATTGGATTCTTTTAAAGCCAATTGAGTAATCAGGATGGGGGAAATAGGAGGGGGGGGGGAGTCAGCGGCCAAATGAGATACAGTCTTAGTAATCTAGGCAATTGAATGGCTCAATCAGAGCTCAGGCCAAACATCTATTTCTTCTTTTACAGTTCGATTAACACTATATCCTTCTATTTTATTTATTTTTATTTTAAGAAATAAAGTGATCCTTTTTATTATTGTTTTTATTTGCCCTTGCAATTTCAGTTTAATCTCATACAAAATAATTACTCTATCAATATTACTTTTTATTATTACTCTATTAATATACGTTTGTTTATGTGCATATAAATTAATCGTAAAAAATATATTTTTTAAAATTATTTTATTGCATTAATTTTTTTAATTATTCATATATTTGTATATATACATATATTCAGTGGTCTAAAAAGTTTCGAACAAGTATTTCAATTATATATATATGTATATTCAAATTATAATTATTTTCAATTAGTAACAAGCCAAGTTCAGTTATTCTGTAACTAGTATCCCTTTAGAACAAATTATAAATGCAGAATATAAATAAACCTTTTAGTTTGTCCATAACTTTAGTTAAATATTTATAAAATGATTGGTCTTATGAAGTAAGAATTATTTTTTTTTCACGACTTTCACAACATTGGTCATATGTCGTCACCAAATATAAGTTTTTGCCATCTTCTTATTTCCTGCCAGTCTTTTCTTCACGCACGCCCCCTGTTCATCATTCCTTCCTTTACCCCCTCATACCAGTTTTATAATCGAGCGACCTTTCTTCTTTCTGGTTTCTGGCTATCCCAATTTCGCTTAGGCCATCGCCCCTCTTCCATCCTCATCAGATGCCCATACTACTTACATATATACCCATACAGTCTCATAGATTCAATGTTGTAGAGGATGTTCTCTATTTGTTCTATTTGTTTCCTTATTTCACGGTTTGGAACTTTTTCAAGGCTAGAGAAACCACATGATCGTCTCCAATTGTCTATTTCTAGGGCCAGTAATCTTTTTGATTGACTCTCTTTAATTACCCAAGATTCGGCTGAATAGAGTAACACTTTCCAGGAACGATTTGTAAATCATTTAAGGCAGTGGCCTTAAGAACAAAAGAAAATAAAGTAAAAATACAGGTAATAAAAAGAAATAAAAAAAATATACATAACTAAATATAGAATAAACAGAGAAAGATAAAATAAACAAAATAGTATCTGGGGGTACTTTTAGAGTCTTGCGGGTCACTTAGACTCTGACGTGCATTTCATGATGGATTGAGAATGGAATAGCTGCTTAAAGAGAAGAGGTTTGAATGGAGGATAATGACATTGCGTGTCGAATGTCGAGAGGGATAGAATTCCAGAGGGAGACGCCTTGAATTACAAAGGATTTGTCAAACGCAGCTGTTCGGTGAGGAGGAGGATAGAGGTCAGACGTACGGGATCCGGTAGGACGAGATTGAATGGAGGATTTAAATTGAAGGGTCTATAGAATACAGGAGGATCGCTAGATCTAATAACCTGGTATAGGAAGATAGCAAGGTAGTATCGATGGCGGTGAGACGGATTGAACCACTTCAACTCGCTAATACTGGGTAATATGTGTATCTCTTGAGATTCTAAAAAGCTTATTGGGGAATTAACTTTGCTTGGTTTCTAGTTCTCCTGAGAGTCCGCCAGATTACATTTCTTTGGAGATAGCGTAGACAGTTGAACTGTTTCAGGGTGAAAATAGTACGACGGGCAATTCGGAAGATGTGTGGTTTACGGGAAAGGGTTTGATCAAAAGTAACACCGAGACTTTTAATGGTATTATAGAACCAGATAGACGAGTCCAGGATAAGATTGGGAGGTACCGTAATGGATTTTAAGAGTGAGGGGGGTTTCGATCAAGGGTGGCGTTTGTCTTCTCGACATTTAAAGTGTGATTATTGAGATATTCCTAAGCGCACATTCTATTGATATCTTCCTGGGGTTCAAATATAGCATCAGAAGATTCAGCCAGATTAAAGGAAAAATAAATTTGAACGTTGTCGGCATACAGGTAGTATTGGCAGTGCAGGGTAGGGGAAGGGAGGTAATTGATATAGGTGAAGGGGTGGAAGATAAGGAAGAACCTTGTGGAACTCCTCTGGACAAGAGTAGAGACCCTGATGGAGAATTATTAGGAACTACAACATGCAAGGAGCGACCGGTAAGGAAGTATGGATGACAGGGAGATATTTTTAATTTTGATTAGAAGAATATTATGGTCTACTGAGTCAAATTACTTGGAAAAATCAAGGATGTTGAATGGTGGTGAGTTTATGTTGGTGTATAGCTGTGTGTGGTGATCTTGGGATGAGTCTCTGTTGGGCTGTAGCTGTTTGGAGAAAAAGAAAAAATATTATATTGTTGACTGAAATAAAATTATAATTTTTCATCTACAAGAACTTTTAATCAGAGAAAATAAAATAAAAAAAAGGTGAAAGTTCTATTTTCAGAATTCATTACTTAAGCATTTTTTTTTTAATGAAATACGCAGAATGGATACATGAAACGTTCAGAGAGATCTAAAAAAACACAATCCTGATTCTCAACAACAAAAGCGAAACCATAGCATTCTTCCATGCCATACGATGCCATCTCTGATTAAGCTGATTGGGCAAAATATTTTTTTTCAGCAAGATGAAAATGTTGATATTTTGCCATTGTTTTAAATATAAGTACCCATACTAGAAAAGGGAAATAAATTACGAAATATGGAATGTTAAATTTAATTTTCGAAAATAACAAAAACAAATAAGAATTCCAATATAATAACAATTTTTACAGATGCATTCAGGTTCCTAAAGTTTATACGAAGAATTTTGATGTTAGCAATAAAGTATAAAGACTGAAGTATATAACAAAGTAGCGAAATTTAAACAATAATCTAGCAATATTCTACCCATGAAAATAAAGTCAACACAAAGGATTAATCCCTTGGCTGGTTGTTAACTAAAATATAAATATAATGTTAATTTAAATATATTACTTCTACAATATCTGTAAGGTTAAATCAGTTTACGATTAAGAATGTAACAATACTTTTAAGTTGAAACGTTTATCATTTTTATAAATATATGGTTTTGTTCAAAGACTGTTTCACACCAGTATATATATATATATATATATATATATATATATATATATATATATATATATATATATATATATATAATGCGTGTGTGTGCCTGTTCGCACAAGAAATAATAGAATAAAGATTAATAAGATAAGGTTTCAATTTACTTTATTTTATGAAAAATTGGTATAACCTTCATGAATTTTAATTCTTGTGAAGCTTAAATTGTTGTTACTTTAGTTGAAACCAATAAGAGATAAAACGATTGCTTATCGAAATGTGACCGGGAGAGAAAAGTTAATTAGTATTGGGGCATGATCTGAATTTGAACCTGGCATTACTGCTAGCCAAATGTGTGCGGAAATGGAATTTGTAAATTTCAATATTCTACAATTGAACAAATATTACCTGACATTTAAGAACAGATATGAATAACGGGTTTGATGTATATTACAAAATATTAAATATCTGGTAATATTTCTCCTTTATTTTATTTTTGCTATTGTTAAAATGTTTTTTTTTTATTTGTACTTCGTATTATTATTTAAAAAAATATTATAGTGAGGTCGAGGCAGTTCCAAATAATACCTATTCATGCTCATGTTTATAAATAAAATACAATGTATAATACATATATATCTACTAGCTTTACCCGGCCACGCTCTGCTGTGGCTTAGCCTGGCGAAATGGAGAATAAAGAAAATAGAAAGCACATATGAGTGGTTTAATACCAAAGGACATCTGTCATTTTTAAAAAGTTGAGAAACAAATTTTTCTGTGAAATGGCTTCAATTGAAAATAATTCTAATGATTTTTTTTTTCATGAGTCAACTAGATCATTCGTAATCATCTGAGAGAATACGCCATCATTCTTGATCATCATAAACAGTCTGAGCTGGACTTATAAAACTAAAATTGACTTTATCTCCGCTTTATGAAAATGACAGAAATCCGTCCTTTGATATCAAGCCATTCATACATATTAATTTTTTTTTTTTTTTTTTTTTTAACGAACAGGCCTTAAAGACCACGCGAATACCATGAAGTTAATGCTTCCTCTTCATCTGCCTCCTCTTCTCCCATATACCCCTCATGAGCATATGGTCTGCGCGTGCTTACGTTTTCTCTCCTCAGACTACGCAACACCCTTTTTGGAGCGCTTCTTGCCCGCAAGAACCGTTATTCTCTTGAGCGCCTTTCTGTACTCATCTCTGTCTAAACAATCTTGGTCTCTTAGCCCCACTTGGTCCATATCATCCTTAATCTGTTTAAAATATCAGCTTACATTCTTATGACTGTGGATGCGCTGAAAGATTTTATGGTTAAGTCTTTCAGGATTCATCCTTATCATATGGCCATAGAACCTCAGCCTTCCCACTCTAGCGTCAGTTTCTAGATCCGTTGTTTCTTTATATATTTCCTCATTTGACCTCAACCTGTATCCTTCAGGTGTTCTCCTAGGCCCGTAGATTCTTCTGAGAATTCTTCTTTCTATTTTCAGAAGGCTTTCTAGGCTGAATTTTATTATTATTTTTTTTTTTATATTTAATGTATTGTTTAATGTTCAACTTTGTGTTGGTCATTTTATGGGAAATAAAAATTTAAATGTTTTGGTTTTCTAAACTCTAAAATCTCAGAAAGTTCTTCATCCATTGCCTTGAAACTTTGGGTTAACGTTTCATTTAAATACACGCGTGGTTTAATATATCTAATATTATAAAGTATAAGGTGAAACTATTATCATATCTATTAAAAACGAACCATCAGTTGGATATAAAAGCAACACTTGCGTTTCAAAATATTTTACGATACTATTTCAATGTTAAAGATTTTCAAATATCAATCATGGCAATGCATTTAAATTGCGCTATAACATATCATAGCGTTCATTTCGTGTGCATTACAGCTGCCTTTCACCTTTCTCAAAAGATTTCGCGTACCCCTCATAATAGTTGCTTGCTTGCCTCTTCTTAGTAACAACATGATTAAATACAGAGTTGTAAAAATTGTAGTGAAAAATAATCCATACCCATGAAAGAAATCCTACGGCAAACGGCACAACTTTATTCCAACACAATGTTAGAGAAAAGAATTAATTAAAAAATGAAATAAACTTAAATCAATAAAAAAACTGATTTCTTAAAGAAACATAAGCGGTGAAATGTATTACTCAAGAGTTCAATCTTTTTTAAATAATAGCAAATCAAATATTTGAAATGTATCATACTACTTCCAGAATACATTGGGAGGAAAATAAAAAAGTAATATAAAGAGCGTATAATAGTATTGACATACATGAGGAAAATCTTACCACTTCTTTAAATGATACTTTCAATTACTGTAGTAATTATAAAATTTTAGATTAATCAATAACATAAAAAAAAAAGGAAATGGCCTTTTCTGAAGAGAAAGGAGTAAATGTTTAAAATTCTATAACAACGCAATGAACAAACAAAACATTTAATTTTTTTTTTTACATACATAAAATTATCGTAAGACAGAAGTACTATGCCAGAAACCTTCAGAAAAAAAAAATAATTTTTCGATTCCAATGAAAATTATTATTTGGGTGTTTATCGAGGTGCGAAATACAAATCTCAACTTTGTTTCTCCTTAAAAAAATGTTTTAATCCACTTTACTCCTACGGCCGCTAAAAATTGTTTTATTTCGGAGATAAGGCTAATCTATTTCGATAACATTCTTTTTTTTTTTTTTTTTTTTGGCTGGAATTCAGGAATCTTTCAAATAAATGTGGGCATTATCAATAAAAAATTGTGTACTTTTTTAGTTATCGGTAAATAAAATATTGAATTCATCGTAAAATTTTTCAGCTTGTTTTCGGGAAAGTATGTTACACACGTAAATTAAAAGGGTTTCAAGGGGGAAGACTTTAGCCAAGTTTCGTTAAAATCGTTAAAGCCGTTTTGGTACTACAGTTTATAGCGACACATTTATATATATATATAAATACGCAATAAATATAGATATAGTGATAAATTAATCAATGTAGATTATATATTTTCATGTTTTATAAAATAAATTTCATCTGATGTTGCCGGACACAATATTTTTCATTCACTTGGGTTAAAAAAAAAATCAATTCAACCAGCTATAATTTTTTTTTCATTTACTAAAAATAAAGGCAAGATTTTACTAATTTATTGAAGTGAATTACGAGAGTTTGGGATTTATTATAGTAAGAGAGTTAAATTCCATCACTTAATCAAAGATAATAGGTGATATTTCAGGAAAAGACTTACCCGCTCCTTTATCCAATTGAGATTTCTTTGTTCCGGGATGAAAGTTTTTTATATAATGAGAGTTTTTTATTTCTCAAAGGACAAACCGTTAGAGGCTTTCCGTATTTCAATATAGACGTTACTACGTTCTTTAAGATAATCAATTTAGATTTACTACTGATTGTGAGACAACCCCGTACGTCTGATGTGATGGATAACAACCAAGCTAAATAATAATTTTATATTTGGATTATATAGTTTTTTTATGTTTACATAAATACTAAAACAACAGTTAAAATTAATACGAAAGTAAAACAAGTTTTTAAAAATAAAGAGGGAACTGCAATAATATTATATGGCTGCCCAACTGTGTTGAGTAGGTAAATCAAACAGCATACTCATGAGACCAAGATACATAATTTAAAACTTGAACAAAAGAGTTAGTTGGGACCATTTACCCATGGTAAAGATGTTAAAAAACCAGTGTACAGAAATGAACAAGCGGATGCAAATCTTTGTATATGTAGTTTTCGGTTGGTTTCGGTTTTTAATTCGGTGCATCTTCTAAGGAACCGTTCCAAATATTTTAAACTATCAATAATGTTTTTTTTTTTAATTGAGGTGATATTTATATTCATAAATATTTGATTTTTCATTTATTTATATATTCAGAGGTGATACAAGTATTCATCGATACTTCTTTTATCAAAATATTTTATCCAATCTCTTTCTTCACGAGAATCACTTCCGAAATAGCTGTCCGTATAATATTGTAAGAAAAGTAATAAAAAGTGTTCCTGTTTTCTGGGAATATTACTTAACTTTATTTATTTTATTTTTGTTAATGGTTTTATTGAATTTTAATAAAGTCTGCCACACTGAAGGGCATTGGTACTAGTGCTATAGTATTCATTCACACAATATGTACATAAAAAAGGAGAATAAATATAAATAACCTAAGTAGAAAAAAAAAATATATATATATATAATATTACAATGTTTATTTATGATTTGAGCTTTATATATTATAACTTAACATATGAATTGTAATATATAAAGCTCGAATTATAAAAAACTAAAAGATCTAAATAAAAAGATCTTTAAAAAAAATATTCATTTATATGGCAGATTCATATCAAATATTTGTTATTTATCGTTTGAGGAGTAATTTTTCATTATTTATAACCAATTTGTTAATCAATACGTATTATTTTTATTTTTTTCTTATCGATTAATTTATATAACATTAAATTATTTGAAGGTTTTCAAAGTTTCACTTAAAAAATAAGTTATTTTTAACTTGTCGCTATTTGACTGAATTTTTAGTTTTATTATACAAGGATTTCTCTACAGTGAACCAGGTTATAAAAGGCGAATCCTGGGACCTCTTTTGACATAAACAAGTATTCATCGATACTGCTTTTATCAAAATATTTTATCCATCGTTCTTCTCGAGAATCACTTCTGAAATGGCAGTCCTTATAATATTGTCAGAAAAGCAATAAAAAGTGTCCCTGATATCTGGGAAATATGTTTCATGTTGTATCGAAGTTCTTTGAATTGGAAACATTAAGTGAAAAACAAAGCTGTCAAGTAAAAGTTTACCAAGATCTTTTTTGTCAATATGGAAAAACAATTTTTTGTTGACATACGTAAAACAATTTGGCCTGACTCTAATTTGTATCTATTAAAAACAATTGTGCCCTATTTTTTATACCAATCATTAACATCAGCACGTCTATATTTTATTCTGACTTATAGCTAAATTGGAATGTTTAATATTTTTTTATTTATAGTGACAAATCGTTATATTATTTAATAAAAAAGTTAATAAATGAAGTAATTGTATTTAGTATTTTTGAATTATTATTAATTTTTTTCTTTTAATTTCAAAAACTTGTATTGCTGAAGATTGTAAGGTTTTACCAGTTGTTTCTTTTTTTTTTCTTTCATAAATAATTTAAAATATTATCAGAAATAATGAATATTGTTTGTTATAAGCATTTGTAATTGTTTATTTGTATTTTTTTTTCAGGAACCGTTATATAGAATTTTGTTTTAACAGCTTCTTTTGAAATTATCATATCTATATATTTATTCTTTCTAGGATTAATCATATCATATGTTAATCCTTTTCAAAGTGCCCGACATAACCTAAATGAAGTATCTAATGTTCTACCGCCTCTACCGTCCTCCTTCAGTCTCCACTGGCCTACCAGTGACGCGGCTGGAAGAGACGTAATGGGATCTCCTGGAGTCCTTCTTTGCGTTTAATTTTTGAAGGAGAAAGCTTGGCACGGAGTTCCCTGAGTGGATGTAATTATTGTACATAGAAATGAATGTGTTAAGATGATTTATTTTATTTTTACTTATTGATTTATTTTTATTTCATTTATGTTTGTTATTCTGTCTTACTTGGAATCCTCATACTAGACTGAAACGACAAGAAACTGCTCGACGTTTCCGACTGCTCCAACACTTACTAGACAAACGCTCTAAACTTTCAATTAATTAATCTACATAACTATAATAAGACCTATATGGACATACGGAGTTGAGCTTTGGGGCTCTACCAAACCATCGAATTCCTATCATATCCAATCCTTACAATCCAAAATCCTCCGTAAAATCCTTAATGCTTCATATTTTGTCATAAATAAAACCATTCATAAAGACCTTAATGTACCATATGTCGCTGATTTTCCTCGAGCCAGATATCTATCCTTTCATGATAAACTTCAGTCCCATCCAAATCCGCTTGTTTCCACTCTTGCTTCTTCCTTGATCCCTGATAATACTCCTAGACGTCTGAAAAGGAGATGGCCTCGTGATCTTCTTACTTAAAATTATTTAGGGAGTGGTACCACTGGGTAGTACCTCTTCATGCCTGTACATGTCATTATTTATAATTTGCGCATATTTACTTGTTGTATTTGTATGCAGTTGTAAATTTCATTAAATAAAAAAAAATCGTTTGTTATTCTATTTTTGTATTTACTTTTTCTTAGTTCACTCATTTATTTTTTATTTATTCATTTATTTACTTTTATTTTTTATTTCCATATTATATGTATGTATGATATGAATGAACACTTATAGCCCTGTTACTTATTGCCCTTCAATGTGGCAGATTGTACTTTTAAAATAAAAATAAAAAAACCGTTTTAACCATTATTGGCAAATGTTTCAATGAATACTATACACAATTAAATTATCAAATATATATATATATATATATATATATATATATATATATATATATATATATATATATATATATATATATATTACTATTATTTCTTAATGTTATTTACAACTGTATTAAATAAATACATCCAGTAAATTTGAACAAAATGGATATAATTACATGAAAACACTTGCTGAGTAACTACCCAATGGTAGCACTCTAACGATATGTCTACATTAGGAGATCACGGCGCCATCTTCTTTTCAGACGCCTCGGAGGGTTATCAGGAATTGAAGAGGAAGCAAGGTTAGAAACGAGATGGTTAGGATGATTCTGAAGTTAGGTATCTGGACTGGGCCAGATCTGTAACAAAAGAAACATCGAGGTCATTATGGATGGTTTTATTTGTAACAAAGTAGGGAGCATTGAGGATTTTAGTCCGTAAGGCCAAATAGGCCTAATTATAGTTAAGTATATGAGTCTTTTGTAATTAATTTGAAGTTTAGAGTGTTTGTCCAGTAAGTGCTGTAGTAATCGGAAACGTCGAGCGGTTTCTTGTCGTTTCAGTCTAGTATGAGGATTCCAAGTTAGTCGTTTGTCCAGGAGAAGTCCTAGGTATCGGATTTGCTCAACAGGGATTAGTGGAGTATTGTTAAAGGTAACTATAGGACAGGGAGTCATTAGTGTACGACGAATGGTAAAGGTAATTTGGTGGGATTTATTGGAGTTTATTTTAATTCTCCAGTTTCGACACCATTCTTCAAGATTTATTATGTGTGATTAAAGCATTTGGGATGCAATTGATGGGTCATTGTTTACAAATAGGATACATGTGTCATCGGCATATGTGGTGATGATAGTGTTAAAAATATATATTTAAACATATAATGAATAAAAGAAATAAAGAAAATTAAAAAAAAAAAGTACTACTCCAGCATTTACTAGACGGACGCTCTAACCTCCCAGTTAATTACAAAAGACTCATATACATGACTACAATAAGACCTATTTGGACTTACGGAGTTGAGCTCTGGGGCTCCACTAAGCCATCTAATTCCTCTCGTATCCAATCCTTACAATCCAAAATTCTTCGTAAAATCCTCACTGCTCCTTACTTTGTCACAAACAAAATCATCCATAACGACCTTAACGTTTTTTATATTTCTGGCCTGGCCCAATCCAGATACCTATCCTTCCATAACAAACTTCAGAACCATCCAAACCCTCTCGTTTGTAACCTTACTTCCTCTTCGATCCCTGACAACCCTCAAAGGCGTCTGAAAAGAAGATGACCTCGAGATCTCCTTTTGTAAATGCATTTTTAGAGTGCTACCAATGGGTAGTTTCTCAACAAGTGATTTCAGGCTATTTTATTCCTTTTTTCACATTCACTGAATGTATTTTTACTTGTAATACAGTTGTAAATATCATCAATAAAAAAAAAATAAAAAAAAAAAAGTTTAAACCCCGCCTATGCCAGTATATAGTCCGAATTAAAAATGAGAATTTAAACATTCAAATAAGGTTAAACATTAAAATAATTAAGAGCCGGCAATGAATGGTGGAAATCAGGTAAAAAACATTTAGCCAGAGGGGGTGTGGGGAGGGGGGGGGGGGGGGGTAGCTGTCTTACTTTGCAGTGAAAAGTACAAAGTTTGCACTGTGGTTTGACGTAAAGCTTCATCACTCCCAGCAGCGAAAAGGCAAGAGGTAGGAGTGTGATGGTATGGGCCGGCGTCTACTCAGGACGACCGACTCTACTCCATGTAGTGGAAGGTAATCTCATTGCAGTTCGTTAGGTTCAATAAATCATAGAGTAGTAAATTCCTCAAATCTGGGTTTTAAGTTACGCACATTTTCATTTTTTAACAATACGCGACCTCATAGGGCAAAAGTTGTTCATCAATATCTTAAAAATCTGGAAAACTCACATCTGCATCTTCCCGTATTGTCTCCAAACCTTTATCCCACTGAGTACTTGTGAGATGAACTCCAGAGCAGGCTTTTTGACCACCATCTGCAGCTTCTCAAGCTTCAGCAACTGAAAGCAGTATTACTATTTTTACGGTATGAAATTCATTGTAAAATTAGTGAAAAAAATAGAAACAGTATAACCAATAGGTGCAGAGAGGAAGGGCATAGCAGAGGATATTACACAAATTATCAATTTTAACAAAATTCTTATAATTCACAGTCATAAACTTTAACACACGAAAGCTTTTAAATTTATTAATTTTTTAAAATATCTTTTGTATAACTTTCCGAGGTCGAATACAACCTTGTTTGCATTAAATATCAATGTATTTTATAATAAAATAAAATAAAATATGAATTCTAGGACAAATAAATAATTCATAACTAACAACATCCCTATTCATTTTTAGCAGTTTATATTATAGAAGAAATAAAAGCTTGGTTGGGAGAGGCAAATGCTTGTTGTTTTCCTGTTGCAAACAACATCTCTTATTGTTTTGAAACTTAAAAAATAAAATTTATGTAACCATTATCCTTCCTACGGTGCCTTGTGGATGCGAAACGTGTTTGCTTACATTAAGTACATTGTGTCTAATATGTTCAAGGAATCATAGTAAGGTAAGTTATGCTGAATATCGTTAGGAACATTTCTTTTTTTTTTTTTTCATAACACACAATTTACTTAATTTTTTTTTTAGAACATATTTATTGAGAAATATAACAATATGTATGAATTAGGACATTTAAAATAGCTTTCAAGGAGTATATTCACTTTCTGTGTATAATAAATAAAAATAAATTAAACATCAAAATAATATAGCTAAAACTAAATATATATACATATATATATATATATATATATATATATATATATATATATTTTTTTTTTTTTTTTTTTTTTTTCCGGTTGGCTCTACAGACCTTGTAGATCTTTGGCCGCCTGAATCAGCCTGAACCACCTCTACCTATCTTAGGCTACTGCTTTCTCAGCCGTATCTTTGTTTATCCTATCTATCCATCTGGTGTTTGGCCTCCCACGTGGTCTCTTGCCAACTACTACTCTTGCATTCATTGTTGTGTAAAGGCGTCCTGATGGATTGCTACTAGCTGCATGTCCCGCCGATCTTAACCTCCTTGCCTTCATGTCATGAGATATTGACTGACCCGTTTCTTTCACCAGTTCTTTATTGTTCCTTCTCCTCCATATGTCAAGGTTCTGGTCCCATATAGGTCCTGTTATCCTACTTGAGAACTTTTCTTTCGAATTTCTCAATTTTGGCTCCTAGTGTGCCGGTTAGAGCCCAGGTTTCACAACCGTACAGCAGAACTGGCTTAATCACGGCGTTGTACATCCTTATTTTTAGATTTCTGGAGATTTTTCTGGATTTCAGTAAACTTGAAAGAGAGGAGAAAGATCTGTTCGCACATGTTATTCACTGGTCTATCTCTGTTAGTTAATCATTTATTGAGGTTATTGTTGGGTCGAGGTATTTGAATCTGTCTACTTTCGGGAATGACTTAGAATCCACGCAGATCATGTTATTAGGGTGGATGTTTCGGCTAACTATCATGTATTTTGTTTTATATACATAACTAAATATATATATATATATATATATATATATATATATATATATATATATATATATATATATATATATATATATATATATATATATATATAGACAAAAAAAAACTAAACTAATCAAAATAACAATTTAAATATAAACATGATGTACGCAACAACTACAAACAATATTAAAAAAAGGTTAGTCATATTGATCCAAAAAATAGATAATAATTTCTTCATTAATTTCTCGGTTGGTTGAAACGGCAGTGGCCTCGCGACCTTTTGTAAATTATATAAATTGGAGTTCTGGCAATGGCCAGATTCTTCACTCAAGACATGTGTGTATGTGGCTAAAGTGCTCTCGACCAATCTCCGCTGGCTTTAGTACCAGTGACGCGGTTGGAAGAGTAGCGCAGGGTTCTCCTGGAGTTCCCTCGCCTGATTGTATATAGGTATGCATGTTATTTTATTTTTTTTTTTTTCCTTAGTTTTAATTTTCTTATTTTTTAGGTTATTTTATTTTATTGTCTATTGTATATACTTTTGATTATTATTTTGTTCTATTTATTTTATTTTTTTGTACATATGGTGTGAATGTCATCCTACCTCACTATAACAAATGTCGAACAGACAGATTGTTATAATACTCAATAAAGAAATTAAAAAAAAAAAAAAAAAAAAATTTCTCAATTTCTTCAAAATAGGGAGTCACTATGCTTATCTTATAAATAAATTATATATATATATATATATAAATAAATATAAGAATTGGAGTTTGAACCCTTGCTTAAAGTTTAATTTTCAGTATCTGAATAGACTCTCCCTAGAGGAGACTTAAATAAGATTTCCAGGTAATATATTCAACATTGAAGATAATAAAATACATATAATAATAGTAATAATTAAATAAATAATAAATTTAACATTACTACATTTTTAGTAATTAGACAAAAAATTAAACAATTCATTAACATGACAAGTCTTATGGAGAATTAAGATGATGCAGGATACTGGTAAGATTGACAAAATAAAAAAAAATTAAATTATTGTTGTTTTTATTTGTTGAACAATAAATGCTTTATTGTTCATATATAGGTGTTAATAGCGATATGTTGTAATTTCTAGTCTGAAGATGGGATATAAGTGGATCCCGAAACGTTATATGTAATGATATAATTAAGTGGAAAAAAAAAATGGGAGAATAAATCACTGGACAAAAATATTATTACTTATATAACTAGATAATAATTCTTTGGAAGTTTATCCATTGTTGGAATTAATCTAATCTTTGGATTAATAAATTGGAAAATATAAGAATATATATATATATATATGATGTTTTAAGGTTTTTGAAAATGAAATATTGCGAAGAATATTCGGAGCGAAAAAGGATGAGTCAACCGGAGAATTTAGACAGTTAACACATCGCCGCTTTGCATGCACTGTTTCCTGTAAATATAATTGAGGTGATTAAATTGCGGTGAATACAATGCGCATGTATAATTTTCTGGATTATAAACGATAGAACCCTTAAAGGTTAACACGTGGTGTGGGATGATTGCGTTAAGGCTGACCTGGCGGGATAGGTTTTGGGCGGCGGCCGGTAGATAGAAGTGGGTGGACGTAGATTGATGGTATTGGCATCGAAACTTCGGCTTCGCTGAGCCTTTTATTATCATTATGAAGTGTAACAAAAAAATATTGTGTCTGAAAGACATGATGCGAGTACTTAAGCATAATAAATAAATAAATCAAGAGAGGTTTTGGTAAAAATAAACAATATGTACGCTTCACCCCACTCAGATGGAAATAAACTTATTCTTTGTAGAGTCAACTTTCACAACAAAATAAGGCAACACAATCAGTGAATAGTTCAAAACCAAACCAGATTTGAATTTTTTTTTCTACATAAATACTAGGCTTGAAATGAAAATTTGACTTTTTGTCCATCACTCTCTCGTCTGTTAGGCTATACGGGTTTTTTCCCGGCTCAGGTTAGAGAGCGAGGGAATTATACCAGAGTAAAATGCCCCCTCGGCACTGGCACGTGAACTCGTAATTATTTTATCACGTAAACATTGGTTTATGATGTTGCCGGGCAAAATATACAAGTAAAATACAAACTCCGTTTATCAATAACTAGTAGGCCCGTGCGAAAAATTCGCACAGCATATTGTTATCAAATGCCAAATTATTAAGAAAAGAAAATAATGCAACGTATCATAAGATAAATAAATCAATTATTACTTTATCGATCAATATAATCAACAAAGGAAACAAAAATTAATTTAAATCTTCATTAATGTTTGGAACCAACATATTTACATATATCAATAATCTGTATCTTTGCTAAAAATTGTCCGATTTCGATGATTTTTTTTCTTTTTGTAGGGAATTTATTAATCTTATAAATTATTATATAATCATGGACATAACCAAGGGAAAAGTATGTAATTTTTTTAGTTACTCGCAAATAAAGTTTATTTTCTTTCATAACTTGTTTGCCTTAATTTTCGGAGTGATTGGACTATTTTGCCCGCCTGAAGGAGAAGGAAGCCTTCAAAATTGGTGGCTCAATCTTGAGATTTGGTAAAAAATTAACAATGATATGGCTTGCTGAACAAAAACACCATCGATAAATAATATAAACTCCTCCTCTCTTGATCATAGAGACCTCAAGTCGACGAAATGAGACATGTATCCAATAACAGTACTACAATTAACGTCAGGTTGTGTGGATGCGAACCCCATGCCTTGCGTTATCTCGAAAATGGTACGTTTTTGGGCTTAAAAACGCAGGATCCGATAGTTTTGAAGGAACTATCCGGGATTGCTGTACACATCAAAATCTTCAAGGTCCAATTTATCCCGTATCGATCTACAGACCTGCCACCGTTCCAGTATTGAAGCCTAGAAAAATGTTTGTATCGAAATTATTTATTTTAGAAAGAAAAACAAAAGTGGAGAATACGATTCGCTAACCCCCCGTGAAATTCTGAATCCAACGGTACCCCATTCATGGCATTTGAGCATGACAGGAGCTTGTATTTGGTACAAAACCGATTTCGAGCCTTACTGCAATAATATATGTGGAGATAATGTGGCCAGGAATGTACCGGAAATCACAAAATTGAGAATGATTGTTAATCAGTATATAAAAATTCTTTATATTGAACAGTTTACTGAAGTATTCCACTAAAATGAATACCTAAATAAGAATTTTACGCATATACATATTTTACCCGTGTTCTTGCCGAATCATAATTTTGTCAGAATTATGGCTGAGTCATAAGTCCCCTTGGCACTGTAGCGTGAACTCGCAATTATTATATGATGTAAACTTGGTGTATCGGGTTGCCGGGCAACGCGTGTTTTATACATGCGTTAGCCCGCTCGGCCACCCCGCTCCCAAATAAAATTATAACTTTTATTTTTATTCAGTTCCCATATTACTGGATTTTTTATTTTCGGCTATTTTTTTATTCTTTTGGAACTATAACTTTTAAAACCACCATGAAAGTTTGAAAAAAAATATATAACTTCAGTTTATGTTTTTAAAAGACATTAGATAAGAGCTCTGTAAAAGTAATTAATTTCTTCTTCTTCTTCCATGGCTTTACAACTCGCGTAGAGTCAGATCCTTCTGCATATTCTATTTGCTTCCACTCCATTAGTCCATTTAAGTTCTGACCTGCTTGCCGGCCTTGTTGTGTAAATTCGTTCCTCTAATAGTTTTCTCAATATGTGATCTGAAGGCATCCGGCGAACGTGCTCAGCCCATCTTAATCAACCAATCTTCATTATTCTCACAACATTGGCATCTCGATATAGCTCCTGCGACTCATCGTTCGCTCGCATTCGTCATTCCTGGTTTTTATTGAGTAACGAGCCGAATATTCTTCTTATAGAAGTAATTCATTTCGCCAAAAATAAATCTGAAAATGGTAAATCTATAATAACATATCTGTAATTTAAGCCCAAAACCAATTATTTATTATTTAAAGTAAATTCTTTCAAATCCAGCCTTCTTGTCCTTATTCTCGTGCTTTACTATAATTACAATTTATCCTTGCCAAATTCCATATTCCTATCTTACTGGAAAACTGCCCTAGTCCGACTTTTGAATAAAATTCTAATCCTTCCTTACTGTACGAATTTGATCATTATGTGGCTAGGGTTGTACCGGAAGTCACAAAATTTAGAATGATAGTTAATCATTATATAATAATTCTATATGATGATTAGTTTACTAAAGTATTCCTCTAAAAAAGTATATACTTAAATAGGATTTTTTTTCGTAGAGGAGACTGGGTACACTTTTTTCTTTCTTAAAAGTGAATAATTATAACTAGTTGGCCCGTACGAATAATCCGCAGAAAATTTAGTTTAGTGAGGTAATAGTAAAACAAAATGGAAATACGTAGTTCCTATGTAATATGTAAGGAAGGAATTAATATTTTTTCCTTGATCGATTACAATATTCCATTAAACATAATAGGCAAAAATATTTGTACAAATTTGTTTGCTAGGACCTATTTTTAAACGCTGACTGGAAAGATAATGAAAGTAATAAAGACAATAACCGTAATAAGACAATAATCAACCGATCATGGAATTTTCTAAATTATTAAAAAAAATAAAATATAAGAACAACCAAAAGTCTTTAAGAAATAATAAAGTTAATATATCAGCCTTTTTTTCTTCATAACTTTTTTTTCAGAAATTTCGGGGGATAGGACTATTTTTTGCATGCGAAGGAGAGGAATACCTTCAAAATAAGTAGTCAATCATTGGATTTGATGAGGAATTGACGAAGTTATGGCGTACCGACAAATAACACCTTTTAGAAATAATATATAGGATTTTTGACTACTGCACAGAGCTTTAAGTATCTTGGCATAGTTTTAAGTGTTTTGTATATAGACTCATTTGTTTTGTGTATATCTTCTTTAACCAATGTTTTCTTTACCTTTTGCTTCTTTCCTTTTTTGTTATTGTTCTTATTTAGGCCAGATGTAATCTTTTAATTTCGTACTATTTTGTTATTCTAAAGGTACTTTGTCGAAGAATAAAGTTATTTTCTATTTCTATATACAGAGTAAGGAGTAAAAAAGTAAAAACTACGAAGGGGAATATTTGTTAGGGAAGTGATAGTAAATCTCAACAGCTACGACAAAGCTATATATAAACCATGGTTCGATTTTCCGCAGAAAGGTAGGACATTTCAGATTTTATGTTCTTCATTTTTTTTTAATTGATAGTAATTACTGAAAAAAAACTTAATTTAGATAATTTTATTTTATTGAATAATAATACAATCAGCCACTGTTGGAGGGCTAACTTATATAATTAGTAATTTTATTACAGTAAACTAGACGAAATTTCCATAGAATGTAAGTAGAGTTTGTACCTGTTAAAGCCCTTCTAAAAGGACTTGACCGGATAAACTACGCTTAATTATGTTATTAATAAAACTTGGGATTATTTTTTTTATTTTTTTTTTAGAACCCAACAGCTCGACCACTTTTACAACAAATTGTTAGTTTAATAAGCTTTAAGTTCATATTAGTAAGTTGGGGTTTGTTAGCGTGTAACCTGAGACTCACTTTCAGTTGTTCAAAATTATTTGATAGGATATTCAGTCAACACGGAGTACTAGTAATCAGTCACAAAATATAAAAAAAATAAATTATTGAAAAGTTTTAAAGTACTTTTTGATGTGCTAGGGGTTTATTATGAAAAAATAATTACATATACATTTATTTATTCAAAAAATAATATGAAAAATATGCACTTTTTCAAAAATTTATCAACTCAAGCGATAATGTTAAAATTAAAAACAGTGTGTAATAAAACTATTTCAGAAAACAAACCACGATAACTGTCGTAAACATACAAAAAAAATAGCTCAGTTCATGCAAAATTAAAAATGAGTTTAAAAAAACAGTATTTCACGTTAATTATCGATAAGCTTCGATTTGTTTTAATTATTTTATTTTACATTTAAAAAATTAGAAATTTACCCTGTATTTCGCAACAACACTGGGACGCGTAACACAAAGCCATCGACATTTTAGATTTTTTAGCCATCATCTCACTGAAAAATATCAATATTAAATAAATGGATAAAAATCAGTTTTTTTTTTCAAGCATTATTCATATTCAAAATATTCATAATTCTTACGGTAACAGGCAATATATGTTAGCACAAATAGTAAAAGTGTTTTTTCCATTTTTTTTTTTTTAGCCCGAAGAATTTTTATTTTTATGTTATATTTAATTGAAGGAATCATAATGAAAACTCTTTCTCTCATTTAAAACGAACTTTTATCCTAGATGAATATTTTAGTTGGTTAAGTATGATAATACATAAAAAATAAAATGTATTTTAGGTTTATTTTAAACGATAATATGTGGTTTTATATTTTTAGGACATTTAATAAAGACATATTACCATATCGGTAATTTATGGAGACTTCAACGAAAGATTAACTAGACCATCGGCAGGTTTTCATTCTATTTTAAGATCATTGACATTTTTACAGTGACAATTCAATTGCAATTCAACACAGGTAATTTTCTACTCATATGGGGTGTCCTAAAATTAACGAAAGATTTAAATTAAATATAAAGCAAAGTTCTTTCTTCTTTCGTTTTATTTTATTTTATTTTTTTTATTTTTTTTGTCAGTTTAAAAGCTGATAGTTTAGGGTTAGTGAAAGTAGAGTGTTATACAATCGAACAAAGTGTTTTCAATGTTAACAGTATTTTAAAAACAATGAAAATCTTGCGGCCACAGTTCAAAAATTGCGTAAATAATATGGTCGGAACAGTGATTTAATTTCATCAACCGTGAGAAATTTAAGCATACTGAATATCAATTTGTGGTGTTAAACACACTGGGCGTCCAAAAACAAGCCGTTTATTTGTCAATGTCAAAGCAGTGCGTGAGAGTGTTAATTCAGCGTCGAAGACAAGAATTGCGAATTACAAGCTCTCTCTACAGCGTATAGTCACTGAAGATCTGTGCCTCCGTCCTTACAAAGTTTAATTTTCATTAGAACTGAAGCACAATGTGAACATCAACAAGTGGATACTGGTTTTTCGAAAAAAAGAATTTTTATCTATGAAGACCATTTTTACCTCGATGGCTTAGTTACTCGCAAAAATTGCCAAATCAAATGCATCCTCAGCGAGCTCAATATCGCGATTTGATAACACAATTTATTCTGCCTAAATTGGAAGAGACTGAAGTGGATGACATGTGGGTTCAACAAGACAACGCAACATGCAACCCGTGGAACAATTCAATTACTCCATGATAAATTTTATGGCTGTGTACTTTCTCGTTTCGGTGATAAGAATTAGCCCCCGAGATCATGTGATTAATACCATTGGATTTATTTTTATGGGGTCACTTGCAGCCCAAAGTCGAAACCAACAAACACGCATGCATTGAAGTAGGAAATCCAACGCGGTATGAACGAAATTCAGCCACATTTATGCAAAATGTTCATAGAAAATTTCAACAAAAGAGCACATATGTGTGAGCAAAAACGTGAAGGCTATTTATCTAATGTGTTATTTCATACATTACTCTATCGTCTGTACTTTATGCTTCAATAAAAAATGAAACATTTAAAGAAAAATAATGTTTTTTTTTTATTTAATTCAAATATTTCGTTAATTTTGGGACACCCAAATAATATATGTGTCAGAACAAAGATACCTGAAAGATACAAACCCTCCCCCCCCCCAAAAAAAAAAAAAAAAATTAGCTTTGCGTATTGGAGTGCAATAGAGGTACTGGTATGTAGATCATATTATATTCGAAAAAAATAGGTGGTGTTATCAGGGTTATTTTCCTACACACCCCGATCGATGGAAGTAAGCTGAACAAAGAGATTTTATTTATTTTTTTTTTCTTTTGAAAACAGAGAAGAGCGGTAGAAGGGCTTAGATATTGATGATTGACTGAAATCGTGTTCTCTCCGATGTGTGCCTTTAGATAAACGGGTTAGGATGTTCCATGCTATTCGTCTTGTGAGGAATTCCACGTAGTAGCTGACAGTCTAACACTAGCTTGGTCCTGTACACAACGGATTCAATTGCCTTCAGTCTTTTTATTATATATTCATGAAGAGAGTAGGGCTTAAACTATTGCTTACTAATTTGGCTGAACAAAAACGAACAACAAACGAATTTTTGTAAAATGGGATATATTATAATTATTTTTCTTAAAGTTTTAAACAAAATGATGGGAATTGATATAAATAGAATAACAAAACTGGTAAAGTACCAACTTGCATTTCTGCTAATTGTTTTCATAAAAGTGATAATGATTATCTTACAAACCTGTATCCTGGTTTCTACTTAGAAAAACTAAAACAAAACTATTCTTAATGACGAATTAGAGAAACCAAGTAGTTTTGCATTTTTTATTCCATCTTATGATAGATTGGTAATAATAAACCTCATAAAATTTCAAAATGTTGCGGAATAACATTGAAGCTCATTCCATGATTAAACCCTCCAATGGTAACACTCGAGAGTGATACAGTAATAGTAACCCTGGGTCAATCAGACCCGGCGATAATTGTCATTCATTTTTAAATTTTTTTTTGGATAAATAACATCTTTATATTTATTTTGCAATATTTATTAGTTAAGTAATTTTCTGAAAATAATAAAATAAAAATATAAAACTGAACAATAAAAAATTCTTGAAGTACAGCACAAAGTAAACATTAATACAAAACACTAATAAAATATATTAAATTTCAAAATATATAATAAAATATCACATAATTTAGTCTCCTTCATAACAATATATGCAAACAAAAATTTGATGCTCTCCACATACCTGTGGTATACACCTTCATGAACAGGACCAGGAAGGTGAGTAACAATATTGAGAGAAGAGATCCTTGAAGACTTTGAATTTAATTGTTGATTAGCCCAAATAATTCGTTTACATTGTCATCGTTTGGTCACCTATATCCGAGTCCGAATCATCAATAAATTCATCACATTTACCATCAAAATCCTCTTCTTGGCGTCGAATTTCATTAAAAACCTCTTAAAGCTTTGCAAATAACAATTTGAGGTCCATTGTGAAGCGAGATTAAAAACTATTAAAATAAATTAAATAATATTGAACTAGTGAAATAATAGAAATATTTTTTCATTTACAGGGAGGGTGGGTCAAATTGACCCACAATTCGAAACGGACCTGCATTATTGCGAATAGATCAACAATGCAAATTACCAGAATAGAACCACTTTGAAGTCAATTAGTTCAACGGTGGATAGGAGGATATCTGGAGTTTGGTGGGAGGAAATCCTGGAATCGCATGCGTAATACACCAAAATGTGGGTCAGACTGACTCGATTGTTACCGTTTTAGGGTTAATAAAAATTGATATCAATTGCAATATAACAATACTTTTCCAGTTTATTTTTAAATTAGATTTCTTCATACATAATATTGTTTGACCACATTATTTAACGATAACACAAATTTGGATTCCGCACATCACACTCCACTATTCAGCTATGCCATCGAGTGGTAGACGTTGTCTCCTCTGCATTGGAGCGAGGAATATACTGCGCGGGAGTCTTTCTGGAAATTGAACAGGCCTTTGATAAAGTCTGGCATCCGGGGCTGATGTACAAACTCCGTATTCCTACCACCTACATACTTCCTCATTATCCGCTCCTACCTTACTGACAGATACTTCAAAGAAAATCAAAACAAGGCTAATTCATCTATTTTTCTCACCTTGCTGTTGTTTCTCGAGGTAGTATCCTAGGTCCTATGCTTTACACAGTTTATACAGCTGGCATCCCAACCCATTCCAACACTGTCATCACCACCTATGCCGATGACACTTGTATCCTATCAGTAAACAATGACAAATGGTGTCGAAACTGGATGATTAAAATAAATTCCAATACATCCCATCAAATTGTCTTTACTCTTCGTGGTAAACCGATGACTTTCTGTCCTACAGTATACTTTAACAATACCCCACTTATCCCTGTTGAACAAATCCGATTCGTAGGACTTCACCTGAACAAACGACTCACTTGGAACCCTCATACCAGACTGGAACGACTAGAAAGCGCCGGACGTTTTCGACTACTGCAGCACTTACTAGACAAACGCTCTAAACATCCAACTATTTACAAAATACTCATATATGTATTACTATAATAAGGTCTATTTGGACTTACGGATCGAGCTTTGGGGCTCTACTAAACCATCAAATTCCTCTCGTATCCAATCCTTACAATCCAAAATCCTTCGTAAAATCCTCAATGCTCCCTACTTTGTCACAAATAAAATCATCCATAATGACCTTAATGTACCATATGTTTCCGATTTAGCTCAATCCAGATACCTATCCTTCCATAATAAACTTCTGAACCATCCGAACCCTCTTGTTTCCAACCTTGCTTCCTCTTCTATTCCTGATAACCCTCCGAGGCGTCTGAAAAGAAGATGGCCTCGGGACCTTCTAATATAGAAATATAATTGGAGTGCTACCAATGGGTAGTTTCTCTTCATGTTGTACATGTCATGTTATTTATTTCATATTTACTTGTCGTATTTGCTATTTAATACAGTTATAAATTTCAATAATAGAAAAATTAATGATACATCATTATTACAATTTCAATTCACAGAATTCACTAAAACCTCCTTCGGCAATGCGCTTTTTATACTCCACAATATCAACGTACTGGCTATAGTTAATTTGACCGTTCCAAACCTAAATCTTGGAAACGGGTTTGGCTCTATACCTCCCACACCCCTAGCCCTCCACTTAACAAGCTGAATATATTCGGATATTGGGGAGGTCTGCTCTATTCATGATGTTAAATATATCACATAAATGTAAAACGTCTGTAAAAATGTTGGTAAAAATAGGGGTGGAGTTCCTTCCTCTCGTTATTCACTCGGTGTATTTGTGTGTGTGTACTTTTTAATGTCATTGTTTGTATTTTATATTTTAAGATATAAAATAGATTGTTTGTAACTGTATTTTCATTTTAAAATGCAAAATTCAAAAGAAATATCTGTAGTTTCTAAAATAATAAAGAACAAAAAATATCTTTTATTTTGTATTATAAATACACAGAATAAATTACTTAATTGGTTAAAATTTCCGTTGAAATTTTATAAGGCAAATCGTTTTGCAAGAGAATTCTCTCCTATAAAATCGATATTTTTATTTCATTTTTTTTATATATACAATCTTTCTCAAAGGACATTTATAATAGTGTTCAGAGATCACATCCACACTCTATGTACAATAAATAACATCGATATTAAAAATATTTTAAGGTCGATTGCGTTAAATTTTTATACTGACAGATATTTAGTTGGGTAAAACATTGATTTTTTTAAAATAATATTTTTGAGTATATTCCGCAGTAGAGATGGGCAAAAATTACTCTGATTAAAAAGTACAAATTACAAAGTATTTTACTTAACTCCTTTAGCGGTTCGAGTGTCGAGTACTTTAATCACTAATCGACTTGATGATTTATCAGTACAAGAACTACTCAGCTGTTCTCGTGAGTACTTTCCATTTTTTACATTTGCTCAAAATTATTTTACTTTGAGTACTTTTCAAAGTAATCGAGTACTTCATACGACAAATTACAGGAGTACAATATTTTATATTTCTTAAATATTTAAGTCCATTCTTATGTTACGGGGTTTATAGTTTTTAAAAATACTATCAACATTAACGTAAATCAATAAAATATCGACTAAATTAAAATATTTCATTCTTTATTAGGGTCCACAATCATGGTGTAGTGGCCCCTTTTAATGAAAATATTATCAGGCGTGGGAATGTGCAACCGCGCATCAATTTTTTGTGACTTTTAGGATTTAATTGATAATAGGGCCCACTAGTATGTTATCGAGACCGTTTTTTTTAAAACACTGTCGGATTTATCTGTTATATTACGGGTGTCACTTTTTATGGAAATTCTGTCAGATTTGAGAATGCGCAACAACGCATCAATTTTTTTTTTGTGACATTTGAGATTTAATTGTTACTAAAAACCATTGTTATGTTATGACGGGCGCTTTTTATGAAAATACTGATGTATCCGACCACTTTCCAATTTTTCATATTTATTTTAAATCATCAACTAGAAAGATTCTTTCATATTTAGTCTTTATCTTCGTTAAATGAGATATTTCATTCGATCAATCAGCTTTTTTTCTGTTTTAAACAAGCATGAACTAAGGTTGCCAACTTTTTTTGCTCATTTCAACTAATTAAATTAAGCAATCCGAGATGGCTAAAGGTATTATCATAGGCGTAACCATTTCAAAGAACTAATTTTACTGGACAAGGGACAAAAGATAGACATAAAAGGTGTGAGAGGTAGCACCCTGTTAGAAAGGGATCTAGAGTGGCAATCGGTGGGAAAAAACCTTTTGTCCGCAACCCTTTGAAGTTTGCAAGTTATGGCTCAATGAGGCTCCCTATTTGTTCCATCTAATGGAGTGAATATTTACAACTCAACCCAAATATCCAATAAGGAAAGAGCCGACATTTTTTTATTTAAATAGTACTTTATAAAATTTGTCGATAGTCTTTTCAAGAGTTTTCGTTACCCACCATAAACCTGAAGGCAAAGCATTCCTTTGTATCGTTAGATATCGATTGAACCCTCTATATTTTTCGAAGAATAAAAATTGTTGAAAAACGTTGGGTAAAATCCCCAGTTGCCGTCATCTCCACAGGTTTCGGCACCAACAGGCGAATATTTAGTAATATTATGCTTTTTAAATGGATCAGAACTGTCGAAGAGGCTCTTATGAAGCTCGACTTTCTTTTGCTCATTTAACCCTTTACCAACTTTTGTAATAAAAAAAGGCTCTGAAGGTAAGATTCCCAATAGGTGTAACCCAAAATGGAAGTACCTTTTTGATAAAAAAACATATATTTACTTGTATAAAAATTGTAAGATATGAACTGATACGTTTATGTATTTCATCTTTTCGTATTTTGTCTATATCATCTTTAGTTTAGAATATAAAAGCAGCCAATTTTTTTTTGTTTTTCATTATCTGAAATGGGCGCCATAAGCTGGTCCGTTAAAATAGAAATATTCAGTTCTTGGGCTTTTTATAATTGAAGGTATCTCTTCCATTGATAAATATTTATTTATGATCCCTTAGTCCTACGTTTCGGGTTTCTTGCCCATCTTCGAGAACAATTTATTCTGTTGTTCTATTTATATATACACAATTCACATAATATTTTAACACAGATTCGTCCCGTAATTTTTTGCGCTCCGTTCACAAAATACCGGCATCTCTTTATCCCTGCTTAGTAAAAATTAGAATTCAATTTATTTTGTATTAAAACATTTTTTTATTGAGAAATATTACTTTCTGTCCCATTCATTTGTAATACTGACAGAATAGATCAATTTAGCATTAAAACTATAAGAATCAATTACTTTCTGTAATAAACAAATGACGAATTTTTTTCGCTTGGGCTATTGGTGATTGGTATTTTCTATATATTATACATAATCAAAAATACTTTCTCAACAACCATCTCATCGTCATAACAATACATTAGACACCTTTTGTCACTAAAATAATTTAGTATTGAGGTAATTGAAGTAAAGATTAGATAGGCGTTAATGTCCTCTAGGTTTTAGGCCTCTAAGCCGTAAACAATAACAACATTTTGTCAATTTATCAAAGTTATGTTTAAAACAAAATACAAGTTTTTTATAAAAAAATAATTGAGATGGATATTTTCACAGTCACATTGCCTTTGGGTATCTGAGTTTGAACTTTGTACTAATTCTCATTTTAGCTAAATGATCTCCCTCTCCCCTATATTTGTTTATTTTTTCTTGATCACTGACTTTTATTATTTATAAATGTCCCAATTATTCCTGTTTTATATATATATTTGTATCATATATTTTGGTAATGGTTATTTGAATTCATAGTGTTTGTTTTTTCTATATTTTTACTAATATGTGTATATTGTTTGAATTGTTCTACGTATATATGTATAAGTTATATATGATAAAAAAACAACGTATATATGAATAAGTACCCAAAAACAGTCAGATACTTGCTAAACTTTCGATATTATACATTTCTAGTCATCATCAAACGACAGTGCTATTCTATACTGGGAACTTCACTAGGGATGTTACAATATTTTCCGGCTCTTAATACCACTGACCGCATCTATTGTTTGTTTTTTTATTTTTATTTCTATTATTATTTTTTATTTGTATATAATTAAATCTGTACCTCTAGCATTTGACAATGATGAGTCTACATATTAATCATTATTTAAAGAAACTGATATTTTATATTGTCAGCTTTGTCTTTTCTTTGTTAGCAGAAACACACCTCATTTTAAAGAAGAACTCAATGTTTTTTTTATTATTTTATTTTTCAAAAGAGTATAATTATAATTTTTTCTACTATACATAGTCTTAAGTGTTTTATCATAGTTTTAAGTGTTTTGTATATAGATTTTTGTTTTTGTATATAGCTTGTTTAACTAATATTTTCTATACTTTCTCTTTTTTATTATTGTTTTATTTTGGCCAGATGTAGTATTTTAATTATGTTCTAATTTGTTATTCTAAAGGGACTTTGTCCCAGAATAAAGTTATTTTCTATTCTATTAAACTATTATTAAGTTGTTGTATATATTGTTTGAATTTTTATTAAGTTAATTTTGGCCAGATATGTATTTTTCTTCTTTTGTAACAGTTCATTATTGTTATTCTAAGTGGACATCGTCCCAGAAGAAATTTTATCATCTATTTCTATGTATAGTCACTTCTGTTTTTCTATTATTTCTATGATTAACTAGGTTTGGGATTTTCGTGTTTAAAAAAAAAAAACTGTATTGCGACAAAACTGTTATATTTACGTTTTTCATAGTTTTGCAATTATTAATAAATATTCTATTTTCTTGACCACCACTGATCAATTTTCAATCACCACAGATTTTTACTTGAGATATGAATTCAGAATGGTAAAACAACAGCAACCAAAAATAAAAAAAAACAAACTAGCAAATATTAGGAAGAATAAAACGATATGAAGCCAAATAATCAAAATATAGTAAGACCTACAATGAAAAATTGTGTACCAAGTTATGAAACGCATCAGAAATGGCACCATCTATGTTCAAAGTGGCTATTTGAGCACAAATGGTGCCTGGGTATTTCTAAAGTATCTCCAATATTGGATGGAAATTCATATCACAGAAGTTAAAATAGGCTCCTCCATCTTCACTGCTGAAGAACAAAGAAAGGTTTCTAAGAGGAAGGCTAGATATGCTGAAAAGTGCAAAAGAGTTTGTAAAATCTGGGTAATATAGAAAACTCATTTCTCAGGGGGATGACCTGGAAATCCAGGCTGAAGAATTATTCAAGTCGCAAATCGGATCCACCTGTGTATTAAATATACATATGTTTAGAATATTTAAAGAAAGAGGACAATTCGATATTCTTCGTCATCCCGAACAGATTTTCAACAGACGATGGAGGAAATTCCTTACAGTACTTGAAAATGGAGAAAGTTTTTGCTTATAACCACTAGTGGATCCAGGACTTAATTTTTTTTTTGGGGGGGCTCCAGCCCGAAAGCTTTTTTTATATATATATTTAACGATTAATTACTTTGGGAAAAAAAAAGAAAGATACTAACTACCTCTATGAAATGGTGTTTAAGTTATTCTTGAAGTCCTATTAAATGTCACTACACAAGCAATAATACTTTAAGAGATATTTTTTTAAAATGAAAAAATGGTTACATTTTACCATTTTGGGGAGGGAGGGCGGCTTCAGCTCGAAAGCCCCCCCCCCTCAGTAGATCTGCCTGTGCTTATAACGATACAACAAAAGGTGTGTATGAAGTACATTATGGAACCAAAAAAGAGAGCTGTTCTTTGGTAAAATTCTTTTATATATATATATCATTTTTTGTATCGTTTACCTTTTTTTCTTCTTGTGATTTATTGTTAATTTAAACCTATTGATGCTTCTCCAAAGAAATTGTTATGCTGGTCTCAAGAAATTTAACTTTCTTTATTGAATATTAATACATTCTGCCACATTGAAGGGCATTAATATTAAGGCTACATGATTCATTCACACAATATGTACATACAATTAATATCAATAATAAAGAAAAAGAAATATAAAAAAAATTAAAAAAGTAAATTGGTATGCCTGTCTACAAAAAAAAAAAAAAAAATGAAATAATAGATAAAAGCTAGATGAAATTAAAGTAAATAAATCACATTCACACCTACGTACAATATTTACATTCACCCAGGGGACTCTGAGTCATGCCTTATTCCCCGACGTGGAAGCCAGGGCAGGATTCCAGGAGATCTCAGTGCTTCTCTCTCAGCCGCGTCACTGTCCCAAGAAATTAGAGAAATAGTCTGGAATAGGGGGGATGAATGCTTGAAACATTTTTTAACACATAGCCAAATTTCCATTCCTTTCTTGGATGAAAAGAATATCACAAAGAACATCATCTTTTACATTGAGGAGCATAACAGTCACATGACTGTTATATCTGTGATTTTTATCGCGTAGAATATATGTACCAATTGTATTTTATACCAAAGAAAAAAAACTTATTTTGCTTTCACCAGAAGTATCTACGATTTTTCCAATCGTACAAGGTAGAATAAATAAAGTTGGTGAGTGAAAAAATTGAATTCCGTACGGATCTATAACTAAAATACTGGAGGAATAACTTATATATATATATATATAAGATAAGGACAGGAGTCGGGCAGTATCAGCCTTAATACCTTCCTGGTATGTAAACAAAGCTCTAAAGTGTATATAAGAAGGATTACTTCACAAATAAAGCAGTATTGTTTCTGAAGCCGTGTGAGTCATTTAACAGCCCCTTTTCTCCTTTTTTTTTATCATTTGATTTCAAAGTCGCATAAGTGGTGCCGAAACCCGGGAACATTGTTATTGCCCAGTAAGTAGGAAACTATTTTTTCTTTTTCTCTCTTACTTGCTCAAGCAGGAAAATAGAAGCAGAATGGCGACAGACGGAATCCCTACCCCGGGAATATCAATTGCACCTGAAGTTCTTCAGGCTCCGGAAATTCCGCAGATTCCGGAAATCCCTCCGCTACCAAGGGACACGTTGGCGGAAGCACACGCCAATGCCTTGGAGTGGATGAAAGTAAGAGCAGCGACCACTCAGGACCTAAGGAGGGCTATAGCGGACTTGGAACGCTTCGGTGGAGAGATAGGCGAACTGAACCATTTTCTGAAAGGTGGGGACCGTCTCATTTCGAGAATCGAGGCAAAGGTGGCGGAAGATTTGGTGAACCTGGGGGATGCCGAAGCATTGAAAGCAGCCTTGGTATGTAGAGTACGGAGAAGTGTTCTTAACCAGATACAGGCAGACGAAGACACAGCATGGCCGGTGATCAAACAGAGGTTGAAGAAGGCTTTTGGGGGAGGCCGCTGGACTCCAGAGGAGGACATCTTCCAGATGTTTAGGGAACGACGGTCGCAACGACAGACAAATGGGCAGTATGCGGGAGTACTATTGGCGAAGTTTAACCACATCACGGAGAAGATGCGCGAAATGATGAGTGCAGGAGAAGTAGAAGCCAGGATGGAGTTTTTGTCAACCATCCTCAAGGTTCAACTGGCCAAGGAGACGGGAAAGAGAGACGGCTTACCAAGAGAGCGGTCGTTCCTAGAGTGTGCCCAGGAGATGGTCGACTTTAGCGCGAGGGAGGAAGAAAGTAGAATGGAGATAGAGGAAGCTGGATGGAACCGAGTGAGCGAGAGACGCTTCAGGTCCGCACCGATAGGGTGGAAGAAAAGGGAGTCTGGATACGGAAACAGAGGAAGGACCACAACCGGGGAAAGAAAACCAGGACCACCCAGGCCACGAAATGGACCCCGTAAGGAAGTAAGGAAGTGTCATGGCTGCGGCAGGACGGGACATCTAGTGGCACAATGCCCCCGCACCAAATGCTTCGAATGCGGAACAGAAGGACACATTGCGAGGCAATGCCCGTACATGTTTAGAAGGAGGGAGACGGCACAAGATGAGCCGATGGAGGTCAATATGCATAAGGTGAGGAGGAACCCTAATATGACTCGACGAAGCGGGCCTTCGGAAGAGGTAACGGAGATATCAGAGGCCTCGGAGACGGAAGAAGAGGAACCAGGGAGCAGCGGAGACGAAGGAGGAAGGAGCACGCAGTGGAGCGGACAAAGACGAGCGGCAACAAGGAGGAGCAAGCAGGCAAAGATCTGAGGAGTGTGTCTTCAGAGCGGCGACCGCACAGCGACCTGCAATAACATAAGAGGTAAGTCCTGCTGGTTGCCAATCATCACGATAAAAGGGGGAGTGAGGTGCTTGGTAGACACGGGAAGTACTTGCACTATTATGACCCGTGGGGCACTAGAGAGGCTGTGTGGTAGGGAGAGCGCACCCCGGATTCAGGGATGCGAGTGTAAATTAATTACCCTAGGAGGGGCGTGTAATGTGGAAGGAGAAGCGGTCGTTGAGTTAAACCATTGGGCAGGTAGAAAGGGGAGTTTGAAAGTGCACATTGTTGGAAACATAACTCGGGAATACCAGGCGATAATAGGGTGCGACCTATTCGGACAAGTAGGGATTAGAGTCGAGTACAGGAATGGGACTTGGAGGATCAAGTTAGGAGGACAGAGGTACAGGAGTACGGAGAGCATAAGGGGTACGAAAGCGCGGATAGGAGCGGTAAATCGAGTCGAGGACTGGAGGAAGGCCATAAGAGTAGAATACGAGGATATCTTCTTCAAGGAGGGAGAGATACTAGGCGTAACGGGAAGGACAGTCCACGAAATACCACTAAAGCAGGAGCGGGTGTCATACGTGAAGGAGAGGCGATATCCACAAGCACTTAGACAGCATATTCGGGAAGAATTAGAGAATTTAAAAAAGCAGGGTATAATAGTCAACAGCACCTCTCCATACAACAGTCCGTTGTGGGCGGTGAGGAAAAAGGGAGTGCCGGGCGAGACAGAAGAGAAGTACCGAGTGGTAATAGATTATCGGAAGCTAAATGAGAACACGATAGACGAAAAATACCCGATCCCGAGATTCGAAGACATATTGGACAGGCTGAGTGGGGCGGTGATATTTAGTACTCTGGACCTCAAAGCTGGTTATCACCAAATAAAGATGCACCCGAAGGATCAGCATAAAACAGCATTCACATTCGAAAGGGGGCATTACGAGTTCACCCGGATGCCGTTTGGACTAAAGAATGCTCCGATAACCTTTCAGCGCTTAATGGACGAATTCTTGAGAGGGTTGGATGAAACCGTATGCCAGGTCTATATGGACGACTTGTTAGTATTTAGCAAGACGGAAGGGGATCACGTGGAACACCTGCGAAACGTATTCGAGAGGTTGCGCTGTTTTGGTCTAAAATTATCCAGAGAAAAATCCCTATTAGGACAAGAGCGGATTAATTTTTTAGGCCACACAATTTCGAAGGACGGGGTTAGGCCGGACGCGGAGAAGGTAGAGGCTATTAGGCGAATGGCGGTTCCGCGAGATGTTAAAGGAATCAGGAGGCTCCTTGGGACGCTTAATTATTATAGGAGGTTTGTGCCGGAAATGGCAGAGTACCTGGTCCCGATCAATAATCTGCTGAAAAAGGGGGCTAAGATGATCGTGACACCAGTAATGGAACAGAACATTAGGAAGTGTATGGACCGTTTACAAACAGAACCGGTATTAGCGTTTCCGGACTTCAGTAAGCAGTTCACGATCACCACGGATGCCAGCGAGTATGCGCTGGGAGCAGTACTGTCGCAGGATGGAGTAGGTGGAGAGCAGCCCATAGCATACGCGAGTAGACGCCTTACCGAGGCTGAGACGAGATATAGCGCTTTGGAGAGGGAATTGCTCGCGATAGTGTGGGCTATTGATCATTTTCGGCCTTACGTATTCGGAAGAAAGTTCAGAGTCCACACCGATCACAGGCCCCTTCAATGGGTTGGGAAATTAAAAGAATCCTCTGCGAGAGTCGCGCGATGGAAGGAATTTCTCGGCCAATATAATATTGAAATAGTGTATAAGCCAGGAAAGGAGAATGTGGTGGCCGATTGGCTGTCGAGAGCCATAGTAGTGAATGCAATCGAGGAAGACAGTGGTGGACCATCGCGTGATGTTCGACAGTTCCTGAGTGAATGGACACCGGAAAGGGAAGGGGAGGACGGTGCGAGAGATGGACGGCAGGGAGAGGAGTCCCCCGAAGAGGAGAGCTCGACGGAGGAGAGGCCAGCAGAGAGGGAAGAAATTGATGAGATCATCAACGATAAGCGTCACCAGGTCATCTGGAAGACTAGGACAGCGGGTATGATGAAAATCGACTTCAGCCGCTACGGTAGAAGTAAGGTTCACACGGTCTGGTCGCAACCAGGGGTGCGTGAGGATCAGATCTGCAGGGCGCTGAAGGATGCATCGGAGCCAGGGAAGACAAATCATCTCTATGTGGGAAACGCCACAATATGGGAAAAGATTAAGAGGATGTGGAGGTCCGAAAAAATCGGAATAGATAGAATATTTGTCCGATGCAGATATATGGTGGAGACGATAACGGACGAGGAACGGCAAAAGGAGGTGACTCTTGCATATCACCAGGGGAAGACGAACCATAGGGGAGTGAACGAAACCTTACAGGCACTGCGCAGGAAATACTTTTGGTGGGGATTGAGGAAGACCATACAAGAAACAATAGGAACATGTGAGGTGTGTATGCGCACGAAGTACGACAGACACCCGCCTCAGGGAAGACAGGAAGAGACACCCACGGGAGACGCACCATTACAAGATCTCCAGATCGACACTTTCACATGGAGAGGGTATAAGTGGGTAACCATGATCGATACTTTTAGCAAACTTGCTATGGCATACCGGATATTGGAGAGGTCGTCCGATGCAGTTTTGGAAGCCATCCAAACATGGATGCAATTTTATGGGGTACCGGAGAGAGTCTCCTCGGATGGAGGAAGAGAATTTGATAATAGCGCAATGAGGGAGGAGGCAAAACGCTTAGAGATAAACTGGCACTTCAATACACCAGGGCACCCCAAGAGCAGAGGTAGCATCGAGCGGCTACATAGTACCTTGAGCGACCATATACGCGTGTATCAGGGAGAAAAAGGATTGGAGCCCGACATTGCGATGAAAAAGGCGATAATAGCGTATAATCATTCAATCCATTCCGTCACTGGGTTCTCACCCTTCGAAGTACTGTTTGGGATGCGGGAACGAAGACGGGATTGCGCGGAAACGGCGATTGACGACCACGTGGCCGAACAAATAGGTAATAATAGGGTGGAGTTAAAGAAGACGTGGGATACGGTACGAAGGAGAATAGAAAGGGAAAAGACGAAGAGGGTAGATAGAGAGAATCTAAGATTACGCGACCAAATGGGGGATTTGAAAATCGGGACTATTGTGTACCGGAGAAGGGGAACGAATCGAGGGAAGGAATTGACGCGATATGAGGGCCCATTCAGGGTGGTTGCCATCAGGGAACATAATTTGGTAACGATAGAGAGTATGAAGGAGCCTAAAAAGAGACGCACAGTTCATATCGAGCAATTGAAACTCCCGTTTGTAGGGGCAGAAAAAGAATAAATGAACCGTGGTGCCCTCTTTCCTGCACACAGAAAAGTTTTTTTTTGGCTTTTGTGTTTCAATGTAAAAAGAGTTGTATATAGGAAAAAGTGCTGTGTTTTTTTTTAATTCCATTGTATGTTTTTTTTTAAGAAAACCGTTTTTGCGTTATTGTATATTTTGCGTCGTAGTTTTAAGCGAAAAGAAGTGTATTTGTTTTATTCATAGAGTAGTGTCTCTGTTGTAGGACAATGCAAGAGAACTCCTCAGTTGGTTGTATTGCTATTATTATGATATTTTGTATTTTTTGTATTTTTTTTTATATATATTATTATTGTATTGAGTGTACAGGAAACAAGGTGGTGAGGCTGATACAGTTCACTTCACTCGAGAATTAAAAGTTTTCGAAAGGCTTTTCGTAAACTGGTGGGGGGGAGATAAGGACAGGAGTCGGGCAGTATCAGCCTTAATACCTTCCTGGTATGTAAACAAAGCTCTAAAGTGTATATAAGAAGGATTACTTCACAAATAAAGCAGTATTGTTTCTGAAGCCGTGTGAGTCATTTAACAGCCCCTTTTCTCCTTTTTTTTTATCATTTGATTTCAAAGTCGCATAAGTTATATATATATATATATATATATATATATATATATATATATATATATATATATATATATATATATATATATATTCTTCATTTATTTCCTACCATATAATTAAAAAACGGAATATAAAGCTTTTGGCATATATCAATGGAATTTTTGGGTAGTGAATTTTCAAAAAATATTTGGAACATCTGAATTAAAATAATCGAAGGGTGCAACACTATACATCTTACGTACTTTGAAGCTGGTACAGTGCCACTTCTGTTTGATTTTGTCTTTGTGTATACACGTGTTTACGTGATAAAGGTTTCTGCACAATGTCGTCAATCTCTCATTCTGAAGACTGTTAGAAACTGGTTAATCTAAAACTGATTAAGAATATCAAATCGTCAGAAATTTAATATTACTAGTAGGCCCGTGCGAAAAAATCGCACAGTATATTCTTATCAAACGCCTAATTATTAAGAAAAAAATAATGGAATGTATCAAAAGATAAAAAAAATCAATTGTTACTTTATCGATAAATATAAACGACATAGGAAACAAAAATTATTTTAAATCTTCAGTAATGTTTGGAACCAACATTTTTACAAATTTCAGTAAGCTGTATCTTTGCTAAAAATTGTCCGATTTCGATGATTTATTTTCCTTTTGTAGGGAATTTAGTAATCTTTTATATAATCATGGGCATAACCAAGGGAAAAGTATGTAATTTTTTAGTTATTCGCAAATAAAATTTATTTTCTTTCACAACTTGTTTGAATGAATTTTCGGGTTGATTGGACTATTTTACCCGCCTGAAGGAGAAGGAAGCCTTCGAAATTGGTGGCTTAATCTTGTGATTTGGTGAAGAATTAATGATGATATGGCTTTCCGATCAAAAACACAATCGATAAATAATATAAACTTCTTCTCTCTCGATCATAGAGGCCTCAAGCCGACGAAATGAGACATGTATTCAACGACAGTACTACAATTAATGTAAGGTTGTGTGGATGCGAACTCTATGCATTGCGTTATCTCGAAAATAGTACGTTTTTGGGCTTAAGAACGCAAGATCCGATAGTTCCGAATCAACTATCCTATATGCATCAAAATTTTCAAAGCTCAATTTATCCTGTATCGATCTACAGACCTACCACCGTTCCTGTATTGAATGATAGCATAATGTTTGCATAGACTTTATTTATTTTAGAAAGAAAACCAAAAGTGGAGAATACGATTCGCTAACCCCCCGTGAAATTCTGAATCCTACGGTACCCCATTCATGGTATTTGAGCCTGACAGGAGCTTATATTTGGTACAAAACCGATTTCGAGCCTTGCTGTAATAATATATATGTGAATGGAAATTGGGAAGGGGTTGCGAAAACTGGAAAATGTAGGATTGAGATATTTTTAAATTTTTATGTTTCACCATTTTAAAAAGAATCAATGAAATACAATGTTTCAGAGACCTTTCAGAGTTGACAGAGTCGAAATGATTAACCAAATACTCATCAGTGCATTGAAAATGGGACAAAAGCATTTAAAAATTTTTGTGAGGGTGCCGAAAACTGGAGGGTTTAACTCTTAATCGTATTATTATGTTATATCTTTAATAACCGAAATATTACATAAAAGTTGGTTGCCTATGTACTTTCCGTTATCCCCGGATTATAACAGTCTGAAATCAAAAGCACCTTGCGAACAGAGATAGGCAAATGCAGAAGGGTGTACTAAGTCTCGATTATTACACTCAACTATTGACCTAGCGATTCTGAATACGGGTCTCAGATATTCAAATTGCCCGATTCAAAGTATTTTACTCAAATGTTGAACCGCCCAACTTTGAGTATTTTACTCAAATGTTGAACCTCCCAACTTTGAGTATTTTACTCAAATGGCTGACCTACCCCACTTATGGCCCATTACAAATTATAGTTTCAAGTACCAGACTCCCATAGCTAAATATCTAAATTATAATAATAGATGTGACTATGTTCTAATTACTTAACTACTGTTAAATATAGACTTTTAGTTGTTTAACTCACCACTAATAACACATTGCAGATTTCTTTTTTAAATAATACCTAGATTACGATCCGTTATATGTAAACATAAATTTATAATTTTTATATACAGTTTTATAATATGTTTATGAAGATGTAATTTTTTGAAAATAATCTCTATTTTAAAATTGCTGATGCGAAGGTTGTCTCCTCAACTCCTCTCTCAGTTTTTACCAATTTTATAGCGGAATCTCTCTGATTATTCACGTGATACAGTTAAAGTGTATATCAGAGCAGTTGATATTTACTGTTGGCATCTTTTTTTTTATTTATTTATTTTTTTTTCTCTTATGATATGCGGTATGATCAACAAGTGATGGCCAGTAAGGTGCCCAAGAGGTCTCGGTCAGACGGAGTTAGCTCACCAGCCAAACAAAGGACTCGTCGCTGCCTACGAGAAATACCTCCAGTGACCAAAATGAACACTTCAGAACCAGAACCTCAGCCCCAACCAGGTACGTCTGCACAAGAAACGATTGAAGAATCACCTTTCTTTACTCCAAACCCCTACCAAGTGCTTCAAAATGACAGAGAAGTAATGGAGTCTGCAGCAATACCCAGAGAACCAAAGCCTCCTCCGATATTTGTGAAAAATATAAATAATTTCCAGATGTTCTGCACCCAACTAAATAAAATCTGCTCTGGCAGTTATTCATGCCTTAACAGGACCAATGACACCAAAATAACACCTGATTCTGCAGAAGCCTACCGAAAAATAGTGAAGTACTTATCAGAAACAAATGCGAATTTTCACACTTACCAGCTGAGGCAGGAAAGAGCTTTACGAGTAGTGATAAGAAATTTACACTCCTCAACCCCCACTGAAGTTATTAAAGAAGAACTAACGACGCTTGGTTTCAATGTACGCCAGGTAACAAACGTTTTGAAGGAGGACAGGGAGCAGCCAGGATTACGAAATAGGATCCCACTACCATTGTTTTTCGTGGACTTGGAGCCATCACCAGGTATCGAAAAATATATATATGATATCACAAGAATATACTACACAATGGTGAAAGTTGAGAAGCCATATCCCAAGAGAGACATCGTGCAGTGCCATAATTGTCAGACCTATGGCCACACGAAGACATATTGCCACCATCTGCCGCGTTGCGTGAAGTGCGGTGAACAGCACAAATCTGTAGAGTGCACCAAACCTATACAAGATCCAGCAGTATGTGCCCTATGCATGGAGGGCAACCCGGCCAACTACAAAGGCTGCCAAATTTACAAGAATCTCAAAACCAGACACCAGAAAAACCGGATTCAAGATGAAGCACTAAGAACAAGAAGAGAGAGAGAGCCTTCCAGAATCGTAAACAATGATGTATCATTCTCCCAACTACTTAGAGGTAAGACTTTAACCGATAAATGTCAAGCCCTGCCACAACAACAACCTCAACCCCAACCTCAAAATCCTCTTCATCCTAATATTCATAACCACCAACAACAAATTCCTCATATTCCTCCTCCTTCAAATGCAACAGATCTCACAAGTTTGTTAGCATCTTTCCTCACCGATTTCAAATCCCTTGTTACTCCACTCATATCACTCCTCACGAATCTCGTATCTCACCTCATCCCTCCTTTGAAAAATCCTTAAATGACTCACATCCCTAAACCCATATCCATTCTCCTTTGGAATGCGAATGGTGTTAGAAATCATACAGACGAACTATCTACTTTACTACTTGACAAGAACATTGATGTGGCACTAATTACTGAAACTCGACTAACCACTAAACAGCACTTCAATATACCACAATACCTGACATATCGTACTGACCACCCTGACGGAAAAGCACATGCCGGTACTGCTGTAATTGTACACCAATCCCTCTCCCATCACGTACTCCTATTACCAATACATGATTTCCTACAGTCCACCGCTATCGTGATAAAAACCTTCTCCTTTCCGGTTACTCTTGCATCAGCGTATTGCCCTCCTAACCGATCCATTTTCAATGCCCAATTCAGTTCTCTCCTCGACTCCTTAGGACATCACTTCATCTTGGGTGCAGACCTAAATGCCAAGCACCAACAATGGGGTTCCAGAACCACGGATTCTCGTGGCCGTAAATTCCTTTACTACCACAATCCAACAAGCAGCCTGGACTGCATCCTTCCCAAAAGACTCCTCCAGAATTCCTATAAAGACCATTCTACCCCAACACCTCCTTAACCTAATCCGCACCAAACGCCGTGCCAGATTATTATGGCAACGTACCCGCTGCTCCTATAATTACTACTGCAAACAATTAAAACTGGAATTAGCCACCTTCAGATCACAATCCTTCAACTCCTGCCTATCCTCCCTCTCTTCTCGCGACAATTCCCTTTGGAAAACCACAACAAAAATCCTAAATCCTCACCGCATTTCCCATCCTCTCCGACGAGGTGATGGCTCCTGGGCAGCATCTGACGAAGATAAAGCTGAGGAGTTCGCCATTCACCTATCCAATACATTTATTTCACATCCGGAATCCCATCCTGCCCACACCGTAACAGTAGAAGAACTCCTTACATCACTAATCCCACTTTCCTTGCCCCCAAAAGCTATTCATCCTTCCGAAGTAAAATTTCAATTAAAAAAACTAATCCCCCGTAAAGCTCCTGGACATGATCTCCTTACACCTCAAATCCTTCGACAACTTCCATCCAAAGCAGTCATATTCCTTACATATATCTACAATTGTATGCTACGCACCACCCACTTCCCTCTGTTATGGAAACACTCCACTATTATCCTTTTCCCAAAACCAGGAAAACCTCTCAATAGCTCAACATCCTATAGACCAATCAGCCTACTCCCAATCCTTTCAAAAATTTTTGAAAAGATCCTTTTGAAACGAATCCTACCCATTATAGAATCCCAAAATATCCCTTCCCATCAGTTTGGTTTTCGCTCTCAACATTCTACTGTTCAACAAGGACTCCGAGTTGTTGATCATATTTCCTCAGCCCTAGAAAACAAGGAATACTATTCGGGTGCCTTTCTGGACATTGCACAGGCATTTGACCGGGTATGGCACTCCGGACTGCTCTCCAAGCTTAAAATCCATTTACCTCAGTCCTTGTACCTAGTCCTCCGATCCTACCTCTCTGACCGATCCTTTCGAGTTCGCTGTGGAACAGAATTTTCCAATATCTACTCCGTTAAAGCCGGTGTTCCCCAAGGCAGCGTCTTGGGTCCCGTGCTTTACATCCTCTTTACTGCTGACATCCCTGTTCATCCCGATACTTTTCTTGCAACATTCGCTGACGACACCGCAATCTTATCATCCAACTCTGATCCCGAAATAGCATCCTTAAATCTCCAAAGTCACCTCACCTTGATTGAGCACTGGTGTAATAACTGGCGCATTAAAGTTAATGAATCTAAATGCCAACATATCACCTTTACACTCCGACGCAATTCCTGTCCACCAGTACTCTTTAATTCCATCCAGCTTCCTTATTCAGACACAGTCCGGTATCTTGGCTTTCATTTAGACCGAAGACTAACTTGGAACCCGCATACTAGACTCAAAAGACAAGAACTCAACCGACGATACGGCCAACTATACCGACTACTAAGCAGAAAATCTAAACTTTCCATTGAAAACAAACTACTGATCTACAAGACAATACTGAAACCTATTTGGACTTACGGACTAGAACTGTGGGGATCAGCAAAATTTTCTAACATCAAGCGCATCCAATCCTTCCAGTCTAAAGTCCTTCGAACAATAGTCGATGCTCCTTTCTATGTATCCAACAAAACCCTACATCATGACCTTAACATCCCATTTGTCCTAGACCTTATCCCAGAAAAATTCTCCAAATTTCACCAGAACCTTACTTACCACCCAAATCCTCTTGCACAATCCCTATCAAGCATCTCCCATCCCTATAATCCTCCAAGAAGGTTGAAACGGCAGTGGCCTCGCGACCTTTTGAAGATTGTATAAATTGGAGTTCTGGCAATGGCCAGATTCTTCACTCAAGACATGTGTGTATGTGGCTAAAGTGCTCTCGACCAATCTCCGCTGGCTTTAGTACCAGTGACGCGGTTGGGAGAGTAGCGCAGGGTTCTCCTGGAGTTCCCTCGCCTGATTGTATATAGGTATGCATGTGTTTTTTTTTTTCTTAGTTTTAATTTTCTTATTTTTTAGGTTATTTTATATTATTGTCTATTGTATATACTTTTGATTATTATTTTGTTCTATTTATTTTATTTTTTTGTACATATGGTGTGAATGTCATCCTACCTCACTATAACCAATGTCCAACAGACAGATTGTTATAATACTCAATAAAAAAAAATTTTTAAAATTAAGCCACTGCGTTTTGAATTATTTGATTTTTCGATTTATTTCATATGAGCGTCTATTTCTATGATTGCAGAGCTGTAGTTTTTGAAAATGGTGTCCATTTTGAGATTTTGTCAATGCATTTTGACTTAGTTGAGTTCTTCGGATATTTATTTAATACAGTTTGATAAAATTTGACCACATTCGTGATTAATATCTCTTATATGCTGATAAAAAAATTAATTTTATCTTTTACATTGAAAATTTGTTGCAGGGATTCATAAACACTATCCATTTAGATTAAAATGGCCGTTTAAGTATGTTATATAATATTTCATGATTTTTTTCTTTTCATTTACTTGCACTTTTCTACGAAACTTAGTGGCATAGTCTCAAAATATATAAATAGACCCTCATATAAAAAAAATACGAAAAGCTCAAATAAGACAAAACACAGTAGCGTAATTTTAAAATATAGATTATTTTTTAAAAATTACGCCTTCAAAAACATATAAAACTTTATATAAAAATTATAAATATATGTATACTTAATGTATCGTATCGTAATGTCCATATTATTTAAAAAAGAAATACGAAATCTGTTATAACTAGGAAGTTAAATAATTAAAAATCTATATTTAACCATATTTATGTAATAAGAACAATGGCACATCTATTAATATAATTTACATATTTAAATATGGGCATCATCCTCTTACCGTCCTATCTCTCTTTTACCCATCATGGGCAAAATCCTAGAAAAACTCATCTTAAAACGCCTGTACCCTATCCTAAATTCTAAACACATAATCCCAGATCACCAATTTGGTTTCCGAACTTCCCATTCCACTATACAGCAATGTCATCGTGTGGTAGACGTAGTCTCCTCTGCATTGGAGCGCGGAATGTACTGTACGGGAGTCTTTCTCGACGTTGAACAGGCGTTTGATAGAGTTTGGCACCCGGGACTGCTGTACAAACTCCGAAAATTCCTACCACCTACATACTTCCTCATTATCCGTTCCTACCTTACTGATAGATACTTTAAAGTAAATCACAATAACGCCTATTCATCCCTTTTTTCCCAGTCTGCTGGTGTTCCTCAAGGTAGTATCCTAGGTCCTATCCTCTATACAGTTTATACAGCTGACATCCCTACCTGTCCCAACACTGTCATCACCACATATGCCGATGACACATGTATCCTATCAGTAAACAATGACCCAGCAATTGCATCCCAAATGCTTCAATCACACATCATAAATCTGGAAGAATGGTGTCAAAACTGGAGAATTAAAATAAACTCCAATAAATCCCACCAAATTACCTTTACCCTTCGTCGTAAACCAACGACTTCCTGTCCTACAGTTTCCTTTAACAATACTCCACTTATCCCTGTTGAGCAAATCCGATACCTAGGACTCCACCTGGACAAACGACTAACTTGGAATCCTCATACTAGACTGAAACGACAAGAAACCGCTCGACGTTTCCGATTACTTCAGCACTTACTAGACAAACGCTCTAAACTTCCCATTAATTACAAAAGACTTATATACTTGACTATAATAAGACCTATTTGGACTTACGGAGTTGAGCTATGGGGCTCCACTAAACCATCGAATTCCTCTCGCATCCAATCCTTACAATCCAAAATCCTTCGTAAAATCCTCAATGCTCCTTACTTTGTCACTAATAAAATTATCCATAATGATCTTAATGTTCCTTATGTTTCAGATCTGGCCCAATCCAGATACCTATCCTTCCATAATAAACTTCAGAATCATCCCAACCCTCTCGTTTCTAACCTTGCTTCCTCTTCAATTCCTGATAACCCTCCGAGGCGTCTGAAAAGAAGATGGCCCCGTGATCTCCTAATATAGTCATATCATTAGAGTGCTACCATTGGGTAGTTACTCAGCAAGTGTATTCATGTCATTATATCAATTATGTCCAAATTTACTTGATGTATTTATGTAATACAGTTGTAAATGTCATAAAGAAATAAAAAAAAAAAAAAAAAAAATATGGGCATCTGGTACTTGATACTATAATTTATAATAGACCGTGAGTAAAGTACTTAAACTTCGGCTGTTCAACATTTCACTAGAATACTTATAATCGGGCAAGTAGAATATTTGAGTAATGTAATCAGTATCGGGTGGTGGAGGGGGGTCAATAATTGAATAAAATACTCATGACTGAGTACTCACTCTGGCATTTGCCCATCTCTGCTTGCGAATAGCTTTCATACATACATACATACGTACATATACATACATATACATATATACACATACATATACGTACATATACATACATATACATACATATGCGTACATATACATCATACATACATAGCATATTTACTGATCTCTGCTTGCGAATAGCATATTTTCTTTCATACATACATACATACATACATATACATACATATACACACATATACGTACATATACATACATATACATCATACATACATACATAGCATATATACCCTGAACCGTAGGTAAATAACAAGCATGCATTTCAATCGGATTTTTTTTTCTGATTTTAAAATTGATAAATATGATTTTCTTATCTAAAAAAAAAAATGAGTAAACAACTATAAATACTAATAATACTGAATTTGATTTTTACACTGTCATATATACCATTAAATTCATTATTAATGACAGTTGTATCTCATGATGAAGTTCAAGTGAATAAATTATGCTTTTTTTTCTTCATAATTAAAGGAAATATGGTAAATTTGATCTAAAATAAAAATTAAAACTAGAAAAAAATTACTTGTCGGATGAATAATTTATTCTCTCTCTTTTTATTTTTTTATTATTTTCTGAAAACATTATTTTTGCTTTTAACTGAATAATAAAAAAGTAAGGTTTAACAGATGTTGGTTGGTGATTGAAGTCATTGGAAGCAAAAATTAATTATTATAAATAGTTTGTATTTTCAATGATTTAATTCCCCTACCAACTTCTCTTCAACAGTCAGTAGTATTGCTCAAATGGTCTTGCACAAGAGTCTCGCAAAAGTCTTACAGTTACTTATTACCTTATTACTACAGAGATATTACTGTATCTTTTTAGTTAGGAGAAACCTAACTAAGCCCGAATGAAATATTAGAGGAGTTAAATGCAAAAGTATATTGGTTATACCAATTATTAACATATAGTAACTAAGATTGTCAAATATTAGTAACAATTTTGCCTTAATTGTTATTAAAAAAATCTATTTTTTTTACCAGTCCTGGTCTTGGTCTCGCAACAGTTAGGCGGCCTAGGTCTTCTTCTTGAAAAGTGAAAGACCAAGACTGATTTTGGACAACACTAACAGTCAGCAAATATGCACCATTATTAAAAATAACGCTTCTTTATCTATCGTTGTAAGACAAAAAAAAATGTATATATATATATATATATATATATATATATATATATATATATATATATATATATATATATATATATATAAACTTACACTGTTAATTACAGAAATAGACCTTGGACTGAATCCGTCAAATGAGTTTTCCATATAACATTCCGCTTAATTAGTTAAAAGAAAATAGTAACCAGTAGTAACAAAATGATGCTTTGTAATATATATCCATTTTTCATGATGAGTGACATGTTTACTATTTTTATATTATTATTACTTTTGTATTTCCATATTTAAATTAATTTTTTTTTTATGGAAATGAAAACAAATCGGATTCATTCCATTACTATAAATAATAAATCTACTCAATATTATTTAATAGAATGATTCATTAGTGAATTATTAACATATTGGCAAACGGACCCATTCGTAATTTCATTAATATTTGGAAAATTCAATTAAATTAAATATTTATTTGATTTTTTTTTTTTTAGTATAATTGGATTCTCCTGTGGTTGGTTTCTTATAGCAATAGATAATCCACTTGTGTTCCAATCCAAGAGGCCTTAAACCCTTCCGCTGTCATGGAAACATGGTCGAAAAAAGTCCGTTATTACTCTGGATTTAAAAAAAAGGAAAAAGAAAGAGGCATTGTGTGCCCTGCAGCTGTTCCACACCGCCTGCGGATTGAGCCCAACCCTTATTTTAGAACCTAGCAATCGGCCTACATGCATCCCCTTTATTCCAATGTGCGGTTTTTAATCAATAGAGGTATGTTTCTATCTACAGTTTTTTTTTATTTTATAGTGTCCACATTAATACACACACAGAGTAAGCTGTTAGGTGCTCTCCCGCATTTCTTTTTTTTTTTTAAAACATAAGCAAGTTTAAACAATGCAATTAGTAATATTGAATGAAACGGATAAAAGTGTAAGTTCAGATTATTTTGGCAGAAATCGGTTGGTTGGTGGGAAGGAGTTGTTGTATGTAGTTGGACAGTTGCCAAAACTGTTGAAAAAATTTACACCTTCTAGGGAATAAGAAGAAGAAGGATTGTCTGCTTTAACATTGCCTTTAATTTGCATTGGGGACAGTCCTATCTCCTTAAATTCAGAGGCAAGGAAAGGAGCATCCCCGTTTCCTAATATTCCCATTCCCTATCATCCTTCAAGGAGCTCTAACCTTTTTCTCCCCTCATGGAAAAATGTTCAACATTTTATTATTATCACCTTTTAAATTATATTCCAAACTATAGTGAATTAGTATTATAAATGTATCTTTGTTTAGCCTCAGACTGATTTATACAATTTTTATTTATGATATTTACAACTGCATTAATATAAATACATCAAGTAAATGTGCATACAGAAATATAATCACATGAAAACGCTTGTTGAGAAACTACCCACTAATAATTTTTCTACAAAAAGAGATCACGCTGCCATCTTCTTTTCAGACGCCTCGGAGCAATTGAAGAGGAAGCAAGGCTAGAAACAAGAGGATTCGGTTGGTCATGAAGTTTATTATGGAAGGATAGGTATCTGGATTGCACCAAATCGGAAACATTAAGGTCTTTATGGATTATTTCATTTGTGAAAAAGTAAGGAGCATTAAGGATTTTACGAAGGATTTTCGATTGTAGAGATTGGTTACGAGAGGAATTCGATGATGTAGTGGAGCACCATAGCTCAACTCCATAAGTCCAAACAGGTCGTATTGTAGTCATGTATATGAGTATTTTGTAATTAATTGGAAGCTTAGATAGTTTGTCTAGTTAGTGTTGGAGTAAACGGAAACGTCGAGTTGCTTCTTGTCGTTTCAGTCTCGTATGATTATTCCAAGTTAGACGTTTGTCTAGGTGGAGTCCTGGGTATCGGATTTGTTCAACAGGGATAAGTGGGGTGTTATTAAAGGATACTGTAGGCCAGGAAGTCATATGTCATAAAGATGTATAACATTTCAAAAAATAAATAAATTCTGTATAATTTTATGAATTATTGAAGGAAGCTAGTCGACAGTTCTACATATGTATCATGGGTGATAACACTTGAACACCCTCAGTGTTCAAACCACGGTCTGAAGATGACCCACATGTTTGGGTTGAAACGTTGGCACAAATTAAAAAAAAATTTTTTTTAAAAAGACTGCGTCCTGAATATTCACCACCCATGATCTGTATAATTTTGATTGTTTTTTCTTATCATTCAGATGTGAGCGTTTTTTCTTCTGTTTTTTTTTTCGTCAGAATTTACCATTATATGACCTTAATGTGGCCATTAGCTATCACTCCAAATGGAACAATGGGACGATGGAGTGAAGATTAATAGAAGGGCCTCATCTACGATGCCTCCACTCCATCTTTGCACATTTTATTGAAAATATTCCGAACTCTAAACTCGAATCTTTCTCAAGTTTGATAGCCACCAATTGATGATTTTTGTCTTACTTTTTGTCAATAGCATGTAAAAGTTCAGGGAAACACGTTGTTAAGTGCAACTATTGCACTTATTGTCAACTGATACCACAATTTAATCGTAATCTTTCCCACTCTCAATAATATTAAATAATTGTGTAAATTATACGTCCACTGAAAATGTTTGTTCCATTTTAATATTTATTTTCAAATTCCACACACCAAATTATAACTTATCCATTTTAATATTTTGTACCATATTTTTACTGTCAATGTGATAAATTTTAGAAAGTGTATAATATAATAGTATAGTAATATATTATACAATTTAGTAGATTATCATCCAAACAATATTTATTGTTAAGTCACAGGCTTAAAACAACGCATTTAATTGCTACACTCAATAGTTTTACCACACTTGGTTAGGATTTGAGCGTGGAGTGATAGAATAGTCTGTTGGAATTCCAGCCGTTCCATTTAAAGCAATAAAACTCATAAAGGATTTAAACTCACAGTCTATATTTGAAAAGTAATGGAGCAATTGGCGCAGATAGATATTCATTGGCCACCTAAATATTTTTAGAAGTGCCATAATAAAGAATTAAAAAATAAATTTGTCCGAAAAATTTTACCAATTTGCTACTTAAGGCTATGGTATGCCATGAACTTAGTTTAACTGATGTTTTATTGAGATGTTTGACCCATTGTTTAAAATTTAGTAAATTGGCCTAAAAATCTTTGTAAAGTTTAGTGCTGAAATGAAAATTTTTTGTTTTTGTTTTATTTTCTTTCAAATTTGATTACTTGTTTATTGATAAATATTACAATCTGTCTCAGTAAAGGAAACTTATAATACAGTTCAGAGAGCAAATTCACACCATATTTACAAAATCAAAAAACAAATATGGTAATTTCAAAATAATATACAGCGAAGTAAGAACAAAATAAAATATCATAATGAGGGTAGAAAATATAAATAACAATAATAATAAAATTTTAAACAAATAAATAAAATAGAATTAAAATGTTCTTTAAAAAAAAGTAATAAAAATAAACATCTTACCTATTTACACTATTTACAATCGGCCATGGGAATTCCAAACCAGACTTGTCCCCCCGCTTGTGGAGGGAAAAGCGAGGCTTCAGGAGATCCCTGCGCTTCTCCCTCAACCACTTCACAGGTATTAAATAATGAAAATATTTAATGTTATTTTCTAAACAGAGTATTCTAGTTACTTTATCGAACCTAGGGATCATTTATATCAAGTCGTGTTACCTTGGACCCGAACAAAGCATTGTAATTTTAAACAATTATTTGCTGACTGAGAGCTTTTGACCCAAAAGTTTGAGGCTTTCGAATTTATTGAGAAAGAAATCTTTAAACATCTGGTAATGAGCGATATTTATAAAGAGGAAAGTATTTCGCAAAAGGAATATGCCGATGATTATTGAATAGTGTATATTCTCCTAAAATGTAAGTAAATCGAAGCCAATAAAAAATATAAGGGTGCCATTAGATTAGAACTGTCCAAAATCGGTCTTGGAACAAAACCGTCTAACTTTTGCAAGACCAAAGCCAAGACCGAAAAAAAAATTGTTTTTATGAATAAAAATTAAGGAAAAATAGATATTTTTATACTTAATAATAATAAAATATAAAATAATAATAATTTTTTTTTTTTTTTTTTAATCTGTTTATTGAATAATAATACAATCAGCCAGTGCTGGAGGGCTATAAGCATTAGGGCTACAAGTTCTCATTCATACAATATATACAAATAATAAAGAAATAAATATAAATATAATAAGTAAATAAATAATACTGGTGAAGAAGTTAAATAAAAATAAAATAAAATAAAAATTTCTAAACACAATCATACCTATATACAATATATACATTCGCCCAAGAATCTCCGAGCCAGGCTTTTTCCCCCATACGTGGAAGGCGAAGCAAGACTCCGGGAGATCCCAGCGCCACTTTTCCAGCCGCATCACTAGTATTAGAAGCCAATGGAGACTGAAAGAGGGCACTACAGCCACAGACGCTCAGGACATGAGTGGAGAAGCTGGCCATTGCCAGGACTCCAAAGGCATATTTACAAAAGATCTCGAGGCCACTGCCGTTTCAACCTTCGAGGGGGATGGTATGGATGTTCGGAGCTGGATAGGGATTGCGCTAGAGGATTGGGATGATGAATGAGGTTCTGGTGAAAGTTGGAGAATCTGGATGGGATGATGTCATGGACATATGGGATGTTAAGGTCATGGTGTAGGGTCTTGTTCGTGACATAATATGGAGCATTGACTATTGTTCGAAGGACTTTGGACTGGAAGGATTGGATGCGTTTGATATTCGATGATTTAGTTGTCCCCCACAGTTCAAGTCCGTAGGTCCAGATAGGTTTCAGTATGGTCTTGTAGATTAATAATTTGTTTTCTGTTGAGAGATGAGATGTTCTGTTTAGTAGTCTATATAGCTGACCAAATCGTCGGTTAAGCTCTTGTCTTTTAAGTCTGGTATGTGGGTTCCAAGTCAGTCTTTTGTCCAAAAGGAAGCCAAGGTATCGGACTGTGTCTGAGTAGGGAAGAGGAATTGAATTAAAAAGGATTGGTGGACAGGATCTGCGTCGAAGAGTGAAAGTTACATGCTTGCATTTTGATTCATTAATTTTGATGCGCCAGTTGTTGCACCACTGCTCAATGAAGGAAAGGTGTCTTTGCAGGTTCTGAGACGCTATTAGAGGATCCGAGTGAGAGGATAGGATGGCAGTATCATCAGCAAATGTTGCTAGGAAGGTATCAGGACTTGAAGGGATGTCAGCGGTGAAAAGGATGTAGAGAACTGGGCCCAAGACACTGCCTTGTGGAACACCAGCCTCAATTGGATAATGTTTGGAGAGTTCAGTGCCGCAGCGGACTTGAAAGGAGCGATTTGAAAGGTAGGATTTGAGGACTAGGTACAAGGGTTGAGGTAAATGGGTTTTGAGTTTGAAAAGCAAGCCATCGTGCCACACCCGGTCGAAAGCTTGAGCTACGTCCAGAAAGGCACCAGTGCAATATTGCTTGTTTTCAAGTGCAGAGGATATGTGGTCGACAACGCGAAGGCCTTGTTGGACAGTGGAGTGTCTTGAGCGGAATCCAAACTGATGGGGAGGGATATTGTGGGATTCGAGTATGGGTAGGATGCGTTTGAGAAGGATTTTCTCAAAGATTTTGGAAAGGATCGGAAGTAGGCTTATCGGTCTATAGGATGATGTATAATTAACAGGTTTACCTGGTTTAGGAAAGAGGATAATTATGGAGTGTTTCCACACCAGAGGAAAGTGGGTTGTGCGGAGGATACAGTTGAATAGGTATGTAAGGAATATAATTGCTTTTTTGGGAAGTTGTCTGAGGATCTGGGAAGTAAGGAGATCGTGTCCTGGAGATTTGCGAGGTTTTAGGTTCTTTAAAAGGAATTTGACCTCAGAGGGGTTGACGGCTGTAGGAGGTAAGGAGAGAGGAATCGGTGAAGAGAGGAACTCTTTAACTTCAGCAGTATGGGAGGGATGGAGTTCAGGATGAGGAGTGAATGTGTACGATAGATGTTTAGCAAACTCTTCTGCTCTATTCTCATCTGACGAAGCCCAGGAACCATCATCACGGCGGAGGGGGTGGGAAATGGATTGGAATTTAAGGATTTTTTTAGTTACATTCCAGATGGAGTTATCACTTGCAGATAGTGAGGAAAGATAGGAATTATAGGATTGGGATCTAAACGTGGCCAGTTTTTGTTTTACTTGCTTGGAATAATAGTTATATGATTTCCGATCATCAGGATGCCTGGTTCTTTGCCAGATAGCCCTAGAGCATCGTTTTCTATTAATAAGGTCCAGTAGGTCTTGGGGTAGAGGATTTGTTTTGCGGTATTTTTTAGAAGGATCAGGTGAAGATGCAGTCCAAACTGCTTGTTGGATCAACGTAGTCATGGAATGTACTGCTTCATCTAGGTCTGTAGGTGTTTTTAAGGAAACTCTGAGGTCAATATTATCATCCAGCATTTGACGGAAGAGGTTCCAATTAACTGGCCCCCTGATAAATGAAGGTGGAGGTGGTTTGGGAATTGGTGATGTGGAAACCGTTAGGATTAGGGGACTATGGTCTGAGGAGAGATCATCAAGTCTTGAGATGCAATAATTAAGGGACCCTAGACCTTTGTGGATGAAAAAATCTAGGAGATCGGGATTGCGGTTAGGATCTGTTGGCCAGTATGTGGGAGAATTGGGTGAGAGGATGTTGCTGTGATGGGAATTAAGTGCAGCTAGCAATGTTCGTCCTCGGGAATTTGTGGTTCTGGCTCCCCATTGCTGGTGTTTAGCATTTAAATCTGCACCTAGAAGGAAGTGGTGTCCTAAGGAGTTAAGGAAGGAAGTTAATTGGGATTCTGAGATGGGTATTTTAGGTGGGGAGTATGCTGCGACTACTGTTATTGGGTAAAGGGAAGTTTGGATTATCACGGCAGTGGATTGTAGGAAATTATGGGTTGGCAAAGGGAATAGATGATGGGAAACGGATCTATGGATAATTATGGCAGTGCCACCATGTGCTGTTCCATCAGGATGGTCGGTTCGATAAATATTGTAGCCGGGAACGTTGATTTGTCGTTTGTTGGTTAGTCGAGTTTCAGTTATTAGTGCTATGTCGATGTTTTTGTCATGTAATAAGATTGTCAGTTCGTTGATGTGGTTCCGAATACCATTCGCATTCCAAAGGAGAATGGAGAGGAATTTGGTTGATGACATTTATGGATTTCTTGGCAGTGGAATGAGGTTGGATATAACATTGGTAAGTAGCGAAATAAGAGGGGTAATGAGAGATCTAAATTCGGAAAGGAAAGATGTCAGTAGGCTTGTGAGGTCAGTGGAATTGGAAGGAGGAGGAATGAATGTATGAGTATTTAACCTACGTTCGGGGATGGAGGGATATGGGTCTTGAGGTTGATGTGTGAATTCTTGAGGTTTAGGTTCTTGTGGCAGGGCCTGAGATTGAGAGTTTACAGTGTCTCCTTTGAACATCTGAGCATAGGACACTCTTCCGTTCACTATTCTAGAGGGTTGTCTTGGTGGCCTGGATGTCCCTTCTTCTCTAGGCGTTGCGTACATTCGTGTTTTTAAATTTTTGTATGTTTGACAACCCTTGTAGTTGGCTGGGTGTCCTTGGTGGCATAAAGCGCATACTGCAGGTGAAGTTCTTGACTTCCTACAGTCCTCTGTTTTGTGTTGCTCACCACACCTCACACATCTAGGAATGTGATGACAATACCGTTTCGTATGGCCATAAGCCTGGCAGTTATGGCATTGAACGATGTCGCGCTTGCTGTAGGGCTTTTCTACAACAACGCTTGTATAATAAAGGCGTGTGATCTTGTAGATGTTTTCGACATCGGGTGTTCGGTCAAGGTCAACGAAGAATAGTGGAAGAGGTATTTTATTTTTTATTCCAGGCTGTTCTTTATCCTCCTTGAATATGTTCACTATCTGTCGAACATGGAATCCCATACCCATGAGCTCTTCTTTTATAGCATCTGTTGGCGTAGATGGGTGCAGTCTTCTGATAACGACCCTGAGCGCCCTCTCTTGACGCAGTTGATACGTGTGGTAATCAGCCTTGGTGTCAGATAAATATTTTATCATTTTTCTGTAAGTTTCTGGAGTGTCGGGCATTAATTTAGTGTCATTGGTGCGGCTTTGGCATAAATATTTTCCTGAACCTACTAGATTATTCAATTGATGACACATCAATTGAAAGTTTTTAATATTTCTAACAAATATTGGTGGGGGTTTAGGTTCTCTGGGGGTTGATGCTGCTTCCATTTGTTCGTTATTTATATTTGAAAGCACTTCAAATGGATTCGAAGTGAAAAACGGCGATTCTTCGCCCATAGCTTGAGTTGTTTCACAATTGTTAGGTTGTTGTGAGGAGCCAGGTTGGGGTTCAACTTCTTCTATGGAGCTCCCTGGTGTGGCTGGTGGAGTGTTTCTTTTTGAATGCCTTGTCTTTTTTTTAATGGGAGAACTAATTGTAGTATCGAGGCTCCTGGACCTAGTGTTTTTGCCCTTACTCGACATTAGCATGTGATAATATCGCATTTCATATTAATTTTTTTAAAGAAAAATTGATAAAAGTGAGGCGATGAAAAAAATAAATTTTTATTGAAGACGAAAATATAGACGCGCGCTTGGAGAACGCAGGTCTGCTTCCGACGAAGGGCTCCAGCCCACTAGTCAGATTAACGATGTGTATTATGGCTGGCCGTTATCTAACTAACCTAAGGTCTATTTACACTGTTCACTCTTGTGTTGTAAATAAGTGATTACTCACCTTATTTTTTTGTCCAGTATCAAACGTAATTGTTAATGTAACTGATAACACTAATTGTTCACATTAAGCTTGTATACTGCCACTGATAATTGAAATTTTTTAAGAGACGAACTGACGTATGTTTAACTAGGGCTAACGCATGCGCAGAACTCAATAATAATATAGAGTTACTAATATTTGACCATTTTAATTACAATATGCAAAGAATTGGTATAACCAACATAATTTTACATTTAACTCCTCCAATTTTTTATTCGGGCTTAGTTAGGTTTACTCTATCTGAAAAAGTACAGTAATATCTCTATGGAAATAAGCTAATAAGTAACTACAAGACTATTGTGAAACTCTTGCGCAAGACCAAGACCAAGATTGAGTTGCTCATATTTGGGCAAACACTACATTAGATATATAGATCAATGTGATGTCGCGACAAAACAGTGTTACTGTACCTAATTTAGAATTTTAAAAAAATCTTGGGGAATAAAGAAGGAATCATCGAAGAAGTAGATGATTTAAATAGTTCAGTTATACCTAATTTTTAACCTAACCGGCCTGTCATAAGGAATGGTTTTTTATCAAGAATTATATCAGTTTTTGATAATTCCTCCCGTTTTAAGAATAGTCCTTCGTTAAATGAATGTCTTGAAAATGGTCTTAATTTGATCGAACTAATATCATATGTTCCTTTAAAGTGTAGAATAGGAAGATTTGGTGTAATGTCTGATATAAAACAGGATTCAAGTGGTAACGTTATGATAGATAATGATACAAATGATAGGGTATTTAGATACAAAAGAGTTGTATTTGGGGTGAATAGAAGTCCATTTCCTCTTGGAGCAACCGCTGAACATTACCTGTCAAATTGCTTAACCAAGACCTCTCCATCTTCTAGTTATTCTCTAAAAACAGTAAACATTTCAGCTAAAATTTTCTATTTTGATAACAGTTTTATAGCGCTGTATAATGAAAGTTCCTTGTTAATCTTAGAGGGCGATAGATTTCTCAAAACGTCGTTAACTTTCCAACTAACATGTTAGTTAAAATACATCCAATTTCTTAATGATAATCTTAAAGAGTGCGAACTAAAAGAAAAATGCGGTGGATCATAATTTCCAACTACTAAAATATAGAAATGTTCTACCTATTTTTTTCAATTTTCTCTTCTTTTCCTCCTTTCTTTCATTCCTTTTCTCTGTTTTAACTCTTTGTTTATATTATAGATTGTCAGTATATTTTGATAGACATTACAATATCTCAATTTTCTGTATAACTTTCTATTTTCAATGATTTAATTTTACTGTTTATTTTCATTTCTTATATAACTTCATATTCCTTTTTTCTGTTTTATATCTTATTCTAAGATTACCATTTTAATACTTATGTCACCTATTATTATTATTTATCTCTTAGTTCTTACTATTGTCATTTTTCTATCCGCTTCATTTTACTTTAATTTATTTTTCTACCTACAATATTTATGTTTTCTTATACCTTGTTATCAGGTTCTTTTCTTAGCTCTGATGAAGGCCTGAACTTCAGGTCGAAACGTCGGCAATTGTCAAAATAAATATTATTATTTATTTTTGTCTTTTTACTTTTTCCTGTTCACCCCAACTATTCTTCTCTTCATTATTCTTGATAGTCAACCATTAACCCACAATTACTAAAATATACCTATATTGTCAGAAGTCTTAAAATTTTGTAATCCCTTTGGATTTTCTTGTCCGGTTAATCTAATTCCAGAGTCAATACTTAGACAAATTTGAAAGCCTGAATTATGTTGGGATGTTTCTGTTGACTCGGAATCAGACAAATAGTTTTTTGGCTAGGCTCAATGAATCGTCTTGTCGTGAAACTGTGAAGCTGAAGTGATGGTTCATCAGGAGTGTCAATACCCCCTCCCCCGCAAGGTCGATGGCGCATGACCCCTCTCCACCCTCCTCCAAATATATTTTATTTATCCCCTCTTCTTAAAAACAGTGCAAGCTAAAGTAAAATTTTGAAAATTCTGGGCCATATACAATTACACTTTCAGTATTCTGTACTATGATTTTCTCTTGTCCTCTGGATTGAAACTTTTCAATCCGAAAATTCATAATCCCGTCAAAATATGGCCTCCTCAAAAATTTGAAACCCATTCAAAATGTGTCCCCTTCAAAAATATTGATGGCGCAACTTGCAACATGAAACCCCCTTGTGAGCACCCCAGTGGTTCTTTATGTTTCTACGCATTCTCTGATGCTAGCAAGGATGTCTAGGTAACTGTAGAAACTTCTCAGAAAAAAATAATTAAACAGCAGTTTTATTTCTCATTGGCTGCTGAGTCTGAGTTCGGCGGTGTAGGGCCTACGAATGAAGCATCTATTACTAGACTTGAGTAGCTAGTAGTAACATGTGCAAGATTATTTAATAATATTCGTAAGCACTTCATCATGATTTATTGTTGTTTTTGTAGTTACTTATCCGCAGTTTTATCATTGATAAAAGGGCCTGAAGATTGGTCCATTTTCGTTTTTTAAAACAGGTTTAAGAAATTGGTTCTTGGGCTCCCGTATACTCTAGCAGGTATATTCGTGGTTTTTTGAACCAGTTAATCTGTAGAAGTGGTAAGAGAGTCCTGAGTGGCTCCATGCAAATTTTTGAATTTCTACCAACGTTAGTTTTTGATTTAAATGAGGTAGAAGTTTTAAAAGAAATGAAGAAGAGAATTATTGGTCTAAAGGGAATAAAAAAGATTTTGTGGGAATACTTGAGAATTAAATATTTATATAAATTAATGATATTACAAGAGAGAATCGTATTCATTCCATCACTGTTGGAGATACGATGTCGATCGGCAACACCTCTTGTAAATGAATTAAGTAGTCTTTAGGACTGGTCGTTGAACTGGTTTTTGGAAAACATAAAGATACAAAAGGCCAACTATTGAAATTGGTGCGGCTGTTATTTCCATTGAAAGTGATTGGAAATCTACCAGTTATGACGAAATATACCGAAAACACCAAAATTGATTCTAATAGTGCAGGAGTGAATGACACCTGTTTTTGTTGTTTATTTTGGGTTGTGATTAAAAAACAGTGCTTAGAACCGCTTCTCAGGTGGAACAATGTAACGAACTCAGGTAAACTGAAGTTTTTATAAATCTTAAAATTGTTTAAAAAATCAAATGTGACATATTATTAGAAATTCAATAAATTAAGTCCAAAAATCCTTGTTAAATTTTGTGTTATCAGTTAATACCGATCCATCTATTGCATATCAGTCAATAGCGATCCATCCATTGCATCCCGAACTCTTCAATCACACACCACAAGTCTTGAAAAATGTTGTCAAAACAGGAAGATTAAAATAAATCCCATCAAATTACCTTTACTCATCGTCGTAAACCTATGACTTCCTGTCCTACAGTATCCTTTAACAATACTCCACTTATCCCTGTTGAACAAATCCGATACCTAGGACTCCACCTTGACAAACGACTCACTTGGAACCCCCATACCAAACTGAAACGATTAGAAACCGCCCGACGTTTCCTACTGCTCCAAGAACTTACTAGACAAATTCTCTAAACTGCCAACTATTTACAAAAGACTCATTTATATTACTACAATAAGGCCTATTTGGACTTACGGGATTGAGCTTTGGGGCTCTACTAAACCATCAATTTCGTCTCTTATCCAATCTCTACAATCCAGAATCCTTCGTAAAATCCTTAATGCTCCCTACTTTGTTACAAATAAAATCATCCATAATGATTTTAATGTACCATATGTTACCGATTTAGCTCAATCCAGATACCTGTCCTTTCATAATAAACTTCTGAACCATCCGAACCCTCTTGTTTCCAACCTTGCTTCCTCTTCTATTCCCGATAACCCTCCGAGGCGTCTGAAAAGAAGATGGCCTCGGGACCTTCTAATATAGAAATATAATTGGAGTGCTACCAGTGGGTAGTTTCTCTTTATGTTGTACATTTCATGTTACTTGTTCATATTTACTTGTTGTATTTATTAAAGTAATATTTTCCAAACAGAACACTCCAGCAAATTTTTGTCTCCTTGGAATCATTCACATCGGGTATTTTTATTTTGAACTCTAACAGAACTTACGGCCCTTACAACTTGTATATACCAACTGCCTATGGAGCATCATTACCCCTATTAATATAAACTATACTGGCTGCGCAGTGTACACCTCTATGCAAAAACCTTGAACGTAACTATAAAGATAAGCCCGAGAAAACCTACTATGATTCGACATTTTCCCCGGTCATGCGAGCTTCATATTTTTTACTCACCTACGCTATGTAAGATATAGGAAAAGTCTCAAAAGATAAACCAAACTTTTCTAGTCAGGTTTCATGCATCAAGTCAAATTTCTGCTAATTTAGTAATTCGAAGAAGAATAGAAATGATCGGGGCAACCTTTATGTTAATATTGAGAAAAGAATTATTTCACTGAAGTAAAAAAAAAAAATAATTAAATTATTCATTCAAAAGTGGAAAGTATGATTATATATGTAATTTTGTTTTCAATTATTTTCATAACAGCTAATAAATTAGTTATAAATTTGTATTATAAATCTAACCGTCTAAACGACTAATTATGTTAAAAAGTTTGAGTCGTATATCAATGTAGGCAAGGCTTTGACTCTCAGTCTGGCATTAGCACGGTGCATTGTACATTGCATCTTTGTCAGCCGTTTTCGTTATTTCCACTGGGAATGTTCACAATCACTTAGCGTCCTTCAGATGTGAGCGCTTACAAAAATTGTTGTGGGACTGTACTCATACATTACGGCGAGCTCTCATAAACAAATGGGCAAGCGGTGTTTGCAGAGAGTACCAAATTTTGAGTGATGTGAGATGCCATTCAAATAGGAAGAACAAATTAAGCAACTGAAAAAATAAATTCTTCAACGGATCTTATTTACCCATTTTTTAAAATAATTGGTAAATGGTTGTCTGTCGTGGATAATGAAGAGTAGAATAGTTGTGGTGGTCAGTCAAAAAAGAAGGCAAATATAAATGATAATATTTATTTTTACATATGCCGACGTTTCGACCTGAAGTTCAGGCCTTCATCAGGGCTAATAAAATAACCAGATAACAAGGTATGAGAAACATAAGTAGTGATGGAAAAATAAAAAAAAATAAAAAAAATAAATATGAATTAAAATGAAATTGTTATAATAATGACTAAGAACTAAGAGATAAATAATAATAACCGTTACAAAGTGTGGAATGATGAAGTAGGCATAATCAAAAAGGGTGACATAAGTGTTACAATGGGAATCTTAGAATAAAATGTAAAACATAAAAAAGAAATATGAAGTTATATAAGAAATGAAAATAAATAGTAAAATTAAGACATTGAGAATGGAGTAGTTCGATAGAAAATTGAGATATTGTAAAGTCTATCAAGATTTACAGACAATGTATAATATAATAAAGATGTTTAAAATATAATAAAGACAATGTATAATATAATAAATATTATCATGATGTAGAGTTGGTTGACCGTTGATATGATATGAGAAGGAATTAGTCGAGGGTGCGGTCAAAAAAATAAAAGAAATTAAAATATATAAATAATTTTAATTTTTGCCGACGTTTCAACCGCCTCCCGCAGTGCCACATCCAACGGTATGTTTTGACTTTTATTGAGATTCTTTTCTTAACACACCTATCCTTCAACTATACACCTTATTATTATCTTCATACAGCCTACCATTCCACTACCTCTTTCAAAAAACTAAATGTCAATTGTCATCTATATATAGTACAACCTGTTTTTTGTTTCTTTATCATCATAACCTTGTTTTTACATTTATTCTTACATTTTAAAGTATTATTTTAAAATTATTGTTTTCTTATAGAGTTATTTATACTTAATAATCTATCCCAACAATACTACACTAATGTTACCCTATTAATCTTTCAATTTCTTCACTTCTTAACCTTTGGTCCCGTTATCTGTTTATTTACAATTAAAGGTAACCTCCACTTGCTTGTTATCCACTGATATCTTATTATTATGTTATCTTATCCATATTTTAACTTTACTGTAACAATAGTTATTCAATTTTCAATCAATTTATTCGTTAACATTCATTTATTCGTTAACATTCATGTATTTATTTTCTTTTATCTATTTTCTTATCATGTATTTATTTTCTTTATCTTTTATTTCTGTATCTGACAACTTCTTCGTAATTTATATATACTTATATTTATTTTTATTTTATTTTTATTTTTTCAACATGTTTGTATCTTTTGTAGCCCTGAAGACGACCTGCAAAGTGGGTCGAAACGTCGGCAAAAATTAAAATTATTTATATATTTTAATTTTTTTTATTTTTTTTTGACCGCACCTTCGACTAATTCCTTCTCAAATAAATATTATCATTTATTTTTGCCTTCTTTTTTGACTGACCACCCCAACTATTCTTCTCTTCATTTTTTAAAATATATGATAAATCCTAAAATGTCTGCGCTTGATATAGACCAATCTTTAAATATAGTAATATACCAATCTTTAAATATACCAATCTTTAAATAAATATTTAAATATGATATAGACTAGGCTTTAAATATTTAAAGCCAAGGAGAAATGTTAATTTACGGATATTAGGCCTCAAAAAAAAAAAAAAACGCTACTTAAAATGTAGAAGGGATATTGAAAAACTGTTAATATATCGTAATAGAGATATTCTATACATCAATATTTCTGGCCTATCTTTTTTATTTCGATATATCTTCTTCTTCTACTGCGATGGTTCTACAACTCTTGATAGCAGTCAAGGCCTTCTCCTCTGCCAGGACTTCTCAGTTTTATGCTGTTCCATTCCTATTTCTTATTCCCAACAACTTTTGAGCATCTACTTGTACTGTAACACAATCCATTAAACGCAATCGAGGTCTCCTAACCCTTCTTACGACATTTTTTTTTAAAGATCGTTTTGGAGACTTCATTATTATTCATACAAGCAACATGCTCTGCCCATCTTAAACTTCAAACCGTTATTAAATAGACGATAACTAGATCCTTGAACTGATTCATTAGATCAGCATTTTGACTCGATATTCATGCAGTGTTGGTTGACATAGATCCCATTATGTTTCTCACAATCTTTCTTTAGAATCTCAAGAGTCTAGCGCTTTCGTCCAGCATTCTGATAAATATGCGAGGAGGAGGGGCCTTATTAGGGTCTTGTAGTTTTGGTGGTCCTAGAGAGGGATTCGCTTTTTAGATGCCTCTGTAGCCCATAACTGCATCTATTGGCTTACATAATCCACTGAATCTATAGTTTTATATAGTTGGTCATGTTCACCAGCGTTTCAAAGGTAAATGAATTCCTCGGTGATAGGTCAATCACAACTTCCTGAAAGATCTATAACAATCGTCTAATAGATCTATCACAACCTTCTGACTGGTCTGTCACAACCTCATGATACGTTTACCAAAATTTCCTGATAGATTAATCACAACTTCCTGAAAGGTCTATTACAATCGTTTAATAGATCTATCACAACCCTCTGAAAGATCTGTCAAAACCTCATGATATATATTTACTAAAATTTCCTGATAGGTTAATCACAACTTCCTGAAAGGTCTATAACAATCGTCTGATAGATCTATCACAACCCTCTGAAAGGTCTGTCAAAACCTCATGATATATATTTACCAAAATCTCTTGATAGGTTAATCACAACTTCCTGAAAGGTCTATAACAATCGTCTAATAGATCTATCACAACCTTCTGACAGGTCTATCACAACCTCATGATACGTTTACCAAAATTTCCTGATAGGTTAATCACAACTTCCTGAAAGGTCTATTACAATCGTCTAATAGATCTATCACAACCCTCTGAAAGATCTGTCAAAACCTCATGATATATATTTACCAAAATTTCCTGATAGGTTAATCACAACTTCCTGAAAGGTCTATAACAATCGTCTGATAGATCTATCACAACCCTCTGAAAGGTCTGTCAAAACCTCATGATATATATTTACCAAAATCTCTTGATAGGTTAATCACAACTTTCTGATAGGTCTATAACAATCGTCTAATAGATCTATCACAACCTTCTGGCAGGTCTATCACAACCTCATGATACGTTTACCAAAATTTCCTGATAGGTTAATCACAACTTCCTGAAAGGTCTATTACAATCGTCTAATAGATCTATCACAACCCTCTGAAAGATCTGTCAAAACCTCATGATATGTATTTACCAAAATCTCTTGATAGGTTAATCACAACTTCCTGAAAGGTCTATAACAATCGTCTGATAGATCTATCACAACCTTTTAAGTCACCAATGATAATGATGACTTGCGTATTTTCGCTGAACAGATTACAAGATTATTTAGAGGTTATAATAAAATTATGGTTATTCAGAGGTAATTTTGAAAATATATTCTGCATTCCAGGCTACAATTTGAAGGGTTCAACCAAAATAAAACGATTAAGATGTTCATTAATTCAATCAATAAACTATTAATCCGAGTGTAAATATATAGTTTTTAAAGAACATGTGTAGCTTATTTTTAAGTCATATCAGGGATATGTTTCAGGAAAATTTTAATAATATATGAATGAATTTAGATTAACTTTTTAAATAAATATTATCAAACATATAAAATATATCACACAAAATATTAATTTTTTTCTTGTCTACTAAACATTAACGGAAGGGAAAAATGTAATTACCTTGAATCGTTAAAAAATAAAGAAAAGTTATATTAGTTTAAATGTGCCACGAAATTTAGTTCATTTTGAAATTATAAAGTACCTATTCGTAAGCCACGTAGGTATGAGGTAGTCGCATTCGAGTAACGAAATTTTACACAAATACATTAAATATTAGTCTAAATAAAATAATTTTAAAATTTGAGAAATTATAGCTATTACTTTCAAAATGAAACCGGTCGGCAGTCATTATTATTATGCGGTTGTACAATTTAAGGAGCTACTCAACGTATCTGCTGAATGGGGTATCCCTTCATGTTTCATTCATTAGGAACCGTCTTCATCGAAATTAGCATCGGCTGGTAGAAACCTCGCCCTTTAAATATTAAGCTTATTTGAAGCTTTAGAGTCCCTCTCGCGGTTTCATTAACTCAAATGGTTTCTTACAAGACCGTGTGTTCTGCTTTCGCCTCCAACTGACTCATGATTTCCACCATCTAAGCGCAGCATTAAAAATAAATATATAACCAACACTAGGGAACCTTGATATTTTAATTAATGTTTTAAGAAAATGTTATACAGTGTCTACCAATATCAATCCAGGTTATGATTTTGTATATGTTCTTGGAATGTTTTTATTAAACGCCAAAATGCATTTTTCCTTTTAAAAAATGAGAAAATTTATATAATTTAAGATGGTATCCCTATATTTGAATAATTATCTGATTATTCTCTCTCCGTCCCATCAATATTACATTCTTTGGACAGGATTGCGAAGGCTGTAACAAAATATTAAAATTTTTTAAAGTATCGTAATTTATTACGAAATGCTAGCTTCGTCTTCTATTCTCATTCTTTCTTGGATCATAAACATGTCCAGCTTGAAAATTTACAACAAGAGGCTTTTCGGTGATATGGGATTTGCTATTTACTGGGAACAACCTATCTGGACCTACAGACTATAACTTTGAGTGAGAGCTAAATGTTTTAATATCAAACGCATCTATAATTCCTAATTCCTATGAACCATAAATAAATATATTCCTTTACAGTAAAAAGAAATTAATAAATGATTATTTCTCTCTTTTTTTTCTATTTCCCTTCTTCCTCTCATGGCGGGCAATGCCCGAGGGAAATGCCCAGCCCATTTCCATTTGCTCACTCGTGTCTGCATTAGGGTATCTGTGAGTCCTGTTTCTTTTTTGATCCAGTCATTTTTCCTTACACTCAAAATACATATTTCGATGTCATTCAGCCACATCCGGATCTTCCTCTCTTGAACTTTTGTCAATGACCAAGCTTGGCATCCGTAAGTAACCACTGGAATTATGCAACTATCAAATACCTGTATTTTTAGGTCAATAATTGTATTTCTTTTCATAAAGTGTGTGAGGGACCAAATTTTATTCCAGCCGAGTGCGATTCTCTTATGGACTTCCTTTGCTCCTCTATCTGCGATTGATACTAACTGGCCTAAGTAGCTTTACTCCTCTACATATTCCAAACTGTGGTTGTTTACTTTACACTCTTCTTTTCGCCTATTCGACATTAATTTAATCTTCTAATATTTGAGGTAAAGGCCAATTTCTCCATGCAGTTTTTAAAGATGATTAATCATTTCCAGCAGTTGTTTCCTCCTTCCAAGCCATTATCAAATCTCTGAATGACCTTTCTTTAGATCATAGTCCAGTTCTGCGTTTACTACATTCAAACTTTTCTCCTAAACACTCACCTTCTAAACTGATTACAGGACGAGTGGACTGGGACAAATTTCATGATGATCTGGAAAATAAACTGGATAAAGCCATAGAAAAACTTACCAAATCTATAACAACCAATATAAATAATGGCACATCCGCCAGTAAAAGCAATAATTCACGACTAATTAACTTGCCACAACATATTCTTATGTTACTAAGAAATAAACGCAGAATAAGATTAAAGTGGTACAGGATTGAATACCCTTCAGACTAAATGCACTATACTGAATTGATTAACAATCTAAAATCAGAAATCTGAAAAAGAAAACCCCGAAATTACCAACCCTACCTCAAAATCTTACGAATGACAAATCACTGTGGACGACAACCAAAAAACTTCTGAAGTTTAAGGACTTTAATCTCCCACTTCTTGCTAAATCCCATATCTGGTCCAAATTCGACTAAGAAAAAGTCCAAATATTGAGTCAATATTCCAACTTCCAACTTCCAAACTTTTAACCCACATCCCAATTTTCCTAATTCAACTCACATGGAATTTATTGAATCAGAACTGAATACTCCTCTCCAAATGTCCCTTCCGCCTAAATCATTTCATCTCCCGAAATGTCGAATACCATTCACAGATAACCCTCCCGCAATACTCCTGGGCAAGACCTAATTACATCCCAGATCTTAAAACTTCTTCCTCGAATAGCCATCGTATTAGTTACTTGCATATATCATGTTATATTACGGACCACATAATTTCCTGATCCTTAGAAAATATCGATCGTCAAAATGATATCTATGTCGAAATAATTACAAACCCAAAAAGCCACCAGAATACCCATCCTCTTACTGTCCTATCTCTCTTACCCATCGTGGGCAAAATCCTGGAAAAACTTATTGTAAAACACCTGTACCCCATCCTTAATTCTAATCACATAATCCCAGATCACCAATTTGGGTTCTGCTCTTCCTATTCCACTGTACAGCAATGTCATCGAGTGGTATGCCTAGTCTCCTCTGCATTCGAGTGTATTCCACAGGAGTCTTTTTCGAAGTTAAACAGGCGTTTGATAAATTTTGGCACCCGGGACAACTGTAGAAACTCCAAAAATTTCTACCATCTACATACTTCCTAATTATCCGTTCCTACCTTACTGATAGATACTTCAAAGTAAATCACAACAATGCCTATAAATCCCTCTTTTTCCAGTCTGCAGCTGTTTCTGACATCCCAACCCATCTCAACACTATCATCGTAACGTATGCCGATGACACATGTATCCTATCTGTTAATAACGATCCATCAACTGCATCCCTCCATTTCTCAATTATCTCTGATGAACGAATTCGTTACCTAGGAATACACCTGGACAAATGTCTTACTTAAAATCCTCATACTAAACTAAAATGACAAGAACCGCTAGAAGTTTCCGACTACTTATCCGCAGTAACATCCCGATATCCTTCTTGCAACATTCGCTGATGACACCGCTATCCTTTTAACCAACTCATATCCTAAAACAGCCTCCTCAAACCTACAAATACACCTCTCCCTGATTGAACACTTATGTAAGAGATGGCGGATTAAGGTGAACAAATCCAAATGCAAAAATATTACATTCATCCTCCATCCAGATTCCTTTCTCAGACAGAGTCCGGTATCTTGGCTTTCTTTTATACAGACGACTAACGTGGAGCCCTCATAATAGACTTAAAAGACAGAAAATAAATCAACGATACGGCCAAATATATAAAGTACTAAATAGAAAATCCAAATATCCTATTGAAAACAAATTTGAACTGTTCGGTATAGAAAATTTTTCTAAAATCAAACGCATCCAATCTTTCCAGTCATAAGTCTTTCGAACAATAGTCGATGCTCCCTTCCATATAATCAACAAAACCGTACACCATGAGCTCAATATCCCATTTGTCCTAGACCTCATCGATGAAAAATTCTCCAAATATCACTAGAGTCTTACGTATCATTCATATCGTCTCACAAAGTCCATATCAAGAATCACCCATCCCTATAATCCTCCAAGAAGGGTAAAACGGCATTGGCCCCGCAACCTTTTGTAGTTTGCATATATTGGAGATCTGGCAATGGTCAGATAAGTGAATGTGGTAGATATGTACTCAATACATAAGTGTATATGGCTAAAGCGCTCACGATCAATCTTCACTGGGTTAAGTACCAGTGATGCGGTTGAGAGAGTAGCGCGGGGATCTTCTGGAATCTTTTTTTTTTAATTTACTTATTTATAAGTTATTATATTTTATTTATTGTATACACTGTTTGATTTAGTTGTTATTTTGCCTCTGTTTATTTTATATATATTGTTTGTACAAAAAGTATGAATGTTAATTTACGTCCCATTAATCATTGTCTAAGTGACGGAATGTTATATTATTTAATAAATAAATATATATATATATATATATATATATATATATATATATATATATATATATATATATATATATATATATATATATATATATATATATATAACCATATATATAACCATAATATATATAAAAACGACTAAAATATAATAATACAAAACGTGATAAATTAAAAAAAAATAATTTAACAAGTTTAAAAAAAAATTAATAAATTCAAATAAAAAGTTTGATGGTTTATATACCATGTATTACCTACCAACAATACACAGTGGATTCACGGCTATTTTATAAAAAATAAGTATTTATATTATAAATGGAAAAATCCAAATTATACAGCCATTAGTATTTAACATACAGGTGAATAGTTAATCTGCCAAAGTTTCGCAATTTTAGGGATCATCAGGACAAAAAAAACAAGATCACATATATGCAGAAAGAAATTTCTATTTATGTTATATATATATATATATATATATGCAGGTTATCTATTCACCAATATGTGTTAATTTGGTAACTTTGGTTAATTTTATGTTTTCTGTATATATGATGTTAATGTGTCCATATCTCACCTTAATTATTATCCACGTAACAGATTATTATATTTCTAAATAAAAACAAAAAAAAAAATATCTTCTTATTTTTCTTTTTTTATTAGGAAGCTTACGTTTATAGTTTTTTCATATTTTAGGCAATAAAACTTCCAATTTTCTTCATATTTTTTTATTTATGTTTGTTGTCTCTTACTCTTCGAAACAATTTTCCCATCATCAGAGCAATATTTTTATTTTTACATTCATTTTTTTGATGTGGCACCATTTGTCAAAAATTAATTATTTGTCACATTTTTTTTAAAAATTGTTTGGTGTTACACATATTCACTGATACACTAATCAACATCTGGCCAGATACAATAATTAGAGTGAGATATGCACACATTAACATCATATATACAGACAACATAAAATTAACAAAAGTTAACAAATTAACACATATAGGTGAATAGTTGACCTGCATATATATATAACAAAAATATAAATTTCTTTCTGCATATATATGATCTTGTTTTTTTTGTCCTGATGATCCCTAAACTTTGGCAGATTAACTATTTACCTGTATGTTAAATACTAATGGCTGTATATAAATAAGCATAAATAAAAAAATATGAAGAAAATTGGAAGTTTTATTGCCTAAAATATGAAAAAAAAAGAAGATGTGTTAGAGACTCATCATGGATTTATAATTTGTATTTATCCATTTATAACATAATCACTTCATGTGTCTTTTCTAGCTACATGTTTATTTTTGTGTATATATATATATATATATATATATATATATATATATATATATATTCCATACATAATCCAATAAGCGGCTCACAGATTTTACTAAATGCTCTTCTCTTTTCAGTCTATTTGTCTTATACGTCATTTGAAGGAAACTACAGGAAGGAATATCCCGTTTTTGGGGCGGGCTGTAATTGAGAAAGTTGACGGTATCTGTAGGGAAGGCTTCTGTTTTATATTCCTTTTTATGAGGATCCGGTCCGTAGCCATTTAGCCTGCGGGGAGGGGGGCAACTACCAAACTACCCAACTCGCCGAAACGTGTGCTGGCCTACCCCTCCGGCCCGGTGGCCCCTCGTAAAGCCTTCTACCGTCAGCCCGTATTACTCATGTCGTTATTCCATAGTGTGCTGGTGCTTATCAAATTTGCCTTCAGCCTTTATTACAGTTCTTACTGATTAAAATAATTAATACGTCATCCTTACAAAAAGACTTATAAAGTCCCACAATGATTTAAATCTTTTCTCTTCATTATTATTATTATTCATGAAATTATTAACTGTATACAAAAAAGAAATATATATACAAAGAAACAAAATGATACGAAAAGACTTGTAGAGAAACTACCTATTGGTACGTTTTATCCCCACAAAAGGGATGCCATTTTAATCGCTATGTTTTGGGAGTTGAAATTTTATTCGGGATATCGCTGGATAATTATTTGTGATAATTGCGCAGATATGTTTAATTAAAATTAATAACAAAAAATTAGTAAAATAAATTTGGATCTATATTATATTGATTGGTCCAGGATTAATTAATTGAATTTATTTTCTCAAAGGCTGGTTAGTGTTTATCATGCTTTCTAATTACACACATTATCTGTGATCATCATGATATGAAGAGGTGGCAGAATTTAAATAACTTTTACTAAAAAACTTAATTTATTTCTATATTTAATAAAGAATATATACAGATTATATTTACAAGAAACTAACTACGTGAATCAATGAATTTAATAATTAACTTTGAAGGCATGATTTCAGATGGACTGTTTGATAATTATTTTGCCATGAAATATTCTAACATTGGTAAATTTATTGTTGGGAATAAAACTTATCTATTATGGTATGTGAAGTGGTGTAATTGGTAGATTTCTTCGCTGCATCTGCTGATCCGAGATCATCTCGTCATGGTTCAAAGCTCTGCCATGATCTTCATGGTCTATGTAGGGCCAAGGCTTCAGTCCCCAAGCCGGAAGAAAGCAAGACTCTCCCAGTCGCGTCACTGGTATTGTAAGCCAGTGGAGACTGATGGAGGACACTAGAGCAACAGACGCTTAGGACTTGAGTGAAAAGTCTGGACAGTGCCAGTGGGAGTAATATTAAATGATACTGTTGAAAGTCATTGGTTTAAGGTCAAGGTGTTTTTAATCATCCACTTTTGACACCATTCTTCAAGGCTTGTGATGTGTGATGGAAGAGTTTGGAATGCAATTTATGGGTCATTATTAACTGATAGGACACATGTGTCATCGGCATACTTGGTGATGACAGGATTTTAAAGTTGTGCTTGCGAAAATAACATTTCTATTCCTTCTCTCAGAATAAGGTTTATAACGCAATCTAACACTTGAATCTATGTTTCATGACTTTTCTTGGACATTTGATGTAAAGGAAATCAAATTGAATTTGAGATTTGGTTATTATTATAATGATGATTTTTTTTTAAATAAGGCGTTTAAAACAGCCATTTTCGGAACTGTTTTACCAACGTCGTAACTAACCTCACGTTTTATGCTTAGTGTTTTGTATATAGTCTACATATACCTCGTGAAGATATATTGTCAGCTGAAATACAATCAAACCTTCTTAAATATTGAATTCGTTACTCATTAATTTATGAAATATTCAGTATATCGAATAAAGGTATTCAATTACAAATATATAAATTGTAATTATTATGAAAAAACGCTGCAAATTATTTCACAATGGTTTATTATTTTCAAACAATTATACATCTAAAGTAACATTGCCTTCCTAGTGACAAAGAAAAAGATTTAAAAGGTGATTCCAACCATTGAACTAGATTTTTTTTTTTAATCATTAATTGTAAATCACCATGAATATCATTTATTTATTTTTTCTTATTTATTTATTTTTTAAAATTTGTGTTGTATCATATTTTATTCCATCTGTTTTACTAAGTTTTCTTTTCTTATTTTTGTTGTGATTTCTAGTATTTTTGTAATTGTATATATTGTATGAATGAGTTTCTCACATCGCAAATACTCAATGCCCTTGATTGAGGCAAAATGTATTTTTTTCTCAATGAAAAAAAAAATCATTATTAATATGCTAAAAAAATTAGCATTACTTCAGTAACGCATTCGAAAATCAAAAACCAAAACAAAGTATATAAGCTTTGCAGTAGAAAATATAAACAAAACAAGAGACCATATCTTTGCTCCTAATTACCGATTTTTTTAAAAGAAATTCCTTAAACTTTTAAATATCCATTGAAAATAATAAACCAAAAATATTTAAAAATCGTTACATCTTTACTAATAGTGCTTTAATTTTGATGAAACTTTCTTCATTTTTTAGGAAATTTAAATACCTTTGTAACATCTTATTACAATATCTACAAAAAAAGTGTATACTTTCTTAATTATTCGGAATTTGATTTTACCATCCCTCGTAATTTTTTTTTCCAGTTTCTTTTCGTTGAAGTATGTTATACAGATAAATTTTAAGGGCATCGAGAAGAAGACTTTAGCGAAGTTTCATTGAAATCGGTACATTCGTTTAGGCATCACAGTCTATAGCAACGCAGGTTTTTCGGTCGCCATCTTGAAAGGAAAATGCGGATAGAAATATCGATAAAGGAGGATCATCCTCGGGCGACCTCTAATTTTAAATCCAACTTTGAAAAAAATCGGTCCAGTAGTTTCGGAGGAAATGGACGGACAAAACCAATGTTATTCGTTTTTCGCATTCTACGTATCCTCAAAGGTAAAACCTCAAATTTTGAAAGTGGGTTAAGTTTTTGAAGTTTTCTTTCGATCATAATGGTTCATTATTGAAATTAATGAATCAAAAGTCTCTTAGTTTACGTCCATTATGATGGAGTTTTACGGCTTAATAAATTGCCTTTGATACTTCTAAAATTATTTTATTTTTTCTGGTATGACAAAGGTAAAAAAACAATATTCAATATTTCTATTTTCTTTTCAAGAATTTCTTCATGTGCTATACATAGAGGTTTCATTGCCTTAGTTGTTGTTTTATTCGTTCTTAAATCTTTTAAATCCATGTACTATGATTTCCAACAATCTCATCATATGTAGACTGGGTGGATAATATAGAAAAATTATTGCTTGCCTTTTGGTTTTAGAGATAGGCAGTTTAGGAGATAGGAGGAGTGAGTTTGGTGGCCAATAGGGGAACCAACTTAATGATAAAAGTGGGGACCGCTTCCTTATCAGCGTTCTTTATGCCCTGCCCTTGGCTGCCCTAGTGTCGCTAAGTGTTAAATAAAATGAATGCTCTTTTCCTAAAGTTATTGATTCGGGGCCCTTTTGAAAAATATTTAAATAAAAACGTGCCTGTTTCATAGCGAATGTGTAGCGATTGATTGTTTTCTTTCTTATTTTATTTTTATCAAAAACCATATAATTTTTGTTTTCAAGTATATATTAATATTAAAAATATTTTTTAAAAAGCATAAGAAACCGCCCGTGTATACTAATGCAATTTTATGACCCACCTCCACAACAAAATACATTTTTTTTTTTTGTTGGACTATTTAGCCTATTTTATAGGTTACTTTTTTTCGTTTTTTATTCTTATCACCTATATATATATATATATATATATATATATATATATATATATATATATATATATATATATATATATATAAAATTTTAAAGTATGATCACCTTTATATAGTGTGGTATTACGACAGATTTTAATAATTATAATGTAATAGTTTGAATAGTCAAACTACTGCTATAAGTACTAAACTTTTTAAAAATCATGATGGTAATATCCCATTTTGAATCAATTCATCTCTGGTATTACATAATATGGAAATTTTTACTTGTTTTTTATTATTGTTTAGTGTATATAGATATGCATGTGTTTTTTGCCTAGTTTTAACTTTTTTATTTTATTTATTGTTATTTTGCTTTGATTTATTTTTTTACATATAGTGTGAATTAACATCCTTCCTCACTCTGATTAGTGCCTAAATAAATAAAAAAATATGCCAATTTTAAGGAAATAATTCACAATCATTGAAAGGACATTCTAATGGATCATTTAAGGAAAAAATATATGTATGTGGGATATAGGTACTCAAGACATAAGTGTATGTGGCTAAAGCGTTCTCGATCATTCTTAACTGGGTTTTACACCCATAACGCGGTTGAGAGAATAGCGCAGGGATTTCCTGGAGTCCTGCTTTTTCCTCCATAGTTAGAGGGACAAGCTTACCTCCCTCGAATGTAAATAGTGAGTATAGGTAGATTAATTTTTTTTTTTTTAAATTTACTTATTTTTAAGTTATTATATTTTATTTATTGTATATACTGTTTGATTATTATTTAGTTGTTATTTTGCTTCTGTTTATTATATATATATATATATATTTTTCTTTTTTTTGTACATATAGTATGAATGGTATCTTACCTCTCATTAACCATTGTCCAAGTGACAGAATTTTATATTATTAAATGAATAATTATATATATATATATATAATCATATGAAAACAACTAAATAAAACAAAACGCGTTAAATTAAAAAAAATAATTTAACCCGTTAAGAAAAAATAATTTAATAATGAATTCAAAGAAAAAGTTTGATGGTTCATATAACATGCATTCCCAGCAATACTCAGTGGATTAACGACAATTCTGAAAACAATAAGTGATTACGTTGGATCATTTTTATTTTTTGTTGGACTGTTCAGCCTATTTTATAGGTTACTTTTTTTCGTTTTTCATTCTTATCACTTATATATAGAATTTTAAAGCTTTATCACCGTTATATATTGAGACCAATTCTAATAATTATAATATAATAGTTTGAATAGTCAAACTACCGCTATAAGTACTGAACTTTTTAAAAATCGTAATATCCCATTTTGAACCAATTTTTCAATTCCAATTTTAAGGAAATAATTCACAATTATCGAAAGAATATTCTAATGGCTTATTTAGGGAAAAAAATATAGTTGAAATAAATTCCATTTAACTCAATTAGTTGATATTAGATTTCAAAGTAGTTTTAAATACCCTCAGTAGTGGAGAGGTAAAGTATTTTTTAGACGGACAAAGAACTTTTTAGTGTTATGATAACTGACTCAAGAGATGGGCTCTCTTCCCCTCATAGCTGTTTCAAAAAGTTTTATAATGGGATTCCTGCTTTGTTCGGCACAAGTTGAAATTGACCAATTTGCTGAAAATCAATACTCTTTCAGATTGTTTACTTTTCAAAGAAGTGTGTCAAGTTTCACTGCAATCATTTAGTAAGTTTTCCATTCCTCTCGTATTTCTTTTGCTTCTGAAGCCTCGGCCCTTTTCCCTTATCACTGAGCGATTCACTTAAATTAACGGAAAATTAGCGGAGCTGGATCTTTCATTTGAAGTAAACATCTGAAGGAATTTCAGAAAAGAATCTGAAATTAAAATTAATCCGTTAATCAATAAATAATTACTTTTGAGTGATGGAGCCTGAGTTTTTTTAATTTTATTTTCCAAGATATTAACTATGAATTTCAGTAACTCATATTATGCCATCATAAAATAACTTAAAGAAAAATAGTTCATGGGCTACAAAAGTATAGACGTAGTACAACAGTACAAATACTTAGGAATAATTCTCACGCCTACTCTCTCAATGTTCAAATATCTGGCAAAAAAACTGGAGAAAGCCAAGGTGTGTTTGAATTTGATTTGGCACCAGTATATCGAAAACAAAGATATAGCTCTATATAAAAAATTACAAGTATTTAATTCCGTTAATAGGGCAGTGATGTGCTATGGAGCTCAAATCTGGGGCGGGGTATGAAATAATAAACCCAGTTCTGATTTGTTTAGACGGATCTCCGATTCACCGACTCCAGCTCTGAGGGCTTAATTTTTTTTTCTCTTCAAAATATTTAGTTTCGCCCTCAGTTTTTTTAATATGTCTCTCTTTATCGCTTCCGCCATCAGCGATGTTGCAGCCCAGTACCATTCCGATTTGGACGACGTGGTATGTCTTATGTTCAATAAGCGCGAGCATACACCTAAATGCGCTACGTCCATATGTGCTCCCGAATTAAATAGGTTGCAATGTGGAGAGTCTACCACTCCTATTCTATGCAGGTGCTTCCTAAGGTAGTCGTGGCCTTTTATAATCCGGAACTCCGCCACATCCTCCTTTCTCGGCAGGTTCATGGAAACTCGATCCGCTTAGTTAAACAAATTTCTCCACTGCTTATTCGCAATACAGCCCTTTACGGAATTCAGTCATAGAGCCACACTGGCCTTATTTATTTGTTTTTTGGCTTTCTAATATGATATTACATTTTCTGACTGGTCCAATGTGCATTCCTCCTTGGCGAGTTTATACGCCATTTAGTTTCCATGGAGACCACAGTGACTTGGTATCCACTTAAAGAATACCTCTGTTCCTGTAAGAAGTAGTTCCTCTATGATCTTTTGGCACTTCAGAATATCCTGAGCAAAAGAGTCATTTGGCTATGACACAGCAAGGATAGCCGCCTTTGAATCTATAAACAATACGAGATTTTTGACATCTAAGTGGGACAACGCTTGCAGTGCCAACGTCTTAAGCTGGTCCCGAAGAAGCTTAATTGGATTGGATTCTGGGCTGCGAACTGCCTTCGCCAAGATGCGGACACTAACATTGTCTAGGTAGTTTCGTACATGTTCGATGTAAGCCCGAACATTATCCTGTTTACAAAGGAAGCAGAGGGTGATAGACGGGCCAAAAGTTACAACATATTCCTCGAGAATGTCGGTACATTGCACAGAGAATATTGCTGATCAGGCCGAACTCGTCCGTTTGTACTATAAAGGCTGTACCTCAACTGGTCAGAAAATAGAACAGAGGTGAATCACCTTCTGTCCAGGCTGTTTGCGACAAAATGAGGGCGAGCTTCTTGGAGGAAACTCAATTTGCACGCTGGTTTCCCGTTTGTGGCTCTTTACTCGCCGCAACCGTCCAAGAATATCGCCCTCACTTCTGTCGTGAACACGCTGCCTGGACAGAAGACGATTCTGTTCTGTCTTCTGACGAGTTTAGGTACAGCCTTTATTGTGCAAACGGACGAGTTCGAACAGATCAACAATATTCTCCGTGCAATGTACTGACATTCTCGAGGAATATGTTCTAACTTTTGGCCCGTTTGTTGGCCTATGTTTCCTTTGTATACAGAATAATGTTCGGTCTTACTTGGCATGGCCAGTTCGGAGCCCAGAATTTAATCCAATTAAGCATCTTCGGGACCAGCTTAAGACGTCTATTGGTTGACGGAACTCTTCATGTAAGCTCCAAGTACTTGAAAATTATCAGATTTATGATCGGGTAACCGCCTTATCCGTAGTATACCTACGAGAGATTCAATTTATTCAAGACAAGTGCGAGATTCTAGCTACTGAGATTTCATAATTTAAAAAAAAAAATGCATTTGCTTCATGCAAAAAAATGTTCATATATTTTATTTTGCATTACGATTTTTTTCAATATATTTTCGTTGTTTTTTTTTTTCATCTCTATTTGCGCTCTTCTACAATCAGAACATGGCAGACTATATTGAAATAAAAAAAAAATCGCTATTTTTTTTTCTCTTGGAAAAGAAATAACGACAAAATTTAAGGTGCACCGTTTTTTATGAACATCAGTGTATTATATATATATATATATATATATATATATATATATATATATATATATATATATATATATATATATATATATAATTAAATTGATATTCTACTACAATTCACTGGCTAGTAATGGGTGTTTTCAAACAGCTATTGGATTCTTTAAAAGGACAATGGTAGCTATAGTAGAAAGGATATGGACCTAGCGGTTAGGATTAGGCCGGAGGGAGGAGAGGTTTGGAGTAGTCCCTGTGTCAGCTGTTATTGGACAGCTAAGCCGATCACCTGCCCAATCCGATTGCTAAAAACAGCGCATTGACCAAACTAGCCTAAACAGACACCATTTAACACTGTATATGCTCTGCAAAATGTGCAAAACGATACCCGCACTTATCCGGATTTGGGACAAATGTCCGCCCAATCTTTGTGGTTCAGCCAACAGTTCACTATTGTTTCATTACAGGATTACCTTTCTTTTCGGAGTATTATCATAATAATTTGATTAAATTGATTAACTTGGAAATAATTGATAATGGACTTTATAGATAAGTAATATAAGGTATATGTAGTTTTTAAATATGGATTGAAATATTTTATGTGAATTATAAACATACATGTCACCATGCGGCCAAAATCCATATTATAATATGTTTATGGGTGATAAATATTCAAGACGCAGTCTTTTTTTAATTTTTTATTTTTGCCAACGTTTCAATCCAAAAATGTGGGTCATCTTCAGGGCTGAAAATGTGTTTTTTAAATAACAATCAGAGATATAGTAGTATAGGACCGCTAATTATGAATAATAAACTATAGTGATTGATGGTACATGAATCTTAACTAATATTGCAATACACATATTAACATTAAATATGTAAATAGTTATACAAACTACGACATAAATGTTACCTCCCTTCCCCTCTATGTTTACATACCTTTTGCTATCTGAAAAATTACAACTGGGAAATCCTCCACCCCTGACCTTTTTACTTACCTACCAAACATGTATCAGTACTTGAACACCCTCAGTGCTCAAACCGCGGTTAGTAAGAGAAAATATTACAAATTTGTATAAATGGATTATATACATTATTTTTTTTATTTTTTATTTTTAGTTTGTATAACTATTTACATATTTAATTTTAATATGTGTATTGCAATATTAGTTAAGATTCATGTATGATCAATCACTATAGTTTATTATTCATAATTCATAATATCACTGATTGTAATTTTAAAAAACATTTTCAACCCTGAAGATGACCCACATGTTTGAGTTAAAACTTTGGCAAAAATAAAAAAAAATTAAAAAAGACTGCGTCCTGAATATTTATCAATCATGATATGTAGCACAGTCGACTAACTTCCTTCAAGTATAATATGTTTAGTGTTTTAATTAAATTTTAAGTTTAAGTTTTACAATTTTTCATGTTACCTAGAATGATAATTGTATATTTATCATGATGCATTTTTTATTTGGATTCTGATATTGTTACTCCACAGTAATGTTGCCCAAAATCGGTCTTCGCAATTCGCAAGACCAAATTGAAGACCACCTAACTGTTGCAAGACCAAAACCAAGGCTGGTAAAAAAATCAATATTTTGAATAAAAATTAAGGCAAGTCGACTGTTAACTAATTCTTGACAATTTTATTTACGGCATATGTAAAGAATTGGAATAACCAATATAATTTTGCATTTAACTCTTCCAATTTTCCAATCAGGCTTAGAATAGGTAACTAAAAGACTGTTGCGAGACTCTTGCACAAGACCAAAACTCGTTTTGGTCTCGCATTTGGACAACAGTAATGCACAGCATTAAAATATAATTAATGTCAGGAGCTAAAATTCATGTAGATATAGGGGTTATTAATTATGTTTACTGAGGGTTGTTGAGTCAATTACATCTGAAGTGAATTGCTATTTCCGAGTGACTGGTTTATTTAATTTAGAGCGGGGGCGCTAAGTGGAGGGTTTTAGATTCAGATTGTTATTCCGGGAGGTTGCAGATGAAAAATTGTAATTAATATAATGTATACATATATATTTATGTGTGTGTTTTTTTGTGTGTGTGTGTGTGTGCGCGCGCGTGCGCACAGAAACGTACATACACACATTAATATTTCATTTTTTAAATTTTGCTTGAATTTAATTTTTAAATTTTATACTTCGCATTTCTATTTTCTAGATATATGTTTACAAATAACAATTCATTTATATATATTTTTCAAACAGATTCCATGAAATGTTAATTTGGGAAGTAATAAGAATGCCCGTATGTACATTGCATTACATTAGATAAGGAAATGCTAAAATACTTTTTTTAATTCGAGAAAGTTTATATAATTGTTCCATAGGAGTAACGATTATTTTTTCAAGATATACAAGTTAGACACGAATTACCAACCTCTTAAATATTACTCCTGACACCTACCCATAAATTGTCTATAACAATTACGATCCTCGTCAGAAAATTAAATCTTCAAAAATAAATATTCCTAGCTTGAATTGATATATAATTGAAGGTTCCGTATTTCCCTTGATCAAAACTTATGTAACATAAACTGGTTTATTTCATAGTTTTGATATTAAGTTTTGTCGAATTTTAGCAATCACTAATTTATTTCATTTTTTTTTTATTTCTTTATATGATATTTACAACTGTATACAAAAAATACATCTGGTAAATTCGCACATGGATATAATGACATGAAACACATGTTGAGAAACTACCCATTGGTATCACTCTAATAATATGTCTATATTAGGAGATCACGTGGCCATCTTCTTTTCAGAGGAATCGGAGAGGCATTACCAGGAATTGAATAGGAAGCAAGGTTAGAAACAAGAGGGTTGGGATGGTTATTTTATGACCTGACCTACATTCTAGCTGGAAATAAGATTTCACATTAATTATAATGTTATTGTAGTTCACAATGTATCAAGAAATGGTCGATTTGATTTCGTATTTGCGAATAAGGTTGTTTTGTGTTCCAAAAATTTCGAAATGCATAAGCTGTTATTAGCCTCTCATGCCCGGCTGCATGGGAAGAACTCCAAAGAAACTGAGGGACGCCGGAGAAACTTAGAGTAGGAGAGATAGAAAAATGGTGATAGTCTGCATCTAGCCTAACTGAATGCATTCTGTTCTCCAATGTTTTTCTGAAAGCATGGAGAAGTAAAGAAGAGAACGTTCACCTCCAAAAGGGGCTGAAAGGATGAGGAGGAGACGATGAATGTTGCCTCAAATTTAGCTCATTTTCTTTTGCTCCCAAATGTTTAAATTATAATATCAGTAATTGCAAACATTTAGTTTTTCATCTTCTATTTACAATAGTACCGCAGCCGTTCACCTACACACTAAATTCTCATCAAGATATTTTCTATAACATTCAACATCTACAAACTTCACTAACTAACAATAATTCTATTAGGTACTTTTTGCTTTCCCCTTTATCCACATGTACTTTGAAAAAATACATTTAGCTTCTGTTTTGACATTCATATGCATTGTGTTTCATACAGTCCACTATTTTCAAAAAGGGTTTGGGTGTCTGCCCATTAAGTTGGTAGCATTCATTCCTAAATGATGGTAAAATCCAAGTGCATTTGTGAATATCCTTATGTTTCTCTAACACTTTTAATTATTAATTTATTTCATAAAGGTTAAATCTGATCCCATTGCCGTTAATATAGTTGTGCACACTTTCTTTACTGATATTCGGAAAATAAAGTTTCTTCCTTCCTACTCTTGCGTTCTCGTCTCCTGAACTTATTCCCTAGAGTTTCACTGTAATTTGTCGTAAAATCACTCAATTTTATCATCAACTTCGTATTTCACATCAGCTTTATTTTACATTCCTATATAGACAGGAGTATATATGTAGGTCCTTATGTTTCCGTGATAGATCTTTATGTATTAAATATATATATATATTTAATGATTTTTCTAATATGAGCTACATGCAAATTATAAATAAGCCATCTACAACTTACATTTTTGCTCTTTTAATTGTTTTTTATTCATTGATATTTACAAGTGTATTATTAAAAAAATGCAACTAGTAAATGTGCACTCAGGAATATAATAAAATGAGATCGCTTGTTGAGAAACTACCCACTGATAGCACTCAAATAATAAATTTACACAAGGTCACCTTCTTTTCAGGCTCCTCGGAGGTTTATCAGGGATCGAGGAGGTAGCAAGGTTTCAAACGAGAGGGTTCGGATGGTTCTAGAGTTTGTTATGAAAGAATAGGTGTCTGGATTGTGCCAAATCGGAAACATATGGAACATTAATGTATTTATAGATGATTTTATTTGTGACAAAGTAAGGAGCGTTGTGGGTTTTACGAAGGATTTTGGATTGTAAGGATTGGATACTAGAAGAATTAAATGATTTAATGGAAGAAGAAAGCTCAATTTCGTAAGTCCAAATAGGTCTTATTATTTTCATATATATATGAGTAGTTTGTAATTTATTGAAAGCTTAGAGCGTTTGTCTAGTAAGTGCTGGAGTAGTCGGAAACATCGAGACAAACCAATTTTGTATAGCTATTCAAGAAACAAATCTTTTATTTCACGAAAATATAAGAATAAAACATTTTAAAATTGATAGAAAATATGGTTTAAACCACCATCACGACTATCACGGTATTTTTCTCGCTATACGCGAATCAATAAATTTCGAACCACACATATGAAACACAAATATTCAAACTATAGCTATACTAATTCATCTATACTAGCTAGATTAATACCTAACTAAAATTCATCTCAATTTCACTTATTCCGTCTGTAATTTATGCCTACTACAAGACACCACCATAGACACCAAGCATCTAATAGACATTTTTAATCAATTACCTCGATCTGTTCTTTTTTTCAGAGATCTAAATGATCATAATCCTTTATGGGCTTTTAATGATTTAAATAAACGAGGTAAAATAATTGAGAACTTCATAGAACTATCCGATCTACTCTTTCTGAACACTACACGGAGTGTCTACCTCAGTTCTACTTACCGTACATTTTCCTATCTTAATTTGTTCTTGTGCTCATTTTGGATCTATAATAACCTTGGCTGGACTGTTCTTCCTGAGCTACAAGGCAGAGATCATTTTCCAATTCAAAGAAAATAAATTAAACTCAAATCCTCCATGCCCAACCATTCCTAGATGGTTGTTAGACAAGGCTAATTAGCCCTAGTTTACGTCCCAAGCAGTTCAACCAAAAATCTCTCCATAAGATCTGAACATTAAAGAAAGATCATTCTTAAACGCAGATTGATACCGATACCGATGACATCAGGTTCTCCAAAAAGAAAACTAGTCCCGTGGTTTAATGAAAAAGAAGTTATTAAAAATCGCCGCAGGGCCTAGAAAAGGTATTAAAAAAATCTATGTCATCCAAAGGCTCTGTAAATGTGTTTATGTGCATGCATGTGTATTAATATTAAAATATATATGAAAATAAATAGTAAAAATGGCGTTGATGAACAGCTGTTAAGTCACGAAACAAGAACGAACGAACTGTCTTCGATCTGATAACGTATGTTTATCAAAGAGAATTTACACCAATGTCCCTGAAATATGGACACCGATATCTTATTACTAAAAATTTGGACATCTCTCAATGCAGAAACCAATATATTCTTAATCAGAAACTAGATAGCTGATGAATAATTTTTGCTACCTCCATACCAAATAGTATACATTCCATTAACGGGCTTCCTCTGGCCAGCGAACATCTTGCAGTTCAACGGTATATAATGTAATATAAACAACGGTATATACGTGTTTATGTACGGTATATAAATTAACCCCTTCGCGACCAATTTTAATCTACTTGTCGTATTCATACTTTTTACGTCCCACTTCTCCTACTTATATCTTTAATTTTCAAGTTGAGCGATGAACTCCCTTAAGAGGTTTCCCTTCGGAAATCCAAACTTTACTTCCGGATAATAAGGTTTATACTTTATGAAGATGTACGTGGTATTTTGTAAATTAAGGATATTTAAGTAGGGCGTTTAATCCTCTCACACCCCAGCAATTTCCACCGACCGTCGCCACATTCGCCACCGTTGGAACTCTCCCCAAAGCGGTAATGAGATCCACACGAAGTATTTAATTTATTTAGTGGTTATTATTTATTCGTTGCCATTATCTTTTTAGTTAATTTCTATCGTTGTCCTTTTCATTGTTCAATGTTCAATTTCTATGTTCAATATCGGACAGTTGGATTAGTGGAGTTACTGCCTCCTTGACTCCTAGTTAAAAGTTTCTAACCCATTTCTTACCATAGTCTTACAGTCAATACTGATTTTTTTTTAAACCATTATTGGAATATTAACTGACCCAGTGATTCAAACCCATTCCACTCCAAAATGGCCCTTGTACCTTAGGACTTTTCATCTTAACTATCTCGCTATTTTACGGCTTATCCAGATATTGATGGTTATATTTATTCAGACATTATGAGAAGTATAAAACACTCGAAATGTTTTGTAGTGAAGTTTTTAATACAAGTTTTATATTAACAAGAAAAGAGAAGATTTAGAAGTGTTGTAACAATATTAGATAATCACAAGGAAATATTAATCTTTGCTTCAAAGAAACAATGGTCCAATCACCATCTAAATTCACTAACTTTATACGCCACATTCAAAGTCATTTAAATTTAAAATACCTTTTTAAACCCGAAACTTTGTGACTTTCAAGCGGCCCTTACTTTGCTTTAGGTAGCTTTTTAAACTTTGTCCGGCCGTCGAACCCAATCGCTCAACCAACGAGAACAATTCATATGCTTGAATAAATTATTTCCGACAAGGTTTTAATATATTTTCACAATCAATTCTACTCTTCAGTCGACAAGCTTTATTTTATTAAATTGATATATTTTTGAAAACTTATTTGTTAATGGGCTGCCGAGTGATAGTATTTTATGGCAAAACGTATCTAGATATGAGACGATTTTCTATTAAACCTTCTTTCTTTCTGAGTTGGAGTTTAAGTCTCCCTTAGTTCAATGTTGTCTCTAAAACTCTTATTTTCAGTTTCTTATTATTCCAGGAATGAATAACATATCATTTATTTGTTTATATGGCGGAAAAATACTCCCGCTGCTTATAATTGGCCAACTCAATGGACGAACCTTATGGACCTGGTGGAGAGTAGGAAGGTCGAGATTCATTCTGTGGGTACACCAAGAAATAAATTTTAAACATTACGACTCCGATCCACATATTTCCCTGATCCTTGGAAAATATCTATTGTCAAAATGATCCACAAACCCAAAAAGCCACCAGAATATCCATCCTCTTACCTTCCCATCTCTTTTTTACCCATCATGGGAAAAATCCTGGAAAAACTAATCTTAAAACGCCTGTACCCCATTTTAGAATCCAGTCCATTATCCCTGATCACCAATTTGGATTCTGCACATCGAATTCCGCTATCCAACAATGCCATCGTGTGGTAGACGTAGTATCCTCTGCATTGGAGCGCGGTATGTACTGTACGGGAGTCTTTCTCGACGTCGAACAGGCGTTTGATAGAGTTTGGCACCCGGGACTGCTGTACAAACTCCGAAAATTCCTACCATCTACATACTTTCTCATTATAAGTTCCTATCTTACTGATAGATACTTTAAAGTAAATCACAACAATGTCTATACACCCGCTTTTCCCAGTCTGCAGGTGTTCCTCAAGGACCTAGGATACTGGTCCTATCCTTTACTCTGTTTATACAGCTGATATCCCAACCCATCCCAACACTGTCATCACCACATATGCTGATGACACATGTATCCTATCAGTTAATAACGACCCATCTATTCCATCCCAAACCCTTCAATCCCACATCATAAACCTTGAAGAATGGTGTCAGAACCAGAGAATTAAAATAAATTCCAATAAATCCCATCAAATTACCTTCACCCTTCGTCGTAAACCAATGACTTCCTGTCCTTAGTATCCTTTAACAACATCTCACTTAATCCTGTTGAACAAATCCGTTACCTAGGATTCCATCTGGACAAACGTCTAACTTGGAATCCTCATACCAGACTGAAACGACAAGAAACAGCTCGACGTTTCCGACTACTTCAACACTTACTAGACAAACGCTCTAACCTTCCAATTAACTATAAAAGACTAATTTACATGACTATAATAAGGCCTATTTGGACTTACGGAGTTGAGCTATGGGGCTCCAACAAACCTTCAAATTCCTCTCGCATCCAAGCCTTACAATCCTTCGTAAAATCCTCAATGCTCCTTACTTTGGTACAAATAAAATCATCCATAATGACCTTAATGTTCCTTATGTATCAGATTTGGCCCAATCCAGATATCTGTCCTTCCATTATAAACTTCATAACCATCCCAACCCTCTTGTTTCTAACCTTGCTTCCTATTCAATTCCTGATAATCCTTCGAGGCGTTTGAAAAGAAGATGGCCACGTGATCTCCTAATATAGACATATTATTAGAGTGCTACCAATGGGTAGTTTCTCAACATGTGTTTCATGTCTTTATATCCATGTGCGAATTTACCAGATGTATTTTTTGTATACAGTTGTAAATATCATATAAATAAATAAAAAAAAACAAAAAAACATTACGATTCGATTTTTTGTTAAAAAGTAATCTACTGGAATTTATTGTTGTTATTTCTCTCTGTTCCTAACTTTATCGGGTAATAACAGGCTGTGGCCTGGTCTTTCCATAATCAAAACTATTTAATGGGCTTTTACGGTTACATGAATGACTTCCTTTTCATTAAAATGTTTAAAAGAATCACTACAATGAAAGGTAGAAGTTATTATTAAATAAGAAGAAGATCGAGAATGTCGTGTCCAATATGCGATAATTTTTAATCAGTTTTAAATATTTCATTTATTTATTCAGAAATATAATAATCTGTCACGCAGACAATAATTATAGTGAAATAGTGGTTTAATGAGGACTTTGTAAATATTTAATTTATTAGTCACAGATAATTTAGAACGTCTGTCAAGTAGACTAGAAAGAAGTCCGTATCGCTGATTAAGTTCTTTTCTTTTTTGTTTTATGTGGTATGTCTATGTCAGTAGTTTGTCCAAGTGGAGACCCAAATAGCGTAGTTTTTGAAGATGGTGGAGCTGTAAGGTGGTAGAGGTGGTAATTAAAAACATAATAACACCTATATACAATATACATAATCAGGCAGGGAACCCCAAGCCAGGCTTCTCCCCCTAACTATAGAAGGAAAACCAGGACTTCAAGAGATCTCTGCGCGAGAGCGCTTTAGCCACATACACTCATGTCTTGAGTGGAGAATATGCCAGAACTCCAAGATATATACTACAAAAGATTTCTGTGCCACTGCCGCTTCAATCTTCGAGGAGGATTGTAGGGATGAGTGTAACTAGATAGGCATTGGGCAAGGGAGATTTGATTGATTTGAAAAGTTGTGATGGAATTTGAGAAAATTTTCCGGGATAAGGTAAATGATAAATGATAAATGAAGGCAAATGTGATATTAAGGTCATGATGTAGGGTTTTGTTGGTTACATAGAACGGAGCATCGACTATAGTTTGTAGGATTTTGGATTGAAAGGATTGAATGCGTTTGATATTAGAAAATTTTTCTTCCTCTCAAAGTTCAAGTCCGTAGGGTTAGTAGGTTTCAGGATTGTCTTGAAGATCAGTAATTTGTTGTCAGTTGAAAGTTGCGACTTTCTAGTAAGTATTCTGTATAGTTGGTCGTATCGTCTGTTAACTTGTCTTTTAAGTTTAGTATGTGGTTTCCACGTTAGTCTTCGGTCTAAGAGAAAGCCAAGATACCGGAATGTATCTGAAAAAGGAAGCTGAAAGGAATTAACGTGGACTGGTGGACATAATTCGCGCCGTTTAAATTTTAACAATTTTGTGGTCCACGGCTGTTGATGAAATAAATGGGATTAAGAAACTTTAGTCGTTGAATGGGCTTTCTATGAGGATAAAAAAATGTTTGTTTAATGAAATTTACAACTGTATACAAATACAATCAGTAAATATGCTGAAATTAGAAATAATGAAATGGACCATGCTTAAAGAGATACTACCCAGTGGTAGCATTCCCTAAATAATTCTACGTAAGAAGATCACGAGGCCATCTCCTTTTCAGACGCCTAGGAGGATTATCAGGGATCGAAGCAGAAACAAGGGTGGAAACAAGGGATTCGGATGGGACTGGAGTTTATCATGAGAGGATAGATATCTGGCTCGGGCTAAATGGCGGCATATGGTACATTAAGGTCTTTATGAATGGTTTTATTTGTGACAAAGTATGGAGCATTATGGATTTTACGAAGAATTTTTGATTGCAAGGATTGGATACGATAGAAATTCCATGGTTTGGTGGATCCCCAAAACTCAACTCCGTATGTCCATATAGGTCGTATTATAGTGATGTAGATAAGTCTTTTGTAATTAATTGAAAGTTCAGAGCGTTTGTCTAGTAAGTGTTCGAGCAGCTGGAAATATCGAGCAGTTTCTTGTCGTTTCAGTCTAGTATGAGGATTCCAAGTAAGACGTTTATCCAAGTGGAGTCCTAAGTAGCGGATTTGCTCAACAGGAATAAGTGGAGTATTATTGAAGTATACTGTAGGACAAGAAGTCATAGTGTCATAGGGTAAATATGATTTGATGGCATTTATTTTTATTCTACAATTTTTAAACCATTCTTCAAGGTTTGTGATATGTGATTGAAGAGTTTGGGGTGCAATAAAAGGGTCATTATTAAGAGATAGAAACATGTGTCATCGGCGTAAATGGTAATGACTGTGTCAGGATGGATTGGGATTTCATCTGTATAAACTGTGTACAGGATGTGGCCGAGGAACGCCTGCAGATTGAGCAGACATCATTTTGGTTTACGTTGAAGTATCTATCAGCAAGGTAGGAACGGATAATGAGGAAAAATGTGGGGGGTAAGAATTTTAGGAGTTTGCACAGAAGTCCTGGATGCCAGACTCTACCAAACACTTATTCTACGTCGAGAAAGACTCTCGTGCAGTACATTCCAAGCTCCAATGCAGAGGAGACTATATGAACTACACGATGACATTGTTGGATAGTGGAATTCGATGTGCAGAATCCAAATTGGTGGTCAGGGATAATGGACTAGAGTCTAAGATGGGGTACAGGCGTTTTAGGATGAGTTGTTCGAGGATTTTTCCCATTATAAGTAATACAGAAATAGGACGGTAAGAGGGTGGGCGTTCGTGTGGTATTTTAGGTTTGTGTAAAATTTTGACAATAAATAGTTTCCAAGGATCAGGAAAATACTTGACTCGGAGCACAGAATTATGTATGTAGGTGAGGAATATGATGGCTTTCCGAGTAAGTACTTTAAGGATCTGGAAAGGGATAAGGTAGTGTCCATGATCTTTTTGGGATGGTAATCTGTTGATGATATTGGATATTTCCGAAGGATAAAATGCTTTTGGTGGAAGAGTAATTAGGAGTAAAATATACAGATATGATTCAGTTTGATTTGGATTAAGGATGTCAAGATGTAGATTAAAGGTTTGGAAGAGGTGTTGACCGAATAGTTGAGATTTTCTTCACCGAATTTGGACCAGTTTGTGATTCAGTTAATAGTGAATGATTAAATTCATTAAACTTTAGAAGCTTTTTTGTGGTCATCCGTAGAGATTTGTATGTAGTTGTAAGATTTTCAGTTAGGTTAAGTCATTTTTGAATTTTGAATTTTCTAATTTCTATTTTTAATATGTTAGTCAATTCGGTATAGTAAGTTTTGTCTGAAGGATGCCATTTCGATCTTTCTCTGAGGTTAAAAAAAACAAGAAATAAAAGTCGTAGAAATCTTGTATTTTAGTGATATACTAAATTTAATGTTTTATTTTTAATTCTTTTATTTTACTAAGTAATTAAAGAAACATTTACGAGCCGGATCGAAGGACACTAGTGATGCTCAAATGCGAGACCGAGACGAGTCTTTATCTTGCAAACTCAGTCTTGGTCATGGTATTGGTCTTGCGCAAGAGTCTCGCAACAGTCTTGCAGTTATTTATTAGCTTATTAAAGTTGAGATATTACTGTAATATTTTTTTTTTTTTATTTACAATAATACTATCAGCCACTGTTGGAGGGCTATAAGTATTAAGGCTAGAAGTTCTCATTCATACAGTATATACAAGTAATACAGAAGTAACTATAAATAGAAAAAGTAAATAAATAATACTTATAAAAAAAATGTAAATCAATAGGAAAAAAATAAAAAATAAATAAACAAACAAAATAAAATAAAAACTTCTAAACACATTCATACCTATATACAATATATACATTCGCCCAGGAATCTCCGAGCCAGGCTTTTCTCCCCACATGTGGAAAGCAAAGCAGGACTCCAGAGATCGCAGTGCCACTTTTCCATCCGCATCACTAGTATTAAAAGCCAGTGGAGGCTGAAGGAGGTCACTAGAGCCACAGATGCTCAGGACTTGAGTGGAGAAGTCCAATATCCAGAAGCATATTTACAATAGATCTCGCAGCCACTGCCGTTTTAACCTTTGAGGGGGATTGTAGGGTTGGTGGGAGCTGGATAGGGATTGAGCTAGAGGATTTGGATGATGGATAAGGTTCTGGTGAAAGTTTGAGAATCTGGATGAGATGATGTCGAGGACAAATGGGATGTTAAGGTCATGGTGTAGGGTCTTATTTGTGACATAATATAACTGTAATTTTTTAGATTGGAGAAACCTAACTAAGCCCGAATGAAAAATTAGAGGAGTTAAATGCGAAAGTATATTGGTTATACCAATTATTTACATATAGTAATTAAGATTGTCAAGTATTAGTTGCCTTAATTTGTATTCAAAAAATCTATTTTTTTTTTTTTTACCAATCCTGGTCTTGGTCTTGCAACAATTAGGTGGCCTTGGTCTTGGTCTGGCAAAGTGCAAGACCAAGCCCGCTTTGGGCAACACTTGTAGTCACTAGAGATGGGGAATTCATTGATGGGGCATTGATTCTCAACGATTCAATCATTCTGGCGATTCGTTTCTTATGAACGATTGTTCAATTGATCCTTTTCTTCTTTTAAATTTAAAAAGAACTTTTTATTGAAAGAAGCAAAACAAACAGTAACAGACATCCCCTAGCCTAATGGTTATTCAGGCAAAAAAAATGTATTCCGTCCTTTTTTAATGCGATTTCTTTTGCTTTTTATTCCATTTTTTTAAGCAACCTATTATAAGCATTCAATATTATTATTTTTTTAATTTGGTATATAATTAATTTGCTGGAGAACAATTAGAAATCACTAATTATAATTACACTAAAAGTAATCAGATAATGATAAAAAAAACTACTACATGTTTAAAAAATATTTCCTTTGTAACCAAATCTAACTTTTAAAGACTTGTTTCTCATTCTGTCGCATTATAATGGTATGTTGTGGAATAAATAAAATTATTGTGAAGAATGGGAGCTAGCCGGTTCCTATCCCAAAACCTATTGATAAATATTAAACGAGATCGGGGGTATTGTGTGAGTGGGAGATAAGTATCTTAAATGGATCCGGTTGGGACCGATATTTGTTAAGTGCTGGAATCGGTCGTGCGGGAACAATGCTAACGACAGACAATGCTTTGGATCCTGTTTGCTCCCTATCGTCAGCTACCTCAACCCCAGGCCAAAGAAAAATAATTTCAAGTCCAAACCAGTACAACAAACAAATTATTTCAAAATTAGTAAATTTGTTATTTTCAATGATTTAGTCATTGGAACTATTCGTACTATGTTATCATAGTTACTATAGATTTTATTATAGTTTCTATTACAAACGTTTTATTTCATTCATACTATGAATAACAGTTTTCTCTTTTAAAAAAGTTTTTTTAGATCTTTGTCTGTTTCATTAAAGCTGTATCAACCTATTTCATGACAACTTTTCAATTCAATTTTATTTAGGTGGTATAAACATAAAAATGTATCAAATTACTAACTAAAATTATTAATTAAATTAAAATTCGGGGCAAGTCTAAAACGAAGGTGATGTTGAGGTATTTATGAATAATTTCATTAGTGACAGAATAAGAAGCTTTAATTTACGTAGGATTTTAGATACGAAAGATTGGTACGAATTTCATGATTTAGTGCAACCCCCTAAGCTCTATTCTATATGTGCAAATCGGTATGATGATTGTAACGTTTATGAGTTTTTTGCAGAATATTTGAATATTTAGATTGTTTTTCTAGTAAGTGTTGTTGTAATCGGAATCTGCTAGGAGTTTCTTGTCTTTTCCGTCTAGCATGACAATTCAAAGTAACACGTTTGTCAAGGAGTCCTGTTAAAGAGGGGTGAATGAAACCTTTTTAAACGATAATGTAAGACAGGATTTAGTAGGATGACAATCTATTGTAAATGTGTTTTATTAGGATTATTTTGATTCTCCAATTCTTTATTGTAGCCCTCTCTTAGTCTCCACTGGATTCCCATACTAGTGATGCGGCTGAGAGAGAAGCGCTAGGATCTCTTGGAGTCTTGCCTTATCCTCCACACGTGGGGGAAAGGGCCCGACTCTGAGCTTCCTCAGCTGACTGTAAATATTGTAAATAATTATAAATGTGTTTTTTAATTATTTTATTTAATGTTGTCTCAAGTTTGATTTCTTCTGTTATTCCAAGTTTTCTTTTCTTTTCTTTTGTTATAATCTTGTTTTTCTTTTATTGTATATATGGTATGATTGTGTCCGTGATACATCCTAAATACTCAATGGCCTTAATTGAGACAAAGTGTATTTTTTTCTCAATATAAAAAATATTATTAGTAAAGTAAAATTTTTTATTGGCTTAAACGTGTGACTGCAGAAGTTGAGATGCGACAATTGGATTATTATTGACAGAGAACACACATTTTTCGTCAGCGTAAAAAGTCGGTAAGAGGATGAGTTGAGATATAGCTGTGTAAAGGTTGGAACCTAAGACGTTTCCTTAACGAACACCAGTGGACTGAGAAAAGAGAGATGAATAAGCTGGGTTATGATTTTCTTTGAAGGTTCTATCTGTGAGGTAGAAACGGATTAACAGGAAATATGTAGGGGACAGGAATTGATGGAGTTTATATTATAGTAAACCTGCATGTCAGACTCAATGAAAAAACGAATGAAAAGTTATATATGTACTTCCGTGCAGTGCATTCCATACTCTAATGTAGAACTAACATTCACCATATATCTCTATCAATTTTTCTCAATTATATCAATTAGTTTATATATATATATATATATATATATATATATATGTCAGATGACTATAAAGATGTCATTTATAAGTTTAAAATTATTTAGAAAAACTTCGTCTCCTCACAATAGATTACAATATTTACATTAAAATAGTACTTATAGAAGTCTATGCTTATTAAAAAATAAGCAATATTATATAGATTGTGTCCAGCGTCTGAACAAGGTTATCAACAGAAAATAGTTTTGGAAACTTGCAAAAGTATTTAGAAAAATTAATTATTGGTCTGTAGGTAATAATTACATATATATGAATACGTATACGGGATGAATACGTGCTTAAGATTTGTCTTCGGTACATCGAGGCGGTCTCATGTGTCCCACCTATACGACGAGTTTAATTGGCTCTTCCCTTCTTTCCGCTGACAATATTTCCTTGGATCTTTCCTATTCCAAACAATCAACACCAGACACCCTTCCAAATCTACAGTCTCCTACAGTTTAAACCCGTAGTCCACTCCCAGAAAACAAGATCACGTGTTTCCGACCTTTATATCCCTTCCCATAGAAGTAAGACGTTTGAATATTCCTTTATTGCCCGATCCACAGCCTTCTGGAATTCCTTGCCATCTGATATCCGCCATGCCTCTTCCTTGTCCTCATTGAAATATCATCTTTACCAATTCCTTCTCTCATCCCAAAATGACGTTATACAATAAAATAAATATTGCGAAACAGATTTTGACTGAGGTGAATAGTTGTTAAAATTGATTGAGTTTTAAGTTTAAAAATCAACCCATGCTTATTTTATTTTGTTTTCTTCTCATTTAAATACTATTTCTTTTTTATTTTGTTTTTTCTCAAAATGTTGTTATTTTTACTTGTTTTAATATAATTTCACTGAAGATACTGTGTATATATTCTTTAATATTGACTAATGTAATTTTTGGCCAGATGTAGTTTTTTATTTGTTTTTGTTCATATTTGTTATTCATAAGGGACCTCGTCCCAGAATAAAGTTTACATTCTATCTATCTATCTATCAATCTATATAGGTATCTATCATTACAAGATTGGCTTATGCATTTTAAAACTCTGTACGACCCTCCGTTAATTTCAAACAGAATTTTATCCGTTGAACATAAGATTACTAATGCTATTTCAGATAGACCCTTCTCTCTTGGTGAGTTCAGAGCGGTTTTGGATAACTCCAAAAATAACAAGGCACCAGGAAGTGATAGGATCCCTTATGAATTTTACAATTATGCTCCCGATTCATTTTAAGTGTTTTATTGGCTACATTTAATAGAATTTTTGAAATGGGGTATGCCCCTTTAACATTTAAAAATCCATTATTTTCCCATTATATAAAAAAGGAGATGCAAATTTGGCTTCTAATTACAGAGGAATCTCATTATAGAATTAATGCAATTGTCAAGTTATATACGGGCTTGATTTTGATTAGATGTCTGGAATGGATTGACGAAAACAATATAATTAAACAAGCTCAGGCTGGTTTTAGAAAAAAGTATTCAACAATCGATAACATATTCACGTTAACGAATCTAAATAAAGTGAAATTACAAAAGAAAAGGGAAAAAGTTTATGCATTTTTGTAGATTTTTCTACAAAATTTGATAGTGTGAATCGTTATAGTATAATTTATAAATTATATCAGCTAGGATTTTCATCTAAATTAACTAATTCAATAAAAAGCTTGATTAGCGATACTAGTGCTTCATTTTGGGATTTGGATAGTTTGACTAAACCATTTAGTATGGAATCGGGTGTAAGACAAGGTTGTTTGCTTAGTCCTATCCTATTTTTTGGCTTTTGCGGATGATATTGTTCTCCTATCTTCACATCCAGCGACATTATGGAGTAATATAAATTTCCTAGACGAATACTGTAAAGAATGGAATCTGAGAATAAATCTCGAAAAATCTAAAATAATGGTTTTCCGCAATGGCGGTAAGCCATCACGTAAAGAAAAATGGTTCATGGTCATACTCCAAAAGTATAGACGTAGTTCAACAGTACAAATACTTAGGAATACTTCTCACGCCTACTCTCTCAATGTCCAAACACCTGACAGAAAAACTGGAGAAAACCAAGGTGGTTTTGAATTTGATTTGGCGCCAGTTTATGGAAAACAAAGACATAGCTCTATCCAAAAAGTTGCAAGTATTTAATTCGGTTAGTAGGGCAGTGATGTGCTATGGAGCACAAATCTGGGGCGGGGTAAGTTATGAAGCTGTGGAAAGACTACTAAGATTCTTTCCATATTTAAAATATTTAAATTACCGAAGTATACTCCAACACATTTTATTCACTTTGAGACTAAAATAGATCCGTTATTTATTTTCACAATTAAATTCCATTTTGATTACATTATAAAAATTTTGAATCTTTCACTAAATAGATATCCAAAAATATTAGCACTACAGATAATTAAAAAAAAAATCGCATGGTTTAGAGACTTACTTAATCTGATAGAACTGCATGGATTAAATTTCAACTTAAATCGATCTAACTGTGATGATGTTAAACTATGGAGAGAAAATTTATATTTACTAAGAACTCAAATTCAGAAAGACATGACCAATATGTAATTAAAGTTTAGAATTCTAATACTTTCACTTTTTATCCTCATTGAACTTCAATAAATGATATTGATGACAACAGCTCATCAATACATCCCATCAATTGAAGGGGATCAGATGGGAAATTACAATTTTTTATTTAGAAAAAATACATTTTGCCTCAATTAAGTGCATTGAGTATTTAGGATGAATGAAATACAAACATACCATATATGCAATAAAAGAAAAACAAGATTATAACAAAATAAAATAAAACTTGGAGTAACAGAATAAATCAATCATGATACACCATTAAATAAAAAAATAAATATATAAAATCACATTCATACTTACGGTAATTAAAATTAGAGCTGATGTTTTGAACATAAATTATAAACACTTCAAACAAACAAATAATAATTGTAACATGTGTAATACGAACGAAACAGAACTCTACAACTTTCTGACGGCTTGTCCGATACTCTCTGAATTTAGAATTAAATGGTTAAAATCTAGAAATTAATTATTAATTAGTTGTATATAAATAGATTGAAATATAATTTTGTTATAAAACACAGACTCCTCTGACGGTCAACAGACCATGTAGCACGTCTAATATTTGGTTTTAAATCCAAAAATATTATCTTGTAATGTTTTTTAATTGACATTATGTAATTTTGATAAATAAAATGACTTTTTTTACTTCTCTTCTTCATATATCTACAAATAATTAAAATTTCGATATAAAGGGTGTGGACATTTTTAATTTATAAAAAAATCAGTTAATTATATAAAAATCAATAGTATTCAATTATATCCAAATATAATTCCAAATTCCACCTTTTTAATATTTAAATAACAACTATTCAGTATTGATTTGTTAACATTTAAAAGAAAACAGACGAAAATAAATAGAATAAAAAATATTCTTTGCTACATGCCAAAAAAAAAAATTAATAATTGCTTAAACTACATATGAAAAAAATGATGAACGAAATTTGATAATGTATGAGATACTAAAAATACATGAAAAAAATTTATTATTCAAAGTGACTATTAGTAAGCACTGGTGAAACGGAATTTAATTGCTCAGAATAAAAAAAATAATCTTAGAAACCTAAAAACTTTTTAACGTTTTCATTATGAAAAATAAACTTATTTAAAGAAAAAAAGCATTATTATGCTGAACGCCGAACCAACTTAAAAAAATTGATAGTGAAAAACATATCATTTTATATTAAGTTCTTCATTATATCTGCTTGCCTTTGAAAAATGCATTGTGAATCATTTATGGACAGTTTAACTTTTCAAGGGCCTTAAACAATTTCCTTCAGAGAAAGCCTTTGATGAAAAATTATTATCTCGAAACGAGAAAACAATGTAGGAGGGGAACAAAGGATGGCTTTAGTGTTTGTGTGTGATTTATTCCGTTTGCTGTGTCGTTGCTAAGTCATTGATTGGACTGTTTTGATTCCAGTAGTTCTCGGGCCATGTTTCATCCTTTGTTGAAAAGAGATTGATGAATGCTGTTGATAGTAATCAAAAGGTCTCCAATCCCATTACATCCTTCCTACTTTGGAAAAAAGTTCGTAGATGGTATTAAGCAATATATGATTTGTATCTGTGTGTGCGTGTGTGTATGTTTGTGTCCATATATACATAGGTATACGTCATTTTATGTTTCCTGAAGATTTTGGGAATCTTCCTAATTTTATTCAATTAATAAAAAACTATCGGGCCTGCAGCGAAAAACAACAAGATTTATATATAATTTTTAAAGAATAATAATTACACACTAAAATTAATAATACTTAGAATAGGTACACATTAACTTTTGAGATATCACAACAACTAAATTATGTTTAAATGAATCTAGTGATAAAATTATACTTACAATATTATATCACATATCATGTATCCCGTATATGCGGCCCACAATATCTTGAAAGTAAATATATTCCATAAACATGTTTGTTCCATCACATAGAACCGTTTCCTTTAAAATATCCTTTATCATGCATGCTACCTTTTTTTGGAATTCTCCACCTATCTACTCTTGATGTTACTGAACGCATCTATTGTTAGTTTATTACAATTATCTTTTATGCACCACTAAATTCTTGCCTATTGTTACGTTAAGAAATGATGATGTATTTATACATTAATCAATATTTAGGTGTATATAGGTATGTATGTGTTCTTTTTATTTATTTATTTATTTTTAGGTTATTTTGTTCTTATTATTTATATTTATTGTATATATATATATATATATATATATATATATATATATATATATATATATATATATATATTATTTTTCTGTATAATTTATTTTTTTTTATTGTACATATAGTGTGAATGTGATCTCTGAACACTCTTATAAATGTCTTTTGTGACATATTGTGATATTTTTCAATAAATAAGATTTAAAAAAAAATTAAAAATCAACATTTAAATTATAGTATATTTATATATTAATGAGGCACTTTATATTGTCAGGTTCAGCTTTCTGTTTTCTCAAGGGAAACACGAAGCTTATTTTAATGAAAAATTTAATATATTTTTATTTTTTAATTCTTTATTTTTTTCTTAAAAGTGTGTACTGATCTGCAAATAGCTTTAAGTGTCTTGTCATAGTGTTAATTGTTTTGAATATAGTTTCGTTTGTTTTGTATATAGAATGTTTGGCTTATATTTTCTTTACATTATTTCTTTTTATCTATTGATTTTATTTTCATCAGATGTAATCTTTTAATTTTGTTCTATTTTGTTATTATCAAGGGACTGTGTCCCGTAATAAAGTTATTTTCTATCTATCTATATATCTATTTCTATACGCAAATCCTCTTCCTTAACCTCATTTAAACATATTTTATTCTTCCACCTTCTGAGCAAACAATCTTCTGAATACATGTGAGAATAAAATTTCGTGTTAAAGAGCTGTCTCATTCGACTATTATGTTACTATAACTCACATATCACCAATTATGTTGATCAGAATGTGTTTATCAATATGTTTACTAGTACTTAATTTATTTGAATTATAAGGTTAGATTATTATTCATTGCTAGCTAAAATTGTTCATATTGTTTTTATTTTCTATAGTGCCAGATAATTTTCATCTTTTTGTACATTATAATTATTCCGAGGGGACTAAATGTCCCGAAAAAAATTTTTCTTCCTAGATATATCGCGAAATTGTGAAGATCGGTGTTTCCTCTTTACCCCACATTTTTCTTTTAAATAATTTAAAAAAAAAAACATGTTTAATTTAGTTTGTTTCTCCTAGTATTTTTTCATAAAATGGCGGTCTAAATCTTACATATTTTCAATGCCTTATCGAGAAAAATGACCTTCTATGATCCTAAAACGTTATTATTGTTATCAGGTGGCATTTCGACTCATTTGTTGAGTCAAAGCCTGATCTATTATAGATCGCCATTCCTCTCGGTTTCCTGACGCTTCCTTCGTCAGTAGTCACCTCGTCCTACCAGTTAAGCTTAGGACGTCCAACACTTCTTGTAGGATATACACGCTCCGGAAAAGCTTTAGGTGCAATTTCATTTGGTTCCATCATTGCTACATGACCCGCCCAACGAAGCCTTGATAACTTAATTAAGGTGCATATATCAAGATCTCCGTATACAGCTGTTAATTCGGCATTATTCCTTCTTCTTCGTGTGCCTTGTTTATAAATACCACCGTATACTCTTCTTATCACCTTCCTCTCATATCTGAGAAGGCCTTGTTACTGTATATGTTGTGACAATTTTTGATAAGTTTTTGGCCAGATATGAATTATTTTATTTGTATAATTTTGTTATTCTAAGGGAACTTTGATCCAGAATAAAGTTTATTTTTCTTTATATATATATATATATATATATATATATATATATATAGAGAGAGAGAGAGAGAGAGAATAGAATACAATAGACTAGAAGAATCAACTTTATTCTGGGACAAAGTACCTTAAGAATAACAATTTTGTACATAAAAATTATCATATGATCTGGCCAAAATACATATTACAATAAAAAAAAATAACTAAAAACTAAGTGATAACAGAAGCATTTACATAACTATACAGATATATTAAAGAAATAATATGAGCAATATGGTCGCAATACTGCAAAATAGTTGCTACAAACAATAAACCATGGAATACTAAATGAAATTTGAAATGAACGATAATTTGCTTGTGTTGTCATACCATTGAATTAATGAAAAAATAATAATAAAAGAGCAGATAAATATTTACTATAAATAATTTACAATGATGCAATGATGATTGTTCAAATTAATACAATAATAGTATTGTAAACATTATAAAAGTGTTATATATTCTATATAATAAGCTATAGATTGATCGGAGAAAATAAAAGATGATGCATATATAGAGGAGAGCATTCAATATTAGTAATGAATTAAAAACTGCACAAATACTTAGAATCTTACACATTGAAAAACTGTCCAAAAAAACAATTCTTGGCGAATTTGACTAGACATCTTTTCCATACTCAAAAAAGAATATATATTTATATAAAATGATACATTGAGAAAAATGCAATTTTGTTACATGATAAATGGTTACCCAGCGTCGGATTGAATTGTAAGGAGGAATTGGAATAGGAGGGTTTTAAATATGAATAGGGATGGTGCATGGCGGATTTTAAGTGGGATGGAATTCCAAAAGGTGGTGGATCAGACAATAAAGGAGTGTTGAAATGAGGCAGATTTGTGGAAAGGGGTATAAAGGTCAGAAGGACGAGATCTTGTAGAGAGGGAGTGGATAGATGACTTGAATTGAACGAGATTGAATGTGTAGGGCGGACGATGATTATAGATGGTAGTGGAATGTACCTAGGAAATGTCTTCTGAAGGAGGGAAAGAGCCACCCTAACTCGGCGTTTATATATATATATATATATATATATATATATATATATATATATATATATATATATATATATAATGGTCGCGGGGCCGCTGCTCTAAATGAAAAGATTAAGAGTAAATTGTTTCTTTCACCAGAAATAACAAATTGACACTCTAAAACTTAACGTTTCCTATTTTCATAATAAGGGACAATTAGTAAATGACCATTTATTCGTTATACACAACACTGATGGAGATATCGGCATTAAATTCCGGTGTTTGCTATATCACAAATCACAAACAATAATCATAACCTATTACAAGATCAGATGAGTTTGTTCATTTATGTGTAAAAAAACGTATTTATTAAATATACCATTGAACTTGTTCATTTCATTCTTTTTACTACATTAAATAAATTTCAAACGAAGGAAAATTAAACAATATCAGTAATGTTTAAATAAGTCAAAGCTGAATAAAGCTGAATTAGTGTTGCGTAGGCGTTCACCCAAATTAACTTAAGTGGACCGGAAGTGGATTGGAGCAGAGTTGAGTGTTGAGTGGGCATTGAAAGTAAACGGGTCCCAGTCAGTGTATTCCCAGGAAAAAAATTGATTCCCTTTCTTATCTCTTTTTTTGGCGAAGGGCAGCTGCGTCAATGCCACCCTTCTGGTAGAAAAATTGCCACCCTATTAGTAAGTCATCTCTTCGGAAAATTATATCCTACAGAGAGAGCTAGAATATATTTAAAAACTACATTCACCTATTTCAAATATTAAAAGTCAACAATCCCTTTAACTCTAACATTTATCTAAACTAACTTCCTACAAAATCATTTCCTTCAACGTAATACATCATTGTTAATGTTGGACCATAATAAAATAAACGTGCGTACTTATATTTGTTGATGGCCTGCAATCAAGTAAAGATAATATACTACACCTATTGATCAGAATACAAAAATTGTAGTGGGCGCTGAAGAATAATTGCAGATACAATAAATAAAGATTGTGGCTTGTAGAGCATAAAGTAATAAACTATGAAATAAAACGGTGATAATACAATGTAGAAATTTTATATTCTGTTAAATTCGGTATCTTCATAACGTATCTTCTCCAGCGCTAAGATGAACAACATCGGTGAGAATCCAACTCCCTCCCGAAGGCAAGATATAACCTTGAAGGCTTCACATACTCTTTCTTCTATTTAAGGTCATTTCCACATGCCGATATCTTCGTCATTCTCACTAACTTTCATTGAGATCCAAATACGTTACTAATTTTTTAATGACAGTTTTGTCCACTGAATCATAGGCTGCTTTGAAATCGGCAAATAAGACGAGCGAGTACCTGAGCAACTTACTTGGATCGGTGAAAGAGTAGGGAATGTAACAGATCTTATTTGGGCTCCGTCTCATTTTGGTATACAGGGCAACGAAAAGTCAGACGTCGCATCCTGAATATCCCAAACTAATGAAAATAATGAGGTACAATCCATTAATTATGTTCCTCCAGACGACTGGCAAGCTAAATCCCAGATAATAGCTCAATGGAATGAGATCTGGAGAAGAAATCCCTCCAAACGTGCCCTGATAAAAGCAAACAGTGTTAAATGGCGCAGTAGTAACAGGAAATCAAGAGAAGATGAAATAATTTTGTGCCGCCTGCGAATTGGACATTGTGAATTTTCACACGGTTACTTACTCCACGGTCGAGAGCCGCCTACCTGCGTCAGATGTGGTTCTCCTAGAACCGTGAACCACATACTCGTGGATTATGAATACTATGCAGCCAAAACAAAAAACTTCAACTAAGACAATACTGTTCAGGAGATATTACAAGATACCGAGAAAGATGTGGAAATTCTGATGAGTTTAAAAAAAAAAAAAAAACGGGATTCTACAATAGAATATAGGAAACTGGAGTGAAGAAAGAATTACCTATGACCCTATCGATATGTTGTTTATTATCATCACCATGACTCTACATCACTGCCTCATGTCCGTGGCCTGCTTAATTTGATGGTCTTTATTACATTGGGTTTGCGTAACATTTCATATAATTACTGCTTGGAGTGTTTTCTCCATAACCCAGCAACTCCTCCATAAGTTCTTCGAAAGATCTTCCTTTTAAACATCAGAAGATCACGCTCCTCATTTTTAATGACTGTCCATGTCACTCAACCATAGAGGAGAACTGGCCTTATTATCAAGGTTTTTGTCCAGATAAGAGGCGGCTACAAAACGCCTTGGAAAGCAGAAATAGTAGAGGTTGACATTTACAATTTTCTTTTTAATATCAGCTGATTTTATCTCTTGTCACTAATGACCCTAAATAAGTGAACTCCGTTAAGAAGATTTGGATAGTTATGAAGTTTATTACGGTAGCGTGTGGAACATCAAGGTCATTATGGATGATTTAATTTTTTTGGAGATCAAGTAAGGATCATCCAGGATTTCACAAAGGATTGCAAGTATTGGACACGAGAGAAATTCGATGGATTTATTTAGCCTCACACTTGAGAGAGTCAAATAGCGTATGTATCAGAGTTATAGGCATTGTGTAGTATATGATTACAAGTTAGTGAATGCGTAGACCACTTAATTTTCTTTGATATATGTTTCTTAATGTCTCTCTCTTTCCTTTTGATATTTATCTACTTCTAATTTTGTATTACACAAATACCTTATGTTTTATATTTCTGATTTTATAACCTTAAGCGTGGGTGGAATCGCTAATTAAAATTATGACTGAAAATCCTGACCATTTATCATCCATGATAATCATTAAAAAGTCAGTTATCATTCATCTACAAACATAAATTTGTTGATATGATATTTATTATTCAACAAGAAAATATTTAAAAGTTTTTTAGTCAGATTAAGCAGCCCTTCGAGACTTGAGAATCTGAAAAATCTAGCCAAACTAATATCAGGACTAATGCGTGTTGTTCCTTTAGGAATGGGCTCTTGAGGCACTTTTACCTGATTACTTGGGCTTTTTGGGTACTGTTAAGCACAACAACCGACATCTCTTTTAATCCCTTGAATATTCATTGTATTGCGGACTGAATTGGTGGGTGGGAGGATTATCTGTTGAAAAAGGTACGGAAAAGAGGAAGACAAAGAAGGTTAAAGGGGGGATAGGAGAAAGGGGACCAATTAAAAGGGTATGCCACCCCACCTCGCCTCAATGCCTAACAAACATTCTCTCTTTAACTACTAACTCTTTTAAAGCAGACAGGTGAAAATTTAATTAACAAAATTTACTGGATAGGATATTGTTTATATTGTTGCCAGTACTTTATTTCGGGTAGGCTTCAGTCCAATGACAATAAATTGATAGTCGTTTGCGGGAGGAGTGCATGGCCAACTAAAAGCTCCTTTTATACCTTTTAAACTCAAGCAATGATCTCCTCCATCTCAGGGAACGAACACCTGATTGCTATGGCAACTATGCCTCATTAGGCTACTAATATGGTGTAGAATAAACCGAAAGAGTTTTATTTTTATTTGATTTAAAATTAAATCTGGCTAACCCTCCTACTTTCCGCCGTTACAGTAATGGCTTCCCCTTACTGAGCCTGGACCACGGGCGGATCAACGGGAGGGGGGGAAGGTACTTTTGGGCTGAAGCCCCCCCTCCCACCAAAATTAAATCCTCTATCCGCTGGTGGCCTGGACCGTAGCTCTCTCTCTCATGACATCTGCATACCATCGAAGTTTATTTTCCTTAATCAATGTACGCACAGATATTACATTTAGGTTTGTACTTACTGTGGTATTCCTGATTCGGTCTCACCTTCTTTTACGTTCACTACTACAAAGGAATATCGTCATAAAACTCTGCAATAGATTCCTGTTCTTTGTCTCAAGTGTCTAAGATTCATTGGAACGATGTCAATATCGGAACGAAAGTGTTATATATATATATATATATATAACACTTTCGTTCCGATATTTTGTTTTAATAACCTTTATTTTCAGTCTAAAGTACTCCGTATGATAGTCAATGCTCCTTATTACGTTACAAACAAAACCCTACACCATGACCTTTACATCCCTTATATCCTAGACGTTATTCCATCCCGATTCTCAAATTTTCACATGAACCTAATCCACCATCCTAACCCTTTAGCACAATCCTTATCTAGCTCCAGTCATCCTTACAACCCTCCTCGAAGGTTGAAACGGCAGTGGCCTCGAGATCTCTTGTAAAGACGTCACTGGAGTTCTCCACTCAAGTCATGAGTGTTTGTGGTTTTAGTGCCCTCAGTCTCCACCGGACTGGTAATGCCGGCGATGCGGTTGAGAGAGAAGCGCTGGGATCTCTTAGAGTCTCGCTTTGTCCTTCACACGTGGGGGAAAGGGCTGGACTCGGAGATCTCTTACCTAATTGTAAATATTGTATTTAAGTATGAATGTTTTTCTATTATTTCTATTACTTATAATTTATTTTGCTACGAATTTCTGTATTTCATTTAATTTTAACTCTTAGTTACATTTCCTAGTTTATTATAGTTTTTGCCTTTGTTATATAGATTTTTATATTTTTTATTTATTTATTTATTTATTTATTTATTTTTTTTTTTTATGTATTGTATATATGGTATGAATGTGCCTCTCTCAGCCTTAATACTCAGTGCCCTTAAGTGTGGCAAAATGTATTATTACTCAATAAACAGATAGATAAAAAAAAAAAATAAAAAATAACCTTTATATTTATAATCCATTCAAATTTAGTGATTGCTAAAAAACAAAAAAAAAAAAACTGTAAATGATATTTCTATGCTATTTTTACAGAACTAAGACACATTTCTTAAATTCCTCATTGAATTCTGATTGAAAAGCGAAGCTGTATATCCTCAAAGAAATATGTACCGTAAAACGGAGTGACGATGTTTCATCTTTTATTTTTTAACTATACCATTCAGAGTTTTTGCTTGAACTTCGCAGCGGACATTGTTCTGAGATATCTCAGCAAGACAGCTTACTTTATCCCATCTGCATTACTTTACTCCATTACTGCATTACTTTACTCCATTACTGCATTACTTTACTGCATTACTTTATTCCATCTGCATAGAAAGCTCATGTACTGCGGCATAGAAAGCGCAACTACCTTGCGGCGCACTGCTCTTGAGGCACAAGCGAAAGTTTCATGAAAACTAGAATTTTGAAAAAAACAAAAAAAGACAATAGAAATAATTAAAACTAAATGCGCAACGAGTGAACTAGGGTTCTCAAACTGAGGCAAGGTAGTAGTGCAGTATATGCCAATACAAAGCACGTTTCTGCAGGCTAAAGCAACACAGTGTATCCACCACGGAATCATCACAAACTAGATTTTACCCGCTGCCCCAAAGTTACTCCATCTTACGGTATAACATATATAACACAAAAAAATAGTTTTACAACCAAAACACCTTCTTACCGTCTTGATTTTTTAACTCCTTTTGCCTCTGCTCGTTCCATAATAAGAGATTCCAGCCCACAAACCTGTATATTCCTTCTCCACTTGTTTCTGTATCTCCTCATATATCATTCTTCCGAATATATGTAAGTATTATATAGTGTTACATATTCGTATTTTAGTGTTGTCAGTGTTATCCTACGGTTCTTTCACTGTTATTACTTATAACATTACATGTAAACACAGAGACATTTATATACATCTAAGTTCTTAAGTTTAATTATACCATTATGTGCAAATCTAAATGTAATTGCTATTGTTCATTGCGGTTATTCTTAGAGAACTAAATGTCCTAGAATAAAATTTACTTTTCATAATATCACAAACCCAGCAGTCACACATTTTAGTCATTGAAAAATGATGTGTAAATTGGAGAATTTAAATTAATCCAAACAAATCCCAACAAATTAATTTTACCATTCGCCGTAAACCTACAACATCCTGTCCCACCGCACCCTTTAACAATACTCCACTGATCCCTGTCTAACAGATCCGTTACCTAGGACTACTTCTTGACAAACGCCTTACCTAGAATCCTCATACTATACTTAAAAGACAAGAAACTGCCAACAGATTCCGACTACTGTAACACTTACTTGACAAACGCTCTAAACTTCCTATATTCTGCAAAAAAACTCATTTACACTACAATCATTAGGCCCATTTGGACACACGGTATTGAGCTTTGGGGCTCTACAAAAACATCAAATTCTTCCTGTATCCAATCCTTACAATACAAAATCCTAAATGTTCCTTATTATGTAACAAATAAAATTATCCATAAAGACCTTAACATTCCCCTTGTGGAAGACTTGGCACGAACTATATATACATCTTTTCGTTCCAAACTCTTTGGTTACTGAAATTCTCTAGTGTGTAACCATTCATCCAACACAATTTCTGACAACCCTCCGAGGCGTCTGAAAAGAAGATGGCCAAGGGACCTCCTAAATTAATTTATCTTTTAACAATGGGTAGCTTCTTCACAAGTAAATTCATGTAATATATTATCTATAACATTCACAGTTTTTGCTCGAACTTCGCAGCGGACATTGTTCTGAGATACCTCAGCCAAAAAGCTTACTTTATTCCATCTGCATTACTCTACTCCATTACTGCATTACTGTACTGCCTTACTTTATTCCATATGCATAGACAGCTCATGTACTGCGCTACTACCTTGCGGCACACTGATCTTGAGGCACAAGCGAAAGTTTCATGAAAACTAGAATTTTGAAAAAAAAAAAAAAAAAACAATTCATCTAATATATTCCTATAGCAAATTTTCTGGTTGTATATATGTTTACAGCTGTAAATTTCAATAAAATAAAATTTAAAAAAAATAAAACTTTTCAAAAATAATGAACAAAAACAAATACTCCTTACGACTTTTATTTTCAAGAAACTTCTTTAGTTCTTCACTAGTAAAACATTTTAATGATTACGATATCAACTGTGGCTTATGAGTGAGAAGTGTCAAGCCTTCCAGTACACCATAATGTTTAAATCTGTAATGGAAGGACTTGAACTTTAAGTGATTCGTCATGGTCCACCAGTGCTCTGTCCAATATTCTTCACAGAGGGAATGGTCCCACAAAGCGAAATGTTCCGAAAATAAATACTAAAACCTAGAGGGAATTTGATACTGTAGTTTTATTTTTCTCTTTAATCTGAGCGTCTGCAGGTTTGACTATTTTTTGTGCTAAATATTATAGCTAAATATTTTGAAATGGATGTGTATTCGATAGGATCAGCAATTGCTTGCGAGTTGTTAAACCCAGGAGAAGACGGAGAGGGTGATATTGACCACTGCTAAGAAGCCACTAATTCCTATGTCATCACGTTGAGGGATGAGCCTCTTTTTTGCCGACATATCCATTTATCTAACCATGAGTGCTAGGAGCCTAGAAGGAACTACTAATCTTTGTCACTCATTCTCAGCTAATTGCTTACATAGCTTATGTAACCGACAATCTGATTCATTATTTTCTTCACAGCCTCCATTATCATGTAATAAATTGATCCTTTCAGTATCATGAAGTCTTCTTTTCAACATGTTCTGACACGTTTGCAAAGAATCTGTTCATTATTCTTCAATGATCTGCCAATAAAAAAAATGCGTTATCTATCTAGTTCGGGGGAAAAATTTCATATGATAACGTTTATGTTATTTATTTCGCTTCATCAAAACATCTTTTCTTTACCTTTTATGCAGTAAATTTTATATTATGTCATTAATTACTATAATTTCGATTTAATATGATTTGTAGGTAGTACTTTCAGCTTATGTTACAGACGTTATTTCCTGATGTCGTTTGATTTTTAATAATAACTAAAGAATACAAGTTGGTCCGGTTACAAAGGCTAAATTTGTCTACTACTGCTAACATCACGCAATGTTTTTATTTATTACTTTATTAAAAATCTGTTGCGCGTTTGAATAGAAATTATTTTCTGGCCGGGTTGAGCTATTATAATTTTTTTAAGCTATTATAATTGCAGTTTTAACCGAGCTAAAGCTAAAAGCTTACAGTTAACAAATCATAAATGCCATTAAAATAACAAAAGTCCTATTTATTACATCACCGGTTGATAATGGGTTGTACGATCCTTTGATTATGGATATTTTCCATTGCAAAGTTTGCTAAAATTGAATTAAGAGATTTACATTGTCTGTCATAGACAGGTCAAAAGTTGTCGAACTAATTGGAATAACACAAAGGGAAAATTCATCAAATTATTCACTAATTTAATTTTCTAAAAAGTTACATGATGATATTTCGGAGTAAACAGACGACAGATACCTAATTATTTATATATAATATCAGATATAGAGTTATTCTAGAACCCTAACAAAATATAGTAAATATATTTAAGGTTATAAACATATCCATGAAATATTTTTATATTTCACTTCTTGTTTCACAAGAGTACAGTGAAATAGTATCTTGAACAGCGTCATTCCCGTGAATCCATGGATTTTAAATATTTTTTCAAACTAAAAATGTTAAAAGTTTACATTTAGAAAGAAAGTTTCCTTTAAAACACCTGATTTACTTTAAATAATGCTAGTTTTTAGAATTTATTTTTTATATGTTTTTAGCCACTCAAATCATATCAAATTCTTTCAAAAGTTATATTTAGCATATTTTCATCACTCCTAACAATAAGAAATAGTTATTGTTAATAATAAACCAAATTAAAGATACTTTAGAGGAAAACACGATAATTTTGTGATTTCACAAAGAGAAAATTCATCAAATTATTCACTAATTTAATTTCTTTTTGGTCTGAATGTGCTCTCAGAACTCTATTATAAATTTCCTTTATTGAGACAGATTGTAATATTTATCAATAAACAAATAATCCAGTAATTTCTTTTAATGTTACATGACGAATTTTGGAAATAAACGGACGTTAATACTTAATTATTAATATATAATATCAGATCCAGAATTATTATACTATAATAAATGTATTCAAGGTTATAATCAGATGCATTATACATCCAGGAAATGATTTTATATTTCACATCTTATTTCACACAAGTACAATGAGATAGATTTTTTAAGCAATGTCATTGCTTTGATTAGATGGATTTTAAATAATTTTTCAAATTTAGAAATTATTTTAAAAGTTTACATTTAGTTAGTAAATATCATTTAATTTCTTTAGAAACGTGTGATTTACGTTAAATAATATTAGTTTTCAAAAAATTATTACTTATAATTTTTTCGGCACTCTCCGTTACCTTCAACAACTTTCTGTATTAGATATTGATTTTGCTAAAATTCTTCAATAAATCAAGATATAGTATACTTTCTGACTAGTATTTCCGGAGATTCATTTTCGACCTGGATAACATTTTTATTTTTTTCTCCTTTATTTAATTATAAAACTCTTTTAAAAGTTATATTTAGCATTTTTTCGTAACACTAAATAATGTGAGATGATTAATTATTTAAAATAAGCCATATTAAAGGTACTTTAGAGGAAGACGTACATGAACATTGGGCATTTAAGCCCTGTAGAATGACATCAATGTGGATAAGACCTAATTTATATTAAAGACCACTTAATTATACAATGATACACCGAGTTTAATCAAAATCGTTAGAGCCGTTTTTGAGAAAATTGTAAAAATGTGTTTCAGCGTTGGTATAAAGTGGCACTCCCGGTTAGCCGATTTTAAGGGAAAAGTTGCTGTCGCGTCTAAGGCATATTGCTTGCTATCTTAAATACGTAATATCAGTTTCGTACGACTTTTCATTTTTGAGCTGGACTGCTAACACACACACACACAGACCATTGTACGGGACTTGGTTATTTGGACTCAGGTGACCTCAAAACATGTATTTCCGTTTAAAACTCAAACTCGAAAATTTCCCCGATCGCAATACTTACCCTTAATATATATTTTATACATAGGTAAGTGAAAGTAAAAAGGTATTGTTAAAAGATTTTTTTTTTTAGCTCTTGAGTCGTAGAAAGACATTGTTGGGACTTTTTCGTAGTGGTAGTAGTGCCAGACCATAAAGAAAAAAAAAAATTCACGGAAAAATGTAAATGTAAGAAAAATGCAAGGCTTGAGCGAAAAATTGAAAATAATAGTTACTCATGCTCTTGGGGAAGTTGAATATGTGGCTAAATGAATGAAAAGATACGTAAATATGTTTATAGATAGAATTAAAATGGTAGAATTAAATAACTTGTTTTAACATAATTTTATAATTTGAGTAGGCCTGTAATTAAGATGGTTATTCTACTTTTTTATTTGTTTTTTCTTCCTATATTTTATTACTCATTTCTAAGTATTGTATTGCTATTATATAGTTTATTCATATCTTCTGTGAATTTTGTGTTAATGTGCTCTTTCATCACAATTATCATTGTCCAACTGAGAAAGAATGTTACAGTATTTAAAACAGAGGTTTGATAAAATAACAACATGGATGATAAATATTCTGGACGCAGTCTTTTTTAATTTTTTTTATTTTTGCCAACGTTTCAATCCAAACATGTGGGTCATCTTCAGGGCGTGGTTTGAGTACAGAGGGTGTTCAAGTACTCAAGGGTGTTCAAGGGGTACTTGAACACCCTCAGTGCTCATACCACGACTTGAAGATGACCCACATGTTTGGGTTGAAACGTTGGCAAAAATAAAAAAAATTAAGAAAGACTGCGTCCTAAATATTTATCACCCATGATATGTACAACAGTCGACTAACTTCCTTTAATAATTCATAAAACTTCAACGTATTTTGAAATAATACCGAAGGATCAATTATCAAATAGGTAGATAAAATATAACCGTTCATTTTATGAATTTATATTTCGTTAGCCTCTCAGTTTGCATCGTATCGTAAAAATAAAAATAAAATCTTTAATAACCATTTTTGTAATAGCGAAGACTTGGTTGAATTTAGACCACATGGTTCAGATGTCGGTTAGGGGTTGCTGTCAGTGAGAACATACTAATAGAAATAAAATATAATAATAATAAATAAAAGGCCTAGCGAACTATTAATTATTATGAAGAGAAGAATAGTTGGGGTGGTCAGTCAAAAAGAAAGGCAAAAATAAATGATAATATTTATTTTTACATATGCCAAACTCCTTAAGTGTTGCAGGTAGAATGCATAATAATATTAATAATATTAATTATTATATCTCTAGTATTTTTTACAATAATTATTGTTGAGTCATAAAATTTCTAAGAAAATAGAAGTTATTTTTATCAGTTTTTGGCTTAAAATTAGAACTACATTGATTGTGGTTTTATTGTATTCAACGTCAAAAAAATTCTATTAAAAAAATGTTTGAGAAGTTAGTTGGAGGTTGTTTTCATTAAGAACACATAAATAAAACATTAGACAATTACTTTTATTTTGTGATTATTGAAACATATTACTTTTATTTTTGAATAAATATATATTTTTTTTTTAATAAAAAAAATTATAACACAATATTTCTCCAATTCTTCTTCGGTGCATACTATTTATTTTCAGCCATTTTACACCAATTTTCAAATTTTTTTGTCAACTTAATGACTACACATCTGATTACGACGTTTCGGCTCGTTGAGCCATTTTCAAGTCTAAAATATTTTTACAATTTACAGTCATATTTAAAACATTACATACTTCAACATATAGAGATTCATTTTATGTACCTAAAATACCAATCATGTACCTGTCCTTTTCAACTTGTGCGAATTCCATGCGTCTACTCATATAAAAAAAAAAAAAAAAGATTATTTTTGTCATGTCCACTTATAATTATTTTATAACATTATTATTAGTCAATTATTTATTATTAAATGATTCAAATAAGTTAAAATTACCTTATGTTGAGTCACCGACATCTCATCAGCCTCATTTCAGTTTCGTGACTGGTTATTCTTAAAGGAGTAGGGGAAGACGATTTATTTTAAACATATACAATGATGTTTCTCAATATTATATATGGATTTATTTTAAGTACAATCAGCTAATTCATTTCATATTTTTATTTTTTCAATCGAACTCGCTTAAAAGGTATTCATATTATCCACATCTCTATGATTATTTACAGAGTTTTTTTTTAATTTTTAGCTATGTATATTGCTTCTTTTATTCTACGTTTATTCATAATACTTTCACTATGTAGGATTTTAGCGTTATTGAAGTCAAATTCATGTTTTGTTTTTGAAGCGTGTAATGTTTTAAATATGACTGTAAATTGTAAACATTTTTTAGACTTGAAAATGGCTCAACCAGCCGAAACGTCGTAATCAGATGTTTAGTCATTAAGTTGACAAAAAAAATTGAAAATTGGTGTAAAATGGCTGAAAATAAATAAACTTAAAAATTATAACATTAAAAATCAAGTGGTGATTTGATTTTCTTAGCAATGAAAAATAGTTCTCATATTTATTACTAGTTTTTTACATAGCAATATACTTAACATAAATTTATCTCACTATTTAAGAAATATTACTATTCTACTGGAACAAATTATTCTCTCTATACATTGATATTATAAGCACCGCACCAGTTCTGATTCCCGAAGATATCACAGATTTTACTAAACATTGGGATTTTCTATTCATTCGAATACATATTCATAATTAAGGAAATAATTAGGGTCCCATTTGGGGTAGGATTACACGAGGTCGAACAGGCTGGATATAAAAGTAATATATTAGTTACAATGTAATATCTCTCCGCAGTCTACTCCTATTCAACTCGATCCTAATGGTTTCCGAAATCTGTGGAAAAATTATCACTCCCCCCCTCCCCTCCAACGGGCTGCTATGTTATTGTTACATGTTATTGTCTAGAAATTATATGTGACCGTTCCTCTTACAATATAACATATAACATGAATAAATATAAGGTACGATGGGTACCTATAAGTTATTTATTTATTTTTTTTTTTGACAGAGGGCGATCGATTTAAAGAGATTTATAACTCTTTTAACTATTATTTTATTAATTAGAAACTAAACGACTGCGGAATCCTAGTACTTTTAAAGGATTTGCAAGATAAGGCGTTTTCTTTAGCAGAACGAAAATTATATAAATGTAAGAAAAGCATTTATTTATTTATTATAATGGCACTATGGTCCTACAAGAAAATTTGATGCTCTACAGTTTCGATTATATGGGTTTTTCCTCTTAGGAAACTCATTTCCAAGTTACAGGGCCATTTGATTTTTCTCAGTTATTGACTAATTTGGTAAAACTCAGCGTTGGTTGGACGTGGTATTATACCTTACTGCGTAATCAAATTTTAAAGTTGATGTACTCGTTTGACGCAAAAGTTAACTTTCTTTAATTTATTAAAGAATACATTTTTCGATTTGATGCAACGTTTAGGATTTATAGGTGAAAAACCAAAAAAATATTGAAAAAATCTTACTTTTTTGGATGTAAAAAGTTTCCCCATGGTGGCCTGCGTTAGCAATTTTGTTTTTACATGCCTAAACCCATATATACAAGTTAAAAAAATAAAAACTTTACTCACATATTTCGCTATGGATTTCTCGTTTTGATCCTCAAATTATTGGCCTAATATTCTTTAAATCAGCCGCCATTTTTCACAAAGCAGCGGCTCTGGAACGGCAGAAAAAGCTTTTTTTTTACTCAGAATAACATTCAGTTTCGTAATTTACAACCAAACGTGATTAGGTCGATATTTGATCCCTGGCTCCAGGGCTATATGTGCTACCTTCTCTATCTTTGGACACCCAGTCGCCTCAGATCGTCCTCCACATTCTCCAGCCATCTGATCTGAGTGCGTCTTCCACTTCTTTTGCCATCCGGCTTCTTATAGAGCATCCTTTTTGGCATTCTTTGTTAGGGCATTCTTTTAACCTGAACTATCCATTTTATCCGGACTCTTTTTATCAATGCCACATTATCAGATTCCCCATGCTTAGCTCGTCATCTCTTATTCTTCTTCTCCTAATTCCATTCTCAGCGATTCCACTCCATATTTTTCTTAATACTTTTTATCCCAGGAGTCGAGCATGCGTTCTGAGTTTTTGGTTGAGGTCCAAGTCTCACACCCATACATAACCATTGGCCTTACTATATTTTTGTAGATGAGAATTTCGGTTCTTTCAGAGAGTGATCTATTCATGTCCCTTTGTAGTGAGAAATAGCATATATTTCCTGCTGCTATCTTGGCCTTTATTTCATTCTCTGTTTTATTATTGTATGTAACCTGGACAGCCGCGTGAGGGGAGCGACAGAGGTGGTCGCCCCAGGGCGCACTCTTAAAAAAACTACCTCGTTTAAAATTATATTAATTAAATTAAGGTTTATTAGGCAAAAACTTGAGATTCACCTCAAGTTTTGTAAAGAAATGAGATAATTTTATATCCAGTCTCCTAAAAGTACCCGTTTTTTTTTTCAGAAAAAATTACTACAATTAACTGTTGCAAAAGCTTTTATTTCTTGTTTTCCATGATCTGGGATGTATTATAATAAAGAATATTCTTAGAATTCCTTTATGACCCGCTTCAACCCGAGTTGCAAGTAATGATACTGCTGTATGCTATGAACCGGAATTATTAGGTACTAGTAGGCCCGTGCGAAAAATTCGCACAGCATATTGTTATCAAATGCCAAATTAATAAGAAAATAAGAAAATCCAACTTCTCAAGAGATTAAGACATCAAATGTTACTTTATCGATAAATATAATCCACAAAGCAAACAAAAATTAATTTAAATCTTCATTTTTGTTTGGAACCAACATGTATACAAATTTCAGTAAGCTGTATATTTGCTAAAAATTGTCCGATTGCGATGATTTTTTTTCCTTTTGTAGGGAATTTAGTAATCTTTTATATAATTATGGGAATAACCAAGGGAAACGTGTGTAATTATTCAGTTATTCGCCAATAAAGTTTATTTTCTTTCATAACTTGTTTGCCTGAATTTTCTGGGTGATTGGACTGTTTTGCCAGCCTGAAGGAGAAGGAAGCCTTCGAAATTGGTGGCTCAATCTTGAGATTTGGTGAAAAATTAACGATGATATGGCTTACCGATCAAAAACACCATCGATGAATAATATAAACTCCCCCTCTCTCGATCATAGAGACCTCAAGTCGACGAAATGAGACATGTGTTCAATGACAGTACTACAATTAATGTAAGGTTGTGTGGATGCGAACCCTACGCCTTGCATTATCTCGAAAATAGTACATTTTTCGGCTTAAAAACGCAGGATCCGATAAGTCCGTGTCTTGCTGTACGCATCAAAATCTTTAAGATCCAATTTGTCCTAATATTGATCTACAGAAAATGTTTGTATCGACTTTACTTATTTTAGAAAGAAAAACAAAAGTGGAGAACACGATTCGCTAACCCCCGTGAAATTCTGAATCCAACGGTACCCCATTCGTGGTATTTGAGCATGACAGGAGCTTGAATTTGGTACAAAACCGATTTCGAGCCTTACTGTAATAATATATGTACGGGTACGGATATTGAATGATGACGCGGAATATATTCAAGGCCCTGGAGCCGTAGATTGTTCTAGCTAAGTTCAAAAGAATTTTTTAAGAAGTTGTTAAAATAATAACTGTCATTAAAAGGGCTCTTATCGTCCAACCTCCTTGAACCTTATACAAGTGCTTGTAGTCTGCAAGTCGCAGAGTTGTCTCAGGGATGAAACCAGAGTATTTCTTTTTCAAATGTTATTTCCAAATCCGTTTTACAATTTTTAGTGGCTTTGCAAGGCAGTTTTTCGCACTATTCCTTATCTGGAGTAAATTTGAGCCTATGTGGACATTCTTTGGAAAGTCAATTGTACAATAATATGTTATCTAGGCATCTATTTAGAATATTTAAGATTTTTTTTAATAATGTTTTTTTAATTAAAGAATTTTTATTGAGTGCCTTTATACACTTAATTTAAATATAACTTGATGATAAATTATCTTAATATTTATTTACATAAACTTTTTAAAACTTCTTTATAAATATAAATGACTCGACAACTATCATTTGCTGATGAAGTAGTCATTACAGGAAGGACATCCAATGCACTCTTAGGAGCCTTCGAGGAGTGCGAAGAAACTGCAAAAACAGCAGGACTGGTCATGTGTTAACAGCGAGGAAGATGACCTTCCCTGTTTGCACTAGATATATCGAGGGAAATGAAAGGCACTATACAGATGGAGATGGACGTCGTTTCGAGAGAGTACCACAATTTAGGTATCTAGGCACTGTTATCACTGAGAATAACAACGTAAGAGAAGAAATAAATGCAAGGAACACATCTAGTAATAAGTGTCATTGGTCCCTAAGAAAAATCGTTCGAAATTGTGATATACTAAGAGCTCTCAAAATAGGAGTTTATAAGACGGTCCTGCAACCAGTTTTATATAGGTAAGCGAGTGCTGGACACTCACACTCAACGAAGAAGGGCTATTGAACAAGTGGAAAAGAAAAATCCTTCGTAGAATTTATGGTGTAACCAAAGAATGAAATCAAATGAGGAGCTGAGAAAGCTATATGATGCCCTAGACACAATATCTACCATAAAGAGGGGAAGGATAAGATGGTTGGGTCATGTGCAAAAGATGGAACATCATAGGATCCCTAAAATGATGATGGAGGGACATCCGGGTGGAAGAAGGAAAAGAGGCAGGCCTAGACTTCGTTGGCTGGAAGACTTTGAAAATGGTCTAAGGGGCCTGGGTGTAGGCAGATGGAGAAGGGTGGCCGAAGACAGGTCGATTTGGAGGAAGATAGTAGAGGAGGCCAAGGTTCTACAAGGACCATAGCGCCATCGGATGGTGATATAAATTTAAAGTGGTTATTAATTGTAATGGTTATTATTTATTAGTAAGTAATAAACTAAGTAAGAAAAATACGGTAGAAATCACCAAATATGAACATATTTAGAATAAAATTTTCTTAATATAATGCTGTTTAATCGTGTTTATATACATTTATTTTAAATAAGAATAATTTAGAATGAACTATCACATATTTACATTAAAAAAAAAAATCAACATAATTATTGAAAAACCTGGAAGTTATAAGTAGTACAATAAACTGGTTTTTGTGTCTACTGAAAAATAAGATAACAGAATATGGGATATTTTAACATGACGACAATATGTAATATCCAAGGAAAATATTGTCTGTGGGTGGGGGGGGGGGGCAGAGCCACTTAACTGGCTGTTAAGCTGGAGTACCTGAAAACGCCACGGGATAAAAGTCAGTTCATGATTTTATTCGATCACTCTTCGAATATAATCGAGAGGCAACCGAATACCAGAGGCCCATAACGAAAGTGAGATAAAATGGGAGGAATGATTTAATAACTTGATGGTATTTATTATTTGTCTGGAATTTTCGGCGATATAGGAGTCTTCAGGAAAAGGTTCCGTCAATATTAATGTATAAGTTTTTTTTTTTTTGTTAAAAAGCTGAAGGTAAGATCATTTAGGATCAATAGAGGACAGGTGGTCTTGGAGACAGAAGAGTTTTCAAAGGGCTTAACATTAATTTATTCCAATTTGCTCCTTCACTGATTCCTCTCGTCCCTAGGTCTCCCTTACTATTGGCAAACAATATTAATAACTTTGAAAGAAGGAAGGATTTGCAGATATGGAAATCGTCAGTATATTTGTGGCCAGGGGAGTGGTGGATTGATTTGAGAAGATCATTGATGTATGAGTTGAAAATGGAAGAGGAAATACCAAGCCCTGTGTTATTCCCTACAATATACTAGCAAAGGGTGATAATGTTTCATTAATAAAAGCTGCAGCTTGGACACGATTGTAAAGGAATGAGAGAAACTAACTAATAAACAATTTCGAAAAACGAAAGTAATTTTAATATTGAATAAAACAACAAGTCTATTGAATAAAAAACAATGAAATACTCATCTGGTCTTTAAGAGAAAATTAGATATTTCTGATTGCAGTATTCTTTCTAGGGTTTTGGAGAGATTAGAGAGGACGAAGATTGGGCGGTAATCTTCATGGGTTTAAGGGTGTGAGTTTTTGTTGATAGGACAGATCGTTTTTCTCAACAGACGAGACATATTAAATTTAAGAGGGTAGATAAGCAGAAGAAATTTATATCAGGACACATAATTGTAATAATTTAGCGTTCATTCCATTAGATCCTTAGGAGTTGGTGTGATGCTTCATTGTAGATAATAAGTGAGAATTTGATCTATTGGGCGAAAGATTGGTGAGGAAGAGAATTTGCAGAAAGGAAGGTATTTTTTTGGGATATTCTCATTTTAATTTTGAATCTGGATGAGAGAAAAAGACTTTGCAAACGTTGTTGGAGTCCGGTCGCTAAAAATATATTCGGAAGAAAAATTCTTGAAACAATAACATTCACAGAAAATTTGGTAAATGTTATAAATTTCAAAACAGAATCAGGAAACATAATCCAAAATCATGCAGACGTAATAAAAAGGTTAAATAGATAATGTTTTTCCTAAAAGACGAAAAAAGAAATGAAAATACTAAATAAAACTAAATAGAGGGCACCTTAATTTTTTTCAATTGAACAGTCTAAGCTGTAGCATGTAATGAATAATGTGAAGATATAGGTAAGTAAAGAAAATGAGGTTATGTTTTTGTTTAGTTTCTGACGTGCAGTTTTTTGTAATAAAATAAATTTTGACAAAAAATTATGAAGAAATACAGCAGTTAACTATAAAAATATTTTTAACGATGATTTTATAACTAAATTTTTTTTGTCTTGTTGGAAAACAATGTTAAAATCATTTTTAAGGCCGAAAAGGTAAAAAAAAAAAAAATCTTGTTAAAAAACATTCTCTATTTATAAAACACAAACTGTGGGATTTTATAAATTATTAAAAGCCCTTTTTATATCAAATTATTAAAATCCACCTGAAATTTAGTGAATAGCTTCATCTCATCGTAACCTACAACTATTTTATTTACGAAAGCTCTTGGAATGGGGTCGTTTTCAATCTGGAGATCGGCAAAGTTTGTCTATTTAATTAGGTACTAAAAACTCCAAAATACCCATTTGCCTTTTACTTGGATTGTAAGATAATTTGATCGAGAAAAAAGTGGACTGTAAAAATATTGGGCCGATTTTCCTATATGACCTCGTTATTTTGACATTTTGGGAGAGTTGTTCACTCCAAACAGCTAAATATTTTTTAATGCCACCATTTTTTCTCGATTTTGTGCCCAAATTATCTACGATTGAAGTGTGGATTTACTAGATTTTAGTAGCTAATTAAATAGACAAAGTTTGTCGATTTCCATATTTAAAACGTCCGATTCCAAGAATTTTCGTAAATAAATATTTTTAGATTATGATGAGATGAAGCTATTTACGAAGTTTTAGGCGGATGTTAATACTTTGATAAAAAAGGGGTCTGTGCCACTGACTATTCTTCATGTATTGTTTTAGTATAATAATAATATAAATTTTATACTATTACTTGAAATTATTTTTCATTTGGGCTCAAATAGTTAATATTTGATAAATTAAAACCATGGAGGAGATATAAAATAACCAACATTTAAGCCTTTTATCTGTTGAAGGGCTGACATTTCGCTCATTCTTCCAACTGGCGGCTCGGATAATGCCGGCTGTATTTCATTTCTGGTGCAGCTAATGTTACTAATAGCAAGCTATTATGTTAAATTGCATGTAGATTTCGTAAATGCATTTAATGATTTAGGGATAGCCGCACCTGGCACACGGTGCATTATCCCCTTCCATCTACGTAATTAAGTGAGGGGGCTCAAGTTAGTCTACCTTGTGTTTCATAAAATCGGAATATAAGGATGTTCTTTCAGCTGAAACTGGGACTTCCGATTTTGACTGATTTGAGAGCGTATAGACTGAGGTATATATATATATATATGGTATATATATATATATATATATATATATATATATATATATATATATATATATATATTTTAACGAGATTTTATTCTTTCGGCATTAAAGAATTAAATTACACGGATTTTCGCTAGTACAGATGTAACATTGTTATAGCATAATGTTGCAAACTTACTTATTTATATATGTATGCATATACAATTTATTTCTATTTTATTGTTATTTTATTATATTATTTTTATTTTATTTTATTATTATTATTATTTTTATTTTAGTTAAGGTGCGATTTGACACGAAAACCAGTCAAACGTGCTAACTTCAACTACATTCACAAAGATCTTTTCTCTCCCGTTGATTTTAAATCGACAAACCCGACCTCTGTAAACAATCGGAATCAAAGAACATAAAATAACATATTAACATATTTTACAAAACACCCATTTCTGTAGAAAGATAAATGCATTACCCAGATGTTTTATATTGTGGCGTTTTTAATTATTTTTGGCTGTTAATTTACAAACGACAGTTGGTTTTCAATTTTAGTTTGAACTACTTAAAAAAAATTGAACTTACTGGTGTTTTTTATTGCCAAGGCAAAATATTTATTCATATCTTATTAGTTTTAAAACTACCCAGATTTAATGAAATGCCAATTATGATGAAATTTAGCCAAATGCTAAACGTCAGTGACCGAAAAACTAACTCAAGTCAAAGACAAAAAAAATCGGCGCCATGTTCGAACGCCATTTTGGGACAGTGAGGCCAATTTTTTTGTGGAAACATTCTTTGTTTTTTTTAATTTATTATTATTTTATTCTATTTTATTATATTATTTTTATTTTATTTCATTATTTATTTTTATTTTTCTTATTTTAGTTAAGGTGCAATTTGACACGAAAACCAGTCAAGCGAGCGGACTTCAACTACATTCTGAAAGATCTTTTCTCTCCCATTGATTTTAAATCGACAAACCCGACCTCTGTAAACAATCAGAATCAAAGAACATAAAATAAAATTTAAATGTTTCCTAATTTCTAGCTTAAAATAGGGTGAAATTAAAAAGTTATTGAGTTAGGTTGGAATAGCAGTAATTCGAAAGGTTTGAAACTTCGGTCTGAAACCTAGATAAATAAAAAACTGTTATATTTAATATTAGACAGAATAAAATTATCTAAAATTTTTGTACATAATATATTTTTCTAAACCCAACAGGAAGCGAACTATCGAGCTTTCAAAATGGGTAAAGTTATGCAAATTCGCAAAAAACCTGTATATTTTTTTGTTTTTAAATAATTATCTGTTTTTATAGGCGACTTAGCTCAGATTTTTAAATATAATATTAAATCACATAAAATTTACTACAGCTTTCATATGAAACATATTTTTTTTAAACTTAACAATTTCAATACAGATCGCTAAAAATTAATTGATATTTCAAAATTCGAAAAATTCCTTATAATTTCATTATAAATAGTTATATCGCTATACAAGAATAAGGAATCAAAAAGAAAAAAAATTGTTTTGAACAATTAAATGATTGTATTAATTCATGTTAGGTAATGAAATCTCAATTCTTTATTGAGATATATTACAATCTGTCACATCAAGGACAATAGTAATAGTGATAACGAGTAGCTCATTCATACTATGCACAATAAATAAAAATAATAACCAGCAATATAATAATAATTAATGAAATAAAAATAATACACTGAAAACGTTATTATGCCATTTATGAGTACTGAATGATGAGTGGCAGAAGGCGTCTATTGCAGTGCCGCTTTTCCGCCGATTAAGTATATTTTCCAAGTAACTGCTAAACATATTTTACAAAACACCCATTTCTGTAGAAAGATAAATGCATTACCTAGATTTTTTATATTGTGGCGTTTTTTAATTATTTTTGGCTTTTAATTTACAAACGACAGTTGACTTTCAATCTGGCCTTGTAACATACTTTCCAAAACATCTTCCGACTATCGTCTACCGTTACAGCAAATGGCTTAATACCTTCAAGGAAAACCACCAAATTCTCCGGACGAGGTTCAAAATGGAGAAACAGAAACCTTCCATTCGAAACTGAAAGAGCACTATTTTGAAGAAATCGCAATGGCAAAATTTTGAAAGCTCGATTGTTCGTTCCTGTTGGGTTTAGAAAAAAAAATGTTATGTACATAAATGTTAGGTAATTTTGAGCTGTTTAAGATTGAATATAACCATTTTTTATCTACGTCCCTCTAAAAAGGTGATGTTCAGCGTTAACCAAAAAAGTTGGAAATTTTAATAATTTTGGAACACTGTAGCGATCCCACATGGCTTTCAAGGCGGAACTTTTTTATATCCTCTACACACCTAACAATATAAAAAAGACATTTGAATTGCCCAATCTCATGCAAGGTAACTTGTCTAGTTTGACTGGGCTATAAAGAAATAATAAAACAGACAATATCTTGGAACAAAGAAATCTCTGAGCTCTGTAATAAAATTATTTATTGTCTGAATTTGCCTCTACGCTATAGGGTCATTGGCAATTATTTCTTCACTCCAGTTTCCCATATTCTATTGTCGAATCACGTTTTTAAAAAAAAAAAAAAAAAAAAAAAAAAAAGCTCATCAGAATTTCCACTTTTTCTCATTATCCTGTAATATTTCGTGAACAGTACTGTGTATGTTGAGGTTTTTTCTTGTGGCTGCATAGTATTCACAATCCACGAGTATGTGGTTCACAGTTCTAGGAGAACCCCACGCCTGGCCCAGGTACACAGTAAGTAACTGTGTGAAAATTCACAGTGTCCAATTCGGAGGCGGCACAGAATTATTTCCTCTCTTCTTGATTTCCTGTTACTACTGCGCCATTTAACACTGTTTGCTTTTATTAGGGCACGTTTGGAGGGGTTTCATCTCCAGGTCTCATTCCATTGAGCTTTTATCTGGGATTTCGCTTGCCTCACCCAGTCCTTTCGTGGAACATAATTAATGGATCTTACATCATTATTGTCATTAGTTCGGGATATCCGGGATGCGACGTCTGCCTTTTCGCTGCCCTGTATACCACAATGAGACGGAGTAAAGTAAATAAAATTAATATTCCATTAGAATACACTAGCAATAAAATAACTGCTCATATTACAACTAAATTAGAAAATAATTTTAAAGCAGATATGAGGGAAAATTATTTCATGACCTTTATAAGAATTCAAACTGCTACTTAGTAATAATAATAACACTTTATTTATTCCGTGACGAGTGCCTTGAGAACAATACAGAAAGAATGAAATGTGGGCTATGGAGGCTTAGAGATAAAAAATTAACAATAATGTAAATAAACAGTCATAATAGAAAAATATATACAAGTTCCTTTCGAACTGAAATCAGTTAATAAACAAAAAAAACATTAAGTAAAAATAATTAGGAACAATATTATAATTTACATTACATATATTTACAGCAAAATCTATTTACAATTTTATGAGGACTAGATATAAAGGAAATGATTTAACAGGAGTTAAAGGTAGGGAGAGTATTGGAGCTGAGGATGAATAATTTAGGTGAAATGCATTACATATCAGATGTAAATAAAATGATTTTTATTAAATTAACCAAAAGTGTTAGCAACAATGATTATGTAGCATTTGTAATTGGAATGTAATAGAGGATAAACATCACTAGGTCAACAAACATCGCTGTTTGTCCGATTTTACAGGAATATATAATCAAATATTTTAAGTAATAAACCATAAATTTCAATGAGTTTATTCAGGAATACAATACATAACATTCTTTAGTTATATTTAAACAAAAAAAAAGTATAAAAAAAAATATTTATTTATTATTGTTTTAACAATTTAATGTTTATTTAGATTATATATATATATATATATATATATATATATATATATATATATATATATATATATATATATATATATATATATATTATCAGGTAGTTTTCTGTTTTATAATGTTTTAAACATCAAAAGGCTGTTTTATATTTTATTAAGTTTATTGTTTTAATTCATTGTATGTATTTTTGGCAGATTGTTCTATAACATGTCAATCAAAGTTTTATTCGTTAAGCATGCAAAATAAAATTTATGTGAAATAAAGCTTTCTGTCTAATATGCAGTTGTCTTAAACTATGTAAATCATATTAGCTAATATAGACCAATATTCACCAGTTTGCATCATAATGGGGGGGAGGGTAGTGATGGATAAAAAAACAAAAATGGCGTAAGTTTATTGTATTATGTGTAAAAATTTAAAATAATTATTGTTAAACAAACAAATATAATATTTAAAATATAAACATAATATACTATAAAATATTAATAATTTTATTTATTATATGTACTTGAAAATACCTTTAAAAAGTACAATATAATTTAGAAAGTATTTGTTTAGATTAAACACAGGGGAGAGGGGAGAGAGCCTTCATACCATTGCTACCTTTCTAGATCTTTTTCAACTAAAAATGAATGCTGTAAAAATATCTTTGATTTCTGAATGTGTACGATCTCAAATAAAAATGCAACGTTTTTCACAGTCCGACTAGTTTGTCGCGGAAAGTATGATAAGAATATAACGTGGGAATTGAGGAGTGACCGAATCATAAAATCCTACGATGTGTTGATATAAGCTATTATTTTTTAACATAAGTGTAAATTTAAATATAAGTAACATTTAGGTATCAATACAATAGTTACCTACGTACTATTAGGTGCTCTTGACTAGTCAGCCAGTCGACTTTTCTTACATATTTTATTCATGTATGTAGCTTATATATTGTTGATTTTAATTTTGTTTTACATCGAATTATTGGGGGGTGGCAAATAATAATCTCACCCCTTCAACATTTTTGTTGGGGGGAGGGTGGCGATCGCTCTCTTGACCTTACCCCCCCCCCCCTGTATTCTGCGGCCATGGTTTACATTGTAAAAAGTGAAGAAATCATATTTCAAACTATGAATGCAATTTAACGAAAGTGTATTTAATTAACTGTAATTAAATATTATTAAACAGCGAATAAAAAACCATCAAAATTCATAAAAGTACTTATTAATGTGGAAATTAAAACACCCTCATTGTTTGGGCTGAGATGAAAAGTGGTGATTTTCAGATTCGATAGTTAGCATTTATATCGACGCCGTTTTTGAAATGTATATACTATGACCAAAAAATGGATAAATAAAAATATAATAAAATAAGTTTTAGTAAATATAATTTTCGATCGGAATTTTTACTTTTTGGACGAGTGGCTTTATCATCCTTTCATCTCTAAAGAGATAAATCTAGAAAATATAAGGTACTTACCCATTATTTGGACATCATTAAATATTTATTCTACCATGCTAGCTCAGGTGAGAAGGGGTTAGGTTGGATATTTTTATAAAGCAGCAAAAAAAAAGGTTAAGAGATCTATTTGCAGAAAGAAATATTTACAGAATTTATACAATGTACACGCAAAAGAAATAAAATAAAAGGATAAAGAGAGAATTTACACATAATTACTATATACAATTAAAGATAAATAGGAAGATATTTAAGATAATAAAAATAACAAAAAAGATACTTATTTTATATACAATAGTATGGCATGCCACATATAAACATCGAGAAACGATAGTTAAAATATAAGATGTAAGAGCACAGGCACATGCTAAAAAGGAATTAATAATTAATCACAGGAAACAAAAGTGAGAAGATTTTTTTTTTTTCAATGCATCCTTAATCTTGGATGCAAATCTGCACTTATAAATATTTATAAACCATCGATAGCTTATATTTTCTAAATGCTAATGTTTTGGACTATTGCAGTTTGGCAGAATAAAACGGAAGATATGTTTAATATTCGGCAATACTCGGGGAGTGGGCGTTATCGGAAGGGTGAGATTGGAGTTAGGCGATAAAAGTCGGGGCTGGGAGTATCAGCTATTGCAGGAAGCCTATCGATGACCGTTCCAATTTGACTGTTGATAGCCTTTTGATAGACACTAATTGCTCCATCAGCCAAAAATAACACCTTCCTATCTGAGACCATCCAACCTGTCAAATTGACTTGGTATGGCGGCGCTTTTGAGTTGATTGTTCAGTTACCTTATTGCCATTCGAAAGCCTACGAATTTCGTACTTGACTAAGATCATTAAAGCAACGAGAGTTAGTCCCTTAAATTTTTTGAAAGAGACATAAATACTATAAAAATAGGATTTCGTAATTATCTGATTGGATAATGTGCAGGTTTAAAATATTTGGATCACAAATCAAGGCATCACACCTGGAACGCAATATACCATAGGTGGAGAAACATTTTATCTTTAGAGGACGCCATAATTCTTTATATTTTACCGTTGCTATTTTTATTTATCACTAAATACACCCACATACATACATTTAACTTAATTTCATCAACTACAAAATTACTTAAATAGTAAAATAAGTTACTTAAATAATTAAATATTAATTAATTTTAGCTCTAGATTAATAAATATCGCACAAAAACGTTTGCTGACCGCAACTACGTCACAGTGGCCGCTGTGACTTCAGTTTCCCACTTATGCAATAGACCATTTAATTATGTCCATAACAGTAGTGGTATTTTAAGCATTACATAAATAGAAAAGTTTTTATTGATTCTAATAATGTGTGAGAAAGAATCATTGTTGTATCTTCCAAGATCGGCTATCTCTACTTCTATCTTGGACCAATCCTTCAAATCTCATATCTCAAATAAGTTATAAATAAATGAACTAAATAGTGCGAAGAATTATTAGTACATAGGAAATGGTGGCTCTGGTCCAATTTTCTGCTCAAATAGACTTTGAACCCTTGATTTTTCTTACCTTCTATCTTCTAACCACCTGTCGAACATAGCCTTAACCACGTGGCTGATATATCAGTTTTAAGGATTCTTAATTAATCTTAATCCTTAATCTAAACCCTTATCCTTAATCCTGTTTTGTATTCTTTCATTTTTAAGTTCGTCAGGATGAAACCTGTATCATCATGTTGTTTCTTGTCTACCTCACATATATCGTAACAACAGAATATAAATATAAATTGTAATGATAAAAATATATACATAATTGTAGCATTTTACGATATCATGTTGGAACCTGTATTATCACATAGAATCCCGTCTACCTCACATATATTATAAAAACCGAATATTAATAAAATTATAACAACCGAATATGAATATAAATTAAAATAACATAATATAGATATAAATTGTAGCAACCGAATATAAATGTAAAATTTAACGATGAAATGTATACATATATTATTAAAAACTAATATATACATATATTGTAACGACTACAAATATTTCATCATTATATATACATATATTTTAACAATCTGATCCCTCCTCTTCATCATCCTTCATGTATATTTTTTATTTCTTAAATATGAAGTTGGAACCTTTAAACACTCACCATAAACCATCGCATGACTCTGTTCTGATATATATATTTTTCATAGCCCTCTTGGTTTGTCAAACAACATGTTTTGACATAAGCCTCCTCACCACGTCAGGATGGGGATATTTAGAAGATTTTTTTTTCTTTCTATTTTTACATATTCCAAACACACTTTTTTTTGTTGATCAATATCACGCCAATGACCAAAACGAATAAACAAAAAAAAACAAAAAACTTCTTTAAACAAAAACAGAAAATTCACACTTACAAAAGAAAACAAAATATATGAAATCAACTTCATGTCTAACATTCATTAGTCCTCTGTAAATTATATTTAATCTTTATTCACAATAGTTGTATTCGTCTATCGTTTCTTCCGTTAAGACATCAGTAAATCTTTAAGGTCTGAAAACACATTTTGGAGGAGCATCATAAATGTTGGTAGGACCATAAATATTTCAGTTGCACAATAACAGCAACACCATACATAGTGATGATTCTTTCAAATTTCACGACTTCATCAGCGAAATCTACCTTCATGTCTGATATCCGTTCAATACCTTCATGTTTTTGTTTGACGTCATTGATAAGTGTAGCGAGGTTAGCAATGTTAATCACTTTGGTCACACAATGACTGAAAAGGAACACACTTTACATGGTCGTGCAAATCTATACAAGAATAACACATGTTTACGCATGTCAGTTCTAAACATATGTTGGGTGGTTTCGATCAGATTTAAGGATTCTTGTCACGTGATCCTGGTTTGATTTATATTCATACCCCTCTTGATTTGTCAAAAAACCTAAGCCTCATCATCAGGTCAAGGTGGAGTTATATCCCAGAGTTTTTTTTTTTCTTATTACGTATTTCCCGACACACATTATTTTTGTTTTACGGGTAAATCAATACCTCGCCAGTGATCAATTACACACACATACTTATACTTTACGAGTAAATAAATACCACGCCAGTGACCGAAATATAAAAACAAAAAAATCTGCTAGAAAATAACAAAATTCTTAATAAAATTAACAGAGAATAGATAACAAAAAATATATTTCTAATACATCTCTTTAAAATATATTTCTAAATTGCTTTATATTTATTTTTACTATGAAAATATACAAAAAAAAAAAGTTACGAAATTTGAAAATCAAATCGTAATTCGAATATACTTACTCTGCTAGTATATGCGAAAGAAAATATGAACACATTAATTTGAAATCTGAAGAATAATACATGGAATTACTTTTTATTAATGCGAGAACATTTATATTCCTCAAGATTGATAATTTCACGCGAGTGCAAAAATTCCTTATTTTGATGTCCTTTGACAAAAATATATTTATAATTTAAATCGACATTTTGAAAAATCGATAAACTTTGGTAGAAAACATCTCCTTCATCCCAAGTTGATGCCTACATAATATTTTCAATCTAAAACCGATTATTCTTTAACTATATAACTATTTAAATAACCTACGAGGCAATGAAGTATCACAACCGCACCGTTTGATGACATGATGAAAACTGAGAATAAATTACCATGAATCCGTTTATTTACACCCTTTTTCTGAGAATGCTCGTAAGCGGGTTATACTTTACAACATTGTCATGTATGATGATGCAGAAAGATATTGTTTCAACTGGAAAAGGTATGGAAGCATCGAATTCTGACTTTCTATCGACCGGTCGGTTTAAATTCCGATTTTTTGGAACAATCTATAATCGTTACTTTTTCTTTAAAGTTTATTAAGGAAGGAGAGGCTCTGAAGGATACATTCCAGGAGAGTAAGAATTTTGAAAATTGTTATATATGTGATCTAGTATCGCCAATCGATTTATACCGAAATCTATATTTAAATCATCATAAGGGTAATATTTAGATTTTTTTTTTAATTTTAATGAAATTTACAACTGTATTACATTAAAAATACAACAGGTAAATGTGACATTGGTAACATGACATGTAAAAAATGAAGAGAAACTACTCATTGGTAGAACTCAAATTAAAGTTCTATATTAGAAGATCCCGAGGCCATCTTCTTTTCAGACGCCTCGGAGGGTTATCAGGGATAGAGGAGGAAGCAATGTTTGAAACAAGAGGGTTCGGATGGTTCTGCAGTTTGTTATGGAAGGATAGGTATCTGGATTGGGCCAAATCGGAAACATATGGAACATTAAGGTCTTTATGGATGATTTTGTTTGTGACAAAGTAAGGAGCGTTGAGGATTTTACGAAGGATTTTGGATTGTAAGGATTGGATACGAGAGGAATTCGATGGTTTAGTGGAGCCCCAGAGCTCAATTTCGTAAGTCCAAATAGGTCTTATTATTGTCATATATATGAGTCATTTGTAATTGAGTGAAAACTTAGAGCGTTTGTGTAGTAAGTGTTGGAGTAGTCGGAAACGTCGAGCAGTTTCTTGTCGTTTCAGTCTTGTATGAGGATTCCATGTGAGTCGTTTGTCGAGGTGGAGTCCTAGGTAACGGATTTGTTCAACTGGGATAAGTGGGGAATTGTTAAAGAATACTGTAGGACAGGCGGTCATAGGTTTGCAACGCAGGGTAAAGGTAATTTGATGGGATTTATTGGAGTTTATTTTAATCCTCCAGTTTTGACACCATTCTTCAAGATTTGTGATATTTAGAATTTAAATATAGTTTTGAGTTACTGATATTACATTGATCGAATTTACTAGCATCCGTTTAAGTTAATAATTAATTGGATCTGATGAAAACGCAAATACAATGTATCTTTGCTTCTCTATCTGATTTGAAGTTTTTACCTCCTAAACTGCGTAGAACAATTTTTTTCCGTAATTTTATTTTTAAAAGTTCATGTTGATGAAGAATGAAGAATTGAATAAATAGTAACACGTGTTTAAACAAGGCCGTTTAAAGCCGAATCGGTTCCCTCTTCTAAAACAAAAGAAAATATACTGTAGCCACAATTTCTCTCCATTGCAAATGAACTTTTTACAGGACCTTCTCAAAGCTATCTGGCATTAAAAAAACACCTAATTCGTGATAATGGTCCATGAAAGTTTATTTTTTAAAGATTCTAAGTCTTTTTCCCATGCTATTTCAGATCAAGGATAATGTATTTTCCATAACTTCTGAATAACGCAAAATATTGAACAGAGTAATATTGTTATATTTTTTTCTCATATATAAGGTAAATATTCACAAAGTTTTAATTTGTTATAATCGAAAATAAAAGAATAAAAAAAATAGCATAATGAATGAATTGAAACAGAAAACGATGGATTACAATGGTCCATTTTTAAACTTCTCTGTAGAAGCCCAAGGAATTCACTTCACAAAAAATTATAGCAAGAGCTTGTTATTCACCTATTTAAGGACAGGAAACCACTTGAAAAGGTAATTAAAATCCAATTCCACTGTTGGATTTTTTTTTTCGCTTATGCCGTACTTTGCGGGGTAAAAAATATAAATTTTCTAACAACTGGTTCTCCGGAAATATACGGTCTTGGACCTTTTTTCTAACAAATTGGAAATTTTTCTAACGTGTAAATCAATACGAGTATAGAAAGTTTTTAATTTTTTTTTGCGAAAAAAAAAGTCAGGGAGGCGAGAAATAACACTCGACATATACCATTTTCCCAGGCCAGATTCACGTATTTGTTGGCAATTAATTAATAGTGCTACAACCGGAACCAAATAATTTAATACATATGTTTCATTGAGTTTCGTACTGCTTTCGTGTCATTCGAACAGAAAACTAAAATACTGTTGGAATAAATAAATTTTCCCCCTTCTTCGTCTTTCAGGAAATACGGGGGTTTTCCCGGGCCAGAGGTGAGGGAGGAGGATTAATGCCAGAGTTAAAAGCCTGGGGAAGCACCCCTCCCTCTACCGAGCACACGGACGCAAACTCGTAATTATTTTTATATAGATCTGGCTTGTCGGGCAATAGAATAGAATAGGATAGAAAAATAATTTTATTCTGAGACGAACTCCCTTCAGAATAACAAACAAAAAAGTACAGAAATTAAAATTTTATATTAAAATTAAAATCTGGCCAGATTAAAACAAACATAAAAAGTTAAGATAAAGACAAATCAGTAAAAAAAATATTAGTTAGACATACTATATACAAAATAAAATAAAAAAATCCATATACAAAACTCTTGAAACCATACTAAGATACTTAAAACTATGTACATTGTTAAAGTATAAATAAACCCTTTTAGAAAAATTAAAAAGTACAGAAAAAATAAATGTAAATTCTTCTTAACAGAAAAATCTGTTTCTATTGAAAAAAAAAAAAAAAAAAGAAAGTCGAATCTATAATAAGTATTTAGGTTATGAGCTATACATGATGCCGTGCACACACCTGCCACCTTGGAATAAAGACATAGTTCCTTGTTTTCATTTTGTACTTTCGACCGTATGTTAAACTAGAAAAACATCAAGCAGGAGTTGGGAACAATTACTTAATAAAGAAATCTAATGACTATAATCCTTCAATAGGTCTCCTTTTTCTGGAGTACGAAAAAGCATTTTACTCTCTAAAACCCGATAGAATTATAAATATGTTAAAGAAAAGGAACATTAGTCCAAGAATATACAAGATACTGAGAGATATTTATTTTTATTTAAATTAATAGTATTTTAATAAAAATAAATAAATTTTGCCTCAAAATGAAGATATGTATTAGATATCCATTTCAAAATAAAAATCAGGAAGTAGAACAGTAAAAATAAAAATTAAAGGTGTACGACAAGGTTTCTCCTTGTCATAACCTTTCTCCTAAAATATTTATATCAGTTCTTCATGATTTGATGCAAATGATGAATTGGCAGAACGAAGGAATACAAATTCTTGGAGAATGGCTGAACTATTTAGAGTTTGCTAATGATCAAGTCCTAATAAGAAATACTAACGATGACAAAACAATTAATGATGGCAGGAGAAAACATAGAGCTCAAAATAAATTATAAGAAGTTCAAATATATATAAGTGAATGTGGATGGAGATATACAAATAGCCGAACACCATAGTCTTCACCATAGAGAAAGTATAAACATTTCTATATCATGGGAATTTCTATACGTCCTTATCTCAATTAAAGGACAAACTGAAGAAATAAGCAGGCGATGTACCCAGAGAAGGTGCACACTACAGTACTTCATGTCATGACCTATTGTTGTGAAACATAGGTAATAGACCAGAAGACTTGCCACAAATTGAGGATAACTGTCAGAGGAATCGAGCGATATCTTCTCGGAATAACACGACCGGATAGAAAATCAAATAAATGGATCAGAGCTAAGACTGATCTTTCAGATATTGTGGAAAAAGTGCACGTCAGGAAGTGGACCTGGACCGGACATGTCATCAGGAGAAACGGTATAACATGGATCAGGCAGTTTATGGATTGGTATCCAGGAGAACACGTGAGGAAGAGAGGACGCCCACCGACAGACTGTGAAAAGGAGGTGAAGAAGACCTGCTGATGACCAACCTGGAAGAGTAGCATTGGAGAGGAAAGTGTGGAAACGGAGGGAACGGCTTCTTTACTTAGTTTGGTTGCAAGAGAGCTAGAAAAAAATCGAACTCAAAACCTCAACTAAAATGTTGATTTTGTACATTTCAGAATATTAGGTATCAATCAAAATGTAAAGCTTTTGTATATAACTAATTTTTTAATATGTTTTCTTATTGTATGTACAAATAATGGTTATTATTATTGTTATTATTACTTTGTACGATAAAAATTACAATCAAACTGACAAGGAACCCAGCCGATCCTTCCCAAGGGTGTGACCCTAACCACCCTCCACCTCCCTCCTGCCTAAGAAATTTTAGTTTGCACTATTTTCTTAAAAATGTTAAAAGAGGAAGTGGAGTGGAGGATATGCATGTTATTTATATTTATTATTATTCCATAGGTATCACAAAGCATTTTGGTGAAAACCAGAGTGTTCTATGATCATCGGTTCAAAACATATTAATTTTTAAAATTGCGACATGACGCTTTCTGATAGGAGCGTTGTAGTTTACGGCTGAAGCTGTGATGATGTCACAAAGTCTTACCGATTGTTTACTTTTCATCCAGTACACGCTTCACCAGTGTCTGTCTTCTTTGCCCATGTGGATTTGTGTTATTTTCTACATGACATATTGTGTAGTGCCAATGAGTAAATCTTCAAGCAACAAAACACCCGATAAATATTACATTTTTTTTTTAACTCTGGTGTATCATATAACATACAATATTAGACAATTTCATTTGCATAATAAAAAAATATTTAATATAAATTATGTTAATACAATTTTTTTTCTTTAGTTGCAGGTATGAATTGCTTCTTGGTTCTGATCCTTCCACTTCTAAGGTAAATTTAGCTAGATATTTGTTTTTCCTGTCTTACTTTTTATTCTTTTAAATTTTATTTATATCGTATTGAATATATTTTTTTTTATGCGAAGGCGTATTTATTTTGTACAATTATTTGTGGCATTATAGTCGAAAGAGTAAAATTAGAACTAGGCTGGAATTGGTGATGGTGGAGGTTCGTTGGTTCGCCCATTCCCTCCGACTGTCCAAACGAAAGAATGGAGAAAAGATAAATTAGGGGAATGCTGCATGTAACAATGGGAGCCAGAACAAACAGATAATTAAAAACTCATTAAGATTGTTAATTAATTAAAATTTCACAACCACAACATCTTTATTCTATTTCATACTATACATTAAAAATAGGTACTATATTTAGCTCACTATATATACTCAGTTCAACGGTTTGGTTCGTTAATGGAATAATTACTTTTTGCTTTTTTTTTTTGCTTTTTTTTTTGTTTTTATTATTTTAATTTACGTTCAACTGTTAATCTCGCATCACCTATAGGTCGATAAAATAGTCGTTTATGTAATTTTCATTAATTGTACATACACCAGTGTATAATGATTATGAACAATTCGTTCATGTAGTTATTATGTATGAACTCAAACATTGAGGACTTTAAAGATTAACATTTATTATAACAAATAATGCTACGTCAAAATTTTAATATACTTGTTACAAACTAAAATACAATGTCCTGTCTACAGCAGGACATGGGGTAAAGGCAACTATGATTGACATATTACCAATTATTGACATTTTAAAGTTTTTATTGGTTTTCGAGCAGTGAAGGTATTCAAGTACTGACAGTGCTGACTTGAATACATTCAGTGCTAAAACACGCCCTGATGATGACCCAAATGTTTGGGTTGAATTGTTGGCACCAATAAAAACTTTAAAATGACTTATTCCTGAATATTTATCACCCATCAAATTGATAAAATAAGCGTTTAGGTTAATGTAGGATTTCTGGACTCTGTGGCATCCATGGAAACGAAAGGGCAGACCAGTTGGCAAAGGAGGAAGCCTTGAGTCCTCAATTTGATTGTAAGATCAGCCTGCACCAGGTAAAAGCAATCAATAAAGCGATTATTAACCAACGTTGACTCAGAAATCATCCACTTCCCAGAGATGCGATTTATGGACTAACTCCAAGAGATCATTTCTTGATATTTCGCTTACGAACTGGACACCACAGGCTCAAAGCTCACCTATTCAGTAAGTTCAAAATTGGCTCTAGTCTCCTCTGAAAGTGTGGCGAGGGTGTACACAATGTGGAACATATCATACAAAAGTCCATGGTCTACTCCCATCAAAGGAAGGTGATCTGGCCCTCTCCAACTTAAGTGGAAAGGAAACTATATGGACGCCTGGAGGACCTGAGGACAACCGAATTCTTCATTTTAGTTCCCGACCTAGTCATATAAGGAAGAACGCAGAAGAAGAAGAAGAAGACTAATCGATGATAAAATAAAAACAGTAAACTCTAAACCAACACAAACAAAAGATGGTACAAGGTAGGATTCTAAATTTTTGAAATTGTTTTTTATTCTCTTATTGTTCTTCATTTGATTTTCATTATTTCTGGGTGTTACCAACTTTTTTTTTTTTTTTTTGCAGTACGTAGTAGTAATTTTATTTATTTTTGCAAACTGCCACAATTCCTATTGATGTTTGTTTTGTTGAAAAGAATACATTTCTCACCAGTCAGTCAGTGAGTTTGCTCTGATATTTTTCTTAATAAATGACAAAGGTACGGTATATATTAATTAATTACGAATCATGAGCAATTAGACAAACGAAAACGTTAAAATCTTCAACCGCAGTTGGGCTTTTGATCCACGTTATAACTAATCATTATATTGTTCTTCATAGTTTCAATCAGGATGTTCTTAAGTTGTGAAATCAGTGAATATTATGAATTTGTTTTGCCGGTGTTCCTCAAGGTAGTATCCTAGGTACTATCCTTTGCACAGTTTATACAGCTGACATCCCAATCCAATCCAATACTGTCATCACCACCTATGCCTATGACACATGTATCCTATCAGTTAATAACGATCAATCTATTGCATCCCAAACTCATCAATCACACATCACAAGTCTTGAAAAATGTTGTCAAAACTGGAGGATTACAATAAATTCCCGTAAATCCCATCAAATTACCTTCACTCTTCGTCGTAAACCTATGACTTCCTGTCCTACAGTATCCTTCAGCAATAATTTAATAATAGTCCACTTATCTCTGTTGAACAAATCCGATACCTAGGATTTCAACTGGACAAACGTCTAACTTGGAATTCTCATACCAGACTGGAACGACAAGAAACCGTTCGACGTTTCCGACTATTCCAACACTTACTAGACAAACGCTCTAAGCTTCCAGTTAATTACAAAAGACTCACATACATGACTAAATTAAGACCTATTTGGACTTACGGAATTGAGCTTTGGGGCTCCACTACACCATCGAATTCCTCTCGTATCCAATCCTTACAATCCAAAATCCTTAACGCTCCTTACTTTGTCATAAATAAAATCATCCGTGAAGACCTTAATATTCCGTATGTTTCCAATTTGGCCCAATCCAGATACCTATCCTCCCATAAAAACTGCAGAACCATCCGAACCCTCTCATTTCAAACCTTGCTTCCATTTCAAAGAAGATCTCCTCGGGACCTTCTAATATAGAACTTTAATTTGAGTTCTACCAATGGGTAGTTTCTCTTCATGTTGTACATGTTATGTTACCAATCTCACATTTACTTGTTGTATTTTTCATGTAATACAGTTGTAAATTTTATTAAAATAAAAATAAAAAAAAATGATTTTGTGTTTTTCACTAAGCATGTCATCTCGTTTTCACTGATAAATACCTAAAGTTAAAAAAAAAATAGGTAAAAAAAGTGCCACCAAATCTGAACTATACCCCTAAATCTCGTTTTTGGCCGATTTTAACATGCCTACTCTATTCATAATCTTACTTTCTACTTCCATATACCTACCTCTGATTTTCAACCTTCAAGTAGCGCCTACGCGGTAACCTGAATGAACTAGGTTACAATCGGATAGTGAGCAATATAACATGGAGAGATCCTTGACTATGTGTCGAATTTCGTGAACTAAAGATATAAGAGTAGAGCGTTCAATCCTGCTTCAAAACCTCCAAGTGAGTAAGTGGGTTCATCGGACTTCTAAAGAATTTCCACCGACCGTTATCAAATGGAACGCCTTCTACGTGGTAATAGAGTCTGCGAGAGCATTTATAATTTATTATTTCAAAGATTTAAGGCTATTTATGTTGTTTCAAAATTCTTATTAAATAGCTAATTAAACCATTGATTGAATTTACCAAAGACAAGCGACGGCTCTTATATTTTTTTTTATTTGTTCGCTTAGCCTCTACCCTTAAAGGTCATTGGCTTAATGTTTCCATTTTATATTCGTTGATAAAAGTCAATATCTTTTAAATATTTGAGCAGTTTTCCTATTTCGTTTTCCTCATCTTTCAGAATTTCTTTCATTTCCGTTCCAATTTGTAAATATTTCCTTATATCAGTTTATCTTCTACATTATAATGCTTTACTGTTCTGGATACTAGGCAATGTGTGTAAGTTGGGGGTTTTAATCCTCGCAGGAGGTATCACTTCTTCTCATTTAGACTTTCGGTTTGATGTGTTCCATTTTATACATTTTTTATGTTATATTTAAATTTCGAAATTATTGTATTATTTAAAGATGTATACATGAATATATGTAACTGTCAGTTATATTTATAGGTATAGCGACATTGTAAAATATATTTTTTTCTTTAATGATTAATAAAAATAAAAGATTAACTGCAATAATTGTGAATATATCAATAATCGACTCTGTTTAGGATCTGCAAACCTAGAACTTGTACCTAAGCTATTATTGTAATTATCAACTGGCTTTTATTTAATATATTTTAGAGACAAGTAAACAATTGACCACTATAGTCTCATGCTGAGAAGAGCTTAAATCATGAACCCAACAAAGGTGATTTATGTTTTAGATTCATGATGCCTATAGCCCAAGGTATGGCATATATTCATGCCAAAATCGCTAAGTGATTCTCCGAAACTCCCTCTCGAATACATTTCTGTCGCACAACTTCTGCTCTGGTCTCAAATAAATCATGAGGCATTTAAATACATTAAATCGATTCACTTAAACAATATATTATAATATGATATCTATTATTAAAATAGTAGCAATAGTTACGTAATAACAACGGCCTGTGTTGTGGATAAGTCCAAAACTTCTTATATAAATAGATAAATATTTACGTAGTATAATTTATTTCAGTAGAACCCAAAAAAGGAGATTTACTAAAAAAATAACCTTCGCAATACTTCGTCATTAATCCAAGTCATGTATATTAGGCAGTAAGGCAAATAAGCAATACTCAGAAAAATATCAATGAAACTAAGCAATACTGAAAATAATATCATCAGCTGTTCACTAGGCAATCTGAATATTTTTTTAAGTTAGAATTTAAAATAAAACTCTCGAAAAGTAAAATTAACACTGCATATGGACCGAAAATACCTGAGTGTGTAAGAAGGTTTTTATATGATAATCGATGCGGCAGCGTCAAAACGTTAAATTTATTTATAATTATTTATTTTTTTTATGATATTTACAACTGTATTAATAAATAAAATACATTTAGTGAATTTGATAACAGAAAATGATAACATGAAATAACTTGTTGAGAAACTACCCACTGGTAGCACTCTGAAAAAAAAAATGTATTTAAAATATGAGATCCCGAGGCCAGCTTCTTTTCAGACGACTCGGAGGGTTGTCAGGGATAGAAGAGGTAGCAAGGTTAGAGACGAGAGGGTTCGGATGGTTCTGAAGTTTATTATGGAAGCATAGGTATCTGGATTGGGCCAAACCGGAAACATAAGGAACATTAAGGTCGTTATGGATTATTTTATTGGTGACAAAGTAAGGAGCATTGAGGATTTTCCGAAGGATTTTGGATTGTAAAGATTGGATAAGAGAGAAATTCGATGGCTTAGTGGAGCCTCAAAGCTTAGCTCTGTTAATCCAAATAGGTCTTATTGTAGTCATGTATATGAGTCTTTTGTAATAAACTGGAAGCTTAGAGCGTTTGTCTAGTAAGTGTTGGAGTAATCGCAAACGTCGAGAGGTTTCTTGTCGTTTCAGTCTGGTATGAGGATTCCAAATTAGACGTTTGTCCAAGTGGAGTCCAAGGTATCGGATTTGTTCAACAATAATAAGTGGGGTGTTATTAAAGAATACTGTAGGACAGGAGGTCATAGGTTTACGGTGAAGGGTAAAGGTGATTTGATGAGATTTATTAGATATTCAAGGTTTGTGAAAAAATAAATTAAAAAAACACAAAAGTTTGATTTCCCACTTTTCAGCTTGAAATTGGTCCTTTGTTTATATGAACATTTTGATGTCAGTTATCACTATTACAAAAATGTCCGTCTACTCACGGGACGCTCTGTATAATACCATTTAATTAGTCTCCTTATAACTTTTATAATAATGTTAAAATAAACTAACTAAATATTCAATCGATAAAATGTTTCCAGGGTTTTATCCCGCATAAAGCAACATATCAAACATTTGTGTTAATCAACAGAACTATTGTAAAACAAACAATAAAATATAATACTATAATTAATAGGGTTTTTAGTTTTTACCCAAGTATAAGTGTATCTGAAAATATGTTAACAAAACAATTAGGTTTGTTACACATTTTCATACATTCATTTTCATTTTCATACATCGTACATGGAAAAAATAAAATAAAATCACATGGGTACTTTTTTCCTATTTTTAGAAATCTATTTTTTTAGTAAAAAATTAATGATGTTAAAAACAAATGAATATTTATTTTTCCGTAGTCTGTAAAACTTTAAAATGAAATGAACATGAAGACTTTGACAGCATGTACTAATAAAAACATAATATTTTCACAATCTAATAGACAAAACATTCTCGATAGAATAAATGTATATGACATTATAAATAAAAGTATCACATCCGCCATAGTATTAAGTATCAAGTTCAGCATAGAAAGCTCTGGAGGTGCATAAATGAAGATTGACCACCTGCTGGTATATAAGAGATGTCGGAGTTAGATCCAAGACAAAGAAACTGTCACGAAGCCGACAGTCATTGAGGCAGCAATCAGCTCGAAATCAAACTCCGTGCGGATGAAGCAAATAAACAAAACAGGGAATAACTGGAAACAATGAGTTATGAAGCATAATTCAAAATGGAGCTATAATAAATTCGCACCTTTGGTCTTAAGGTGATTATTTATGCCTCAACTTCTTCCTCAATTATAGATTGAACCATTGCAATCCATCAATTGTTTTCAGAAACAAAGGCCACGAAATAATAGAAATTTTGTATTCTATAACTGGTAGTATTTTAGAAAAATGTGTTTTGGCTTTTATAGAGATTAGTGATCTCATCAAATATATAAACTTGAAAGTAATAAAATCTTCTAGATCTTATTTTGCTTTTTCCAGAATCTAACTGAATGCCTATATTTTTTTGTATAATATTCACTAGTTAGATAAAAAGGAGGTTAACTTAACAAATAAGATATATAGTAACTTTAAAAACACAGAACAAGTTTTCGACAATGAGATTATGTTCTTTTGTTTCAATATAGAAAGTCATAACTACAATAATACCTGCCCCATTAACATAAAATCAAATTTATACTCTAACTAAAAAGTTTTTTCTAAACATATATGTAAATACACAAACGCAGTGCATGAATATACATGAGCACACATGTAAATTTATTTTATTCTAAAATAAACTTTCTCGTTATTTCACATCAGCAGTTATTGGTTATGTTTTTAATAGAAGCAATAAATTCATAAATTTATTTTAGGATAAATATTTTTAAGATATATTTACCAGGACATTTTTTTCGGTAAGAAATTTTACGGATTTCGGTAAGGAGTCTAATGAGGAAGGTAATAAGTAATTTGATAGTCTCTTGAATATATTTCGGGAAAGATGATATATTTGATATGTGATGATAGATTTGGATTAGGTGGTTAATTTAGCGAATACAGTTGTTGGCAGAGGAGTGGGCCCGTCGTTACTTACGAGGAGTTGGATCTAATTTCAAAGGTACTTGTGACGGAGTGTGGCTAGAGTTTGACCCTTAGGAATATTTTATAAGGGAGAATTTGCTGACATAGAATTTGAGTTCGAGGATTAGAGGTTTTAGTCTTGGATTGCGATGTCTGAAGTGCCAGAAGTCGAGGATGCTGCTTATTGTTGGTGGTTTTGGAGTATGATCCCCTGGAATCCTGTTGAAGATTCTCCATTGCTGTGAGGTAAGAAGGTCATGTAGTGCTGGGAAAATTTTTAATTTTGGGTGCCTCAGTGCCACTTTTCGATATCAATAAATATATAAAGAAAACCAGGAAAAAGAACTGTATGATGGATAGGTTCTTTTATTCCTAGAGTTGAAACAAACTGACATTGAAGTATTATTGTTGATTAAATACAACATATATATATATATATATATAGCCCTCTTGCCGCAATATACCACTGAGGCTTATAAGGGCATTTTGAGACAATGAAAGTAACGAAAATATCTATTAAATTACAGCGCAGACCATATTCCTTTTAACAGTTCACAACCTTAATAGAAGTTATGGACATAAGGAAGAAAATGAGAAATGATGTTAAAAGAAAACTGGCCGTGGAAAGTTACGGAACATCAAAGAATTTGGGGCCTATTTCTGAAATATCTTATTTGTTGGTATTAAAATAGAATAAAAAACTTTAAGGTTTATTAATCTTGTTATATTTACCTGCAATGACCTAAAACTATATATTCTCCACATTTGTCAAGGATAGAGGGTTTTTCCACAGATGAACAAATAATTAATATTGGAAAAAACGTATGAGAAGAATAGTTATGCTAGTTTATAAAAGAAATAAACATGTGGTGAGGAGATGGGAGGCTAGTTTGGGCAACTAGATCTAGGAGTGCGCGGAGGAAGGGCTGTAGCATATAAAAGTGTGATCAATATGTTTTAGTACTTGACTTCCGGTCAACTTGACGCTGGGTCGCTAACCCTCGCCCATCCAGTCATTTAATGAAATATTGGCAGAACTAGATTCAACTCGATTTGGTGCCTTTCTCTTGCCACCAAACATATATAATATATAAATGATATCCTGATAACTTTGATCCTCTCAACATGCGTTGCTCTTTCTATATGTTGAACATATGATATCAATCTACTGAATCTTAATATTTCTACAAATTTTACGATTCCTTTAAGCCCCTTCATGGATGAAACATGATATATACATAATATTTTACTATAAAGAAGTTCCGTAAGTAGAAAAAAAAAGTTATAGGAGTGATAGCAGACATCAAGATCTACAAAAAAGTTCATATAAGCAAATGCTCAATTTCCGGCAGAAAAGTAGAAAATTTAAGATTTGTGTTTTTTAGTCTAGTCACGTTTTTGGTTGAATATGAAGCAATAAATAAAAGAATAAATAAGAAATTAAATATTGCTCCATAGTAAACTTGATAAAATTTAATTCAAATAAAAATAGAAGTTGTCATTGTTAAAACAATTTAAAGAGGACTATTTGGCGGGCAAACAAAGCTAACTATCGTTTATAAAAACGCTATAAATTATTTGTGATTTTTTTTTATTAACCTTCAACTGTACTACATTTATCCCACGGGTACAAAAACTTCCTCTTTCATTAAGCTTTAAGCACATATTAATTAAGTTGAGATTTATTAGGAAATAAATTGAGATTCGCCACAAGTTCTGTAAAGAAATGGTTTGATTTCCTATCCAGTCATCTTAAAGTACCCGTGTTGTCTGCAAACATTACTACAACTAACTAATAATATTTTATTATTTTATAGAAAAAAAAAAACATTTTGTCTCAATTAAGGGCATTGAGTATTTAGGATGAATGAAACACAAACATACCATATAATGAAAGAAAAACAAGATTATAACGAAAGAAAACTTGGAATAACAAAATAAATCAAACATGATACAACATTAAATAAAATAAATAAATAAAAACTCATTCATACTTATTTACAATATTTACAGTCAGTGGAGGGAGCTCCGATTTGAGCCCTTTCCCCCACGTGTGGAGGATAAAGCAAGACTCCAAGAGATCCCAGCGCTTCTCTCTCAGCAGGATCACTAGGATGGGAATCCAGTGGAGACTAAGAGAGGGTACACTAAAGCCACATACGTTCATGACTTGAGTGGAGAAGCTGGCCATTGCCAGGACTCCAGTGACGTATTTACAAAAGATCTCGAGGCCACTGCCGCTTCAACCTTCGAGGAGGATTGTAGGGATGACTGGAACTGGATAAGGATTGTGCTAAGGGATTAGGATGATGGATTAGGCTCTGATGAAAATTTGTAAATCAGGATGGAATAATGTCAAGGACATAAGGGATGTTAAGGCCATGACGTAAGGTTTTGTTCGTAACATATTAAGGAGCATTGACTATTACACGAAGGACTTTAGACTAGAAGTATTGGATGCGATTGATGTTCGAAAATTAAGTTGTCCCCCACAGTTCAAGTCCGTAGGTCCAGATGGGTTTCCGAATGGTCTTGTATATTAATAGTTTGTTTTCAATTGAGAGGTTAGATTTTCTGTTAAGTAGTCTGTATAACTGGCCAAATCGTCGGTTAAGTTCTTGCCTTTTAATTCTGGAATGTGTGTTCCATGTCAGTCTTCGGTCTAAAAGGAATCCAAGATACCGAACTGTGTTTGAGGTGGGAATAGGTACTGAGTTGAAAAGGGTATGTGGACAAGATCTGCGTCGGAGGGTAAAGGTGACATGCATTTGGATTCAACTACTACTAGCTGTTGCAAAGCTTTTATTTCTTTTTTTTTTTGTGATATGGGATGTATTTCAATAAACATAATTGCCTAAAAACACATTTTATTTATAAATACAAAAAAAAATAATGATTTTTGTAAACATTTTCCACTTAAAGTGGTTATGAAACTGTGTTTTTTGTCCCAGATCTCGGTCATAGGAATCTATATGTATATATCAGTGACAACCATAAAGTTTCTTACGTTAAAACTTACATGTGAAACAAATAAACCTACTGATTGCTTCAATAATTTTATGAAAATCTAAACATTAGGGCTATAGCTGGGAATGAAAGATTGTATAATCCTGGGCATCCTGTATAGATTATTATCTTATCATATTTATAGTAAATATCACATTTTAACTGTTGTTTCTGTCGAGTATTTTTTGCATTCTTCTCTAAACTGATCAAACGACAACATTTAAAGTTTTGTTTCGGAGGGTTCAATGGGTTTCGGCAGTAATGTCTCCTTAAATAGGACGAACTCGAATCGGGTCTTTGAATATTTAATGAGGTGGCACTGAGCTCGAATTAGGTCCTGGGTGTTCTTCCAGCTACTTGCATTGGGTAACCCCACATAGTGGGTCTAAACTCTAAATTAGTTGGAGATTGTCTTTTCACCCCAATATTACCCTGCATTAATTTCAATGGAAGCAGTAATCAAGATAATGTGTCGGGGTAAATCGAAAGGTTTAATACGTTTGATATTTGGAATAGCACGAAATAAGACTTTTTTTTGGTTCTCATCTTAAATAAATTTATATAACGTCAGTTTATTTTAAAATTTATTAACTGACATTTCATACAATTGAATTAATAAAGTATTTTGATGAATTTTCCACTGAGTGACTATATTTCATATATAATAAGGCATGTATAATTTTGACACATACAATGTTTCTATCACATTTTCTATCGATAAATATCGTTGAAATTCCTATGAACTTATATAAAAATCCAGCTCCGGCAAAAGTATATTTATTTTAGAGATTTTTTTAACAATAAACCAACAATATCTTCTAAGCTATACGTATCCGAATACGACTTTTGGGAATTTATTATTCGTAACATCTTACAGTAATTTTTCAGTTCATTTAGTCAGTTGGAATTCATACATTTTTTTTAATTTTTGAATTTATGAAAAAAAATTTTTATATACATTTATGATATTTACAACTGTATTAAGAAAGAATACATTCAGTAAATGTGATAACAGAAAATAAAACTATGAAAACACTTTGTTGAGAAACTACCCACTGGAAGCACTCTAAAAAAAAAAAATGTATTTATAGGAGATCTCGAGGCAACCTTCTTTTCAGACGGCTCTGAGCGTTATCAGGGATCGAATAGGAAGCAAGGTTGGAAACGAGAGGGTTCTGATGGTTCTGAAGTAAACTTCAGGATTATGGAAATAATGGAAGGATAGGTATCTGGATGTAGCCAATTCGGAAACATAAGGAACATTAAAGTCTTTAAGGATGATTTTATTATTGACAAAGTAAGGAGCATTGAGGATTTGACGAAGGATTTTGGATTGTAAGTATTGGATACGAGAGGAATTTGATGGCTTTGTGGAACCCCAAATCTCAACTCTGTATGTCCAGATAGGTCTTATTGTAGTCATTTATATGAGTCTTTTGCAATTAACTGAAAGATTAGAGTGTTTGTCTAGTAAGTGCTGGAGTAATCGAAAACATCGAGGGGCTTCTTGTCGTATAAGTCTGGTATGAGGATTCCAAGTTAGACGTTTGTCCAAGTGGAGTCCGAGGTAACGGATTTGTCCAACAGTCATAAGCGGGGTATTATTATAGGATACTCTAGGACATGAAGTCATAGGTTTACGACGAAGTGTAGAGGTGATTTGGCGTGATTTATTGGAATTTATAATTCATGAAAGTAATTTTTTTTTTAATCGATTATTATATCCTCTAATAATTATGTATAGTTACTGTTTATAGTAATTTTTACTTATTTCCTTTCAAACGCATAATCTTTCGGCTCTATGCTTTAAATTACTTCAGCCGTCACAATATCCTAATTAAAATGTATAATTTATATATGAAGAATTTATTTGTGTAATACTTATAAGTTTATGTTCCAAAAAAATTTAACCTAAATTATATAGTTGTTTATACATTTTAATTTGGATATTGTGATGGCAGACAAGATAGATGTAATACAAAGCATAGAGCCGATTTTTATAAGTTGATTTAAAAATTTAATGTCATGAGTTCAAATCTGTCATCAGAACCAAAGGATCACACCTGTCGTCAATAACAGCCCCCAAAAAGCTGCTAGAAGACTCATGGAGTATGTCGAAAAGTCTATAAGTTGTATGACTGTATCTTACCTGACCTACTGTAGGCTCCTATTTGTTGAATTAACTATATCCAACTTTATTCTTGTTTTGAACATTTTAAAGTAATTTCTTTTCTAAATTAAAATATACTCATTTCTTCAAGATATTCATTTAGATGAGGAAGACACCGATCAAGACTTCATTCGTGATAAAAAAATTAAGAAAATTTATAAATAAATAATCATTCAATGTTAGCACATATTTCAAAATGAAAGAAACATTATTCACTTGCATTTATCAAGTTTCTTTAAAACATTTGAAGTATTTGAAATAATTGAATAATTGAATATTTGAAGTATTTGAATTAACACATCACAAGTCTTGAAGAATGGTGTCGAAACAGGAGGATTAAAATAAACTCCAATAAATCCCATCAAATCACCTTTACCTCAAATCTATGACCTGTCCTACAGTATCCTTTGATAATTTCCCATTTATCCCAGCTGAACAAATCCGTTACATAGGACTCCACCTGGATAAACGACTCACATGGAATTCTCACACAAGACTAAAACGAAAAGAAACTGCTCGACGTTTCCGACTACTCCAACACTTACTAGACAAACGCTCTAACCTTTCAATCAATTACAAACGACTCATATATATAACAATAATAAGACCTATTTGGACTTACGGAATTGAGCTTTGGGGCTCCACTGAACCATCGAATTCCTCTCGTAACCAATCCTTACAATCCAAAATCCTTCGTCAAATCCTCAACGCTCCTTACTTTGTCACAAATAAAATCATCCATAAAGACCTTAATGTTCCATATGTTTCCGATTTGGCCCAATCCAGATACCTATCCTTCCATAACAAACTGCAGAACCATCCGAACCCTCTCGTTTTAAACATTGCTTCCTCCTCTATCCCTGATAACCCTCCGAGGCGTCTGAAAAGAAGATGAAAAAAGCCTCGGGACCTTCTAATATAGAACTTTAATTTGAGTTCTACCATTGTGTAGTTTCTCTTCATGTTGTAAATGTCATGTTACCAATGTCACATTTACTGTTGTATTTTTAATGTAATACAGTCGTAAATTTCATTTAAATTAAAATAAAGTTATTTTGTATTTCTATTTCTATTTCTACTTTGGTTCTGGGAAAAAATTGGGATTTTCTTTTTTTTTTTGTTATCAACAAAATGTTTTCGTGTATTTCTATATTCAAATAAAAGTCCAAATTCAGTATATTAAATTGAAATATTTTTTAGAAAATTATAATTCAATTTATTAGCGAATAACAGAAAGTGCTACACATATTGCAACTATTCAGAAATTCTATACAAGATTAAAGGAACTAGTGAAAGCGAAAATCTGTTTGAAAGTCGTAAAAATGGAAGTCCTTATTTTATCTGAAGGGCTTTTGGGCTACTAAAACACTGCTCGCCGGCCACTGTGGGGTAGTGAAAAAAGAAAAAAAAAAAAGAGAGAGGAAAAAATCTACTTCCTTGTGGTTTCCCCTGTGTACAGCTGATGACGATTCATGATAGGGGCGGTAAAAGCCCCTTTTCCACCGCCGGGAAAATTATCATCCGGGTTCTCCCTAACCGCCTTAGATAAGAAAACTGTCATGAGACAGATGGTGGCGGTCCCCGGACCGATCGCTAGTCCACTCTTGTTCCACCCGGCTATTCACTTCATTCTCTTCTATATGCCCATCTCCCCCCCCCCCTTTCTATATCATCCCATGGACCATTTTCTCGTCTACTCCCTCCCTTTCTTCATGGGGTAGGGACAATGCCACCCATCATATATGTAATCAAATAGAATATATATCTTTTGACAATTTTTTATAAGAAGAAAAATGTATCTAGAATAAATTTTGACATCGTTAAAACCCAATCAATAAATATAAACTTCGAAAAACTCCATTAAAGAATTCAATCCTCAATAAAAGTAAGTTAACGATGTTTTTTAAGCTGTATTTGTATAAAATAGTTTAGTTCTTTAAAAGCTATCAATATATATTTATTTCTCTTTATTTGTATATATTGTATAAATGAGAAATTTTAGCCTTAATACTTATATCCCTCCAACAGTGGCTGATTGTATTATTATTCAATAAAAAAAAAAATCTTCTTATTTTTCTTTTTTTATTTTATTTTATTTTTTATTTTTATTTTATTAATTTTTTTTATTAGGAAGCCTACGTTTATAATTTTTTCATATTTAAGGCAATAAAACATCCAATTTTCTTCAGATTCTTTTAATAATATTTGTTGTCTCTTACGTTTCCATTCAACATGATTCCATGTATTTAATAAGAACTCTATGCAGATAGATTCAGATGGACTATGTTGAGATATATGCCACGAAATATTTTAACATTAATCAATCTACTATTTGGAAATCAAACTTAATTGAGAATCTAGAAATAGTAAAGTAGTTTTGGTTGTTCATCTTAGAGATTTCATCACTGTATCTGCTGATTCGACGTCATCCTGTCTAGTCAAAATCAAGGTCCAAAGCTGACAAGTGCTAAGTCCGGAGAAGCCCACCTCCTTCCTATGCCTGTTTAGGCCAAGCTGCAACTTCATTCTCCTTGCAAGTCCTAGACCCTTTACTTCTAGGCGATTTTATACAATAATTCAGGGTGGGGTAAGGATGGTTCTGATTGGCTTTTTACTTCGACGGGTGTAAAATTAGTTAAATTGGCCACACCCTAAAGGCGATAAGTATGTAGGACCAGCTACTAGCAAAGTTGAACAAAGATCCCCAGGTAAGTGCTACTCCACCTTGACGGTGTCTTTGATGTCAGCAACAGTGTTTAATGCCGGCTCTTTTTAATAGACCCTTCTTCTTTGTTTCCGTTGTGGGCATCTGATACTAAGTTTAAAACATTATTTGCTCTGTTTATTACATATCATGTCTTATGGTGAGTATTTTAATATTTTCCATGAAGTTCGAATAATTTTTCTTGGATAAGGTCTAGAGCAAATGGAATATTAAGGTCATGGCGCAGGGTTTTATTGGTTACATAGAACGGAGCATCAACTATTTTTCGAAGAATTCAGGACTGGATGCGTAGGAATTCTAGACCGTAGGTTCGATTTAGTTTCAGGACTGTCTTGTATATATCAGTAATTTTTTGTTAATAGAAAGTTGAGATTTCCTATTCAGTTGTCTAAATAGCTGGCCACAACGTCGGTTGAGCTCTTACTAAGTCTAGTATGTGGATTCCATCACAGTCTTTGATCTAAAAAAATGTCCAGATACTGGACGGTTTCTGAGAAAGGAAGCTGAATCTTCTTGATAAAAGTTTTTTTTGCAAACAGTTAAAGTTGAACCCATTTGTAAAAAAAAAAAAAAAAATTGTTTCTATTCTTGGGATTTTCAAATTCCAATGACTTTATTTTTTTCCTCATTGAAAAACAAAATGATTCCTAAAATATTACATTATGTCAATATTAGGTTTATTTAAAAAAAAAAAAAAAAAAAAAAAAAATATATATATATATATATATGTGTGTGTGTATATATATATATATATATATATATATATATATATATTGTATTAGCAGAAAGTTCAAGCTCGTTTACAATTAATCACGCTCTTGAAATCAGCCGTATTCTAGCTTCCTTAAAAATAAATCGATTCTTTAAAAAGTTTAAAGTTATGGAATCCTTATGGAATAAAATGTCAAAAGTACGAGTAAATAGACTGAAAATTTGATGACAATGCTGGCAACAAAGTTGTCACGATTCCTCCGTTGTCCACAACTCACCTGCAGCCTTAATTTCACTAATTAGAGTTTCGAATTCAGTGAAAAAAGAAAGTAAGATTGACTCTGTTGAATATTTCAGTTGACTCAGTTTTTTCTCGAGTCTCGCCTTCTTGCTTATGCCGCTAATTGAATAAATATTTTTTTTGCGTATTCTTTATTTCTTCAGCAGTATTGTTTTTAATAAAATGTCCTTAGAAAGGTGTTGCATAATGATGTTTCCAACTTGTATATCTTTCTCAGGCTCAATAGAGATTTATAATTTTAATAAACATAAAACGATATTTTATAGTTAAAGTGTAATGTTATACATAAAACAAGTTTGAGGTTTCTTCACTGTCGAAAAGATAAACAATGGTTGCCAAAGTTACCACAGCCAATTTGTAACACAACCACCTAACAAACAAAACATTGGGTTTTATAGCCTGTTTTTAAACAAACTCTGATAGTCATAATATGCCAACTAAAGAAAATTAATGGACATAGATAGATAGATAGATAGAAAAATAATTTTATTCTGGGACACAGTCCCTTGAGAATAACAAAATAGAACAAAATTAAAAGATCACATCTGGCCAAAATAAAATAGAGCTCATATAGGATGGTTATTTTCTGTGACCAATTGAATGGATATTGGTCCCAGCAATCAGAAATGGCGCATAAAATATCTGGCGCAGTGCCCGCATCACACAACATTCAGTCAAAGTAAAGACGACGGCACAACTTCATTTAAAACAATTCATTACCATTTTTTCCCATGTAATTGTAAAAATGTGTAAAATCGATAATATAAAGTGGCACTTCCGATTAGCCGATTTTGATGAAAAAGTTGCTGCAACATTCCAGGCATCTTAAATAATCAATTTCCGTTGCGTACGACTTTTCGTTTTAGAGCTAGACTGTTTAAACACACACACACACACACACACACACACACACACACACACACACACACACACACACACACACACACACACACACACCATTTTGCGGGACATGGTAATTTGGACTCATGTGACCTCAAAACATGCATTTTCATTGAAAGCTAAGATTCGAAAATTTTCAGGATCGCTTTACTATCGTGATACTTTCCCTTACGATGTATTGCATATATATCCATATGAAAGTAAAAAAAAAAACAAATCTCTTAAAAACTGATTAGTATATGAACGAACAGTGTTCGTTTAGGCTCATCAAGTTTCTTATTTTATGTAATGTAAATATATATACATATATTTCTTAAAGTGGCTTATTCCTTTCAGATCAAATCAACGATTAAAGTTCACTTTTTTAATTAACTTTTTTTTTTTTTTTACTGAAAAGAGGCGATGATTATGGAAACAAGATAATGATAATAAATACTTGCATAGCTTTTTTTTTTTTTAATAAAGTAGTTAGTTAGCAATCCCCCAAAATCCCAACAATCTAATATCCTAACGATCTAAAATAAGGCTAGAAGAAATAAAAAGTTATTTCAATAACTATTTTGATATAATAAAAAACGAGTTAAATTTGAAAAAATAATAAAGACCTCAATGTTCCATATGTTTGCGATTTGGCCAAATCCAGATACCTATCCTTCCATAATAAACTTCATAACCATCCGAATCCTCTTGTTTCTAACCTTGCTTTCCTCTTCGATTCCTGATAACCCTCCGAGGCGTCTGAAAAGAAGATGGCCTCGTGATCTCCTCATGTAGACAAATTATTAGAGTGCTACCAATGGGTAGTTTCTCAACAAGCGTGTTTCATGTGATTATATTCCTCTGTACACATTTACTTGATGTATTCATACTAATACAGTTGTAAATATCATAATAAAAGCTAAAAAAAAAATTGAAAACTAGGCAAATAATATTTTTAAATATATACAATGTAAAACTGGGTGTATAAAATTAAAACATTCTTTAGCACTAACATCTTTATGCAATGCTTCCAAGTTTTTAGGTTTAGTAAATTTAATTATATAATTTAAGCTTTTTGTTCATATTAAATATTAAATAATAGAAATTTTAAGTTGATCATTATTTATCATTTAATTCATTTCTTTATTAATAATTTCTTTTTTTAATGTATCTATTTATATCCTCTGAATGAATATCCTGATTCCTGTAGTCGAGATGAAAAAAACTTAGCAGTAAGATAATATTGCGGCCGAGAACATTAAACTTGAAAAGTATAACAAAATATTAAAATTAATAAGTTTAGCTGTCGAAATCTCGAATGTCAGGTTTTCATACCGTTACCTTATGTTCTGAATTCGATATTTGTCATGAATTTTAAGTCCCGTATCTTTGAAATCCCGTATTTTTCAAAAGCGATACCACTACTTCCTTATTTGGGTAAATTATAAACATTATTTATTTTTATTTTCATATTTTTTAGGTTATCTGCCATTTCATTATGTTATTATATAATAGATTTTAGGCCAAAGGTCACCAATACGTTTTTATTGTATTTATTTATTTACCAACGTTTCGGCTTCTTTGGCCTTTTTCAAGAATCTGTCATGCACCATTTCATAAAAAATGTATTTAATTTATAATTATTATAAATTATGTCCTTTTTTTTTCATGGAATTACGTTTTGGTTTCTAATAGTGTTGCCCTCTTTTTTTTTTTTTTTTTTTTTTCTTTTTTTTTTTATTGCATTGTATATATAGTATGAATGAGCCTCACTCAGCTTTAGTATTCAGTGCCCTTAAATGTGGCAAAATGTATTATTTCTCAATAAAACGATTAAAAAAAAAAAAAAATAGTGTTGCCCAAAATCGGTCTTAATCTTGCACTTTACAAGACCAAGACCAAGGCCGCCTAACTGTTGCAAGACCGAGACCAGAACTGGTAAAAAAAATCGACTTTATAAATAAAAATTAAGGCAAAATAGTTGCTAATATTCTACAATCTTAGTTACTTGTACGTTAATAATTGGTATAACCAATATACTTTTGCATTTAATTTTTAATTCGGGCTTAGTTAGATTTCTCATATCTAAAAAATTACAGTAGTACCTCTATAATAATAAGCTAATAAGTAACTGTAAGACTGTTGCGAGACTCTTGCACAAGACCAAGACCAAGACCATGACCAAGATTGAGTTTCCAAGACCAAGACTCGTCTTGGTCTCGCATTTGGTCAACACTAGTTTCTAGGATGCAGCAGTTATTAAGTCTGATGTTCATTTATTTTCTGTTCACTCTAGAAAAAATAAATTATATTTATTTTATGGACTCATTTTCAGGCCCAACACCATTATAAATATGTAGGAATTGTGTTACCTGGAAGTAGCTATCCTAGGCCCTATGCTTTACACAGTTTATACAGCTGACATCCTAACACTACCATCACAACGTACGCCGATGTCACATGTTTTCTGTCAGTTACCAATGACTCATGAATCGCGTTACAAAACTTGAAGAGTGATGTTAAAACTGGGCGATTAAAAAAAAAATCATATGAATGCCACTGAATCACTTTTATCCTTCGTCGTAAACCTATGACTTCCTGTCCTAGGGCATCCTTAGTTAACACACCACTTATCTATGTTATACACCATCTGGGTAAACGTCTAATTTGGAATCCTTATACAGGACTGAAAGGATAAAAAAACACTCGACGTTTCCGGTTACTTCAGAAATTACTAGACAAATACTCTCAGTTTTTAATTAGTTACAAAAGACTCATACACATGACTATAATAAAGCATATTTGGACTTACGGAGTTTACTTTAGAGCTACACTGATCCATCAAATACTTCTTGTATCCAATCTCTACAATAAAAAATCCTCAATGCTGTTTACTTTGTCACAAAGAACAACATCCATAATGACCCTGATGTTCCATATGTTTTCGATTTGGCTCAATCCAGGTCATAATAAACTTCATAACCTTCCAAAGCCACTTCTTTCTAGTGTTACTTCTTCTTCGTCATCTGATGCGTCTGAAAAGAAGATGATGGAAAAGAATATTAGATATTACGAACTAATGTCAATTTTAAAGGAAGGAAATGGTCCTGGATGGCGGTCATAAATAGGCTAAATAGTGGCAAAACTATTTGCCACTACCTTGTTCTACTACTAATTGTAACAGTAGTATTGGTGAAACCATCTAAAAACCCGCATTTTCCAACATAAAACATCCATAACTTCTCTCAACCATTCCGCCTCCGAACTATCACAACATGCCTTGACCCTCAAACACTCATTTGATTTTGAAAAAACGGTCCCTAACCATGAAAAAAGACTCATTTCCGAATCCATCCACATTCACATGGAACAGAATCCTGTAAATCATAAAGTAGATAAAAACTGCATTTCTTTAACATATAGACGTATTTAAAATCTTATAAGTTGAAAATATTTTATATATTACATCTTTTTATCTACTTTCATTTTTTATTGATTAATTCAATTTAATTGTTCATTATTCTAACATTTCCGCTTTGTATGATCTCTCTTTTTATTTTATTTTAATTTTGTATTTCTATTCTACATCAATATATGATCATCCGTTTTCATTTTACTTTTTAAACATGTTTCAATATTATCTAATATTTAAATGTAATTTTCTTACATATGTACAACCAAATATAATTATAATTATTCATATTTTTCCCCTTCTCTATACTTTTAAGTTAGTTCTGCAATGTATCTTATTTCTATATTTATATTTTATTTCTATGTACATTTTACTTCTTCCATTTTTGTTTTTATTCACATTGTACTCTTATCTATAATCTCTTAATTCTATTGCATATGTACATATTTTTAATTTAATATTTCATAGATATATTGTTTTTCCCTTTTATCCATCCGTATCTTCAAATTTTAGGTACTGTAATTTTCTAGGTTTTACCCCATTACTCAAACAAGTCAGCGAATTCCCCAATACCTGCCCTTACCCTGATTTTCCAGTTTTGAGTGAAACTCTTAGCTGAATGAACTCCTATTTATGACCGCCACCCCGGACCGTTTCCTTCCTTTACAATGCAACTATTAAATATTCAATAATGTCAATTTTATTAGAGTGCTCTCTTCATGTCATTATATATCCCTTTTCACATTTAATAGGTGTCGTTTTATTTTAATACAATTCTAAATTTTCTGAATAAAAACAAAAAAACAGTCTTTTTTTTTAAATTTATTTATTAACAGATCGGCCTGGTGGGCCTTACATGGTTGTTGTAACAATTTGATGATTTTTAACAATTTGATCTGGTGGGGTATAGTCTTTGCAAAAGACACCCCTAACTATTTATACATTATAATTATTGAATAATTACAATTAATAAAGAGAAAATTATTAATTGTTCATAACATGATGTCTTGGATCAGTCTGGGCTTCAGTCTTCGAGATGAGGTTGGGTTTCCTAAGTTGTAGCCACTGCACCTTTAACTGCTGGTAGCTGCGTATGGAATTTTTTAAATCTTTTTTTGATGAATTCATCTATTGTTTCCAATTTTAGTTCTCGATGTAGTTGAGCGTTTCTTATGAACCAGGGGGCATCTACTGCAATTCTTAATACCTTGTTTTGAAAGGATTGTAGTTTTTTTCTTTTCGTAGCTGAAGCGGCTCCCCAGACTTCACATCCGTACATTAGCAAGGGTCTTAGTATGGTTTTATGAATAAGAACAGTTGTCTCTGGTTTTAAACTAGATTTTCTATTTACTATGGGATATAACATTGCTAACCTTGCGTATGTTTGGGTCAGTTTATTATTTATATGGTAATTCCACGTAAGGCGGCGGTCCAGATAAACTCCGAGGTATTTTACTGCTTCACTAGCTGGGTTCCATTTTAGTTCTTTATTTTTGAGAATCAGTTCAGGTGGGTCTGAGGGACGTCTAAGAGTAAAAATTTTTGCTGTACATTTTTCGGTGTTGAGACAAATCATCCATTTTTTTAAATATTGTTCTAGATTTACTAGGTAAGACTGCAGTGTATTTCTGGCTATTAATATATCATTGTGTTGGGAAAAGACAGCCGTATCGTCGGCAAACATAGCTATGGAGGTGTTTGTGGATTGGATAATGTCGTGAACATAAAAGTTAAAAAGTATGAGAGAAAGAACAGAACCTTGTGGGGTGCCGGCATGGATTTGTCTTAAGGTTGAATTTATATTATTTATTCTAACTGTAAATGTTCTGCCGTTGAGGAATGAGCTCAGAACGTCATATAAATATTTGGGCGTGTCCACTTTCTTTAGAAAAAAAAAAAAAAACAGTCGATAGATGATTGTTGAAGCACCTTAGCAATAAATTCGGTGGAACGATTAAATTTCGCTGTTGTCAAAATATAAATTAGAAAAGGGTAGGAAGCTACGTCAGGTTGGATGCCGAAAATTCCTATAAAGCCTGGGCTACCCCTAGCAAAGAAATGTAAGGTAATAAAGTATGTAACAGGTGTATAGGGCTCTGCCAGTGGAACAGGCATGAGTAATTCCAACCTATATCTGACCCAAATTATTGTCTCCCATTGGCACAGGGCCCCCAGGCACTCTAGCACACTAGCCCCCTATAGGCTATACCCAACAGTTTCCTTCTTCAATTATAATCGTTAGTAATGCAGCATTTTAATTAGATCTAACTTATTTTACTCTAAAGACTACGGTATTTTTTTTAATATACTTTATAGCTTTTTATGACAATAATTTGAAACTCATCTGATTATTTTGAGTTGTCGCACTATAAAACTAAAATAACTTGAAAAAACAGTTCCAGGAACTTTATTTTAATCCTAATAGATAATTTAAGTATGAATGTTTTTCTTCTTTTATCTATTTATTTGTTTTACTTATGATTTACATAGGAGTGAATATGATTTATTTACTTTAATTTCATTTAGCTTTTATCTATTATTTCATATTTTTTTTAGTACAGGCATATCAACTTATTTTATTTTTTTATAATTATTTTTCTTTATTATTGAAATATTGATTGTATTTTTTTTTAAGTTTTGTATTTTTATTTTGTATATTTGTATTTAAGTTTTGTATTTTTTATTTATTGTTTATTTTGCACATATTGTGTGAATGAATCATGTAGCCTTAATATTAATGGCCTTTAATGTGGCAGAATGTATTAATATTCAATAAAGAAAGTATTCCCAAAAAAAAACTTATGATTTATTTAATTTGCTAAGAATTTCTGTATTTTTTTTTTAATTTGACTTCAAGTTACATTTCTTTGGTTTTATAGTTTTTGCCTTTGTTATATAGATATATATTTATTTTTTACTTTTATTGTATTGTATATACGGTATGAATGTGCCCCACTCAGCTTTAGTACTCCGTGCCCTTAAGTGTGGGAAAATGTATTATTTCTCAATAAAAATATCTTTAAAAAATACTGTAGAAAAAATAGGTAATTAGATAAATTTGATTTCAAGGTAATTTTTATATATATTTTATTTTTTTTCTTGATTTGCTACCCATGACTTTAAATTTTTTTCTAATCATAGGCATATTAGGTTGAAAGCACCAGTAATGAACAAGGAGCCCGGTGATGGACAGTTTGGACTTTAAATGTAAATAATCAGCTTCTTTTTTTATTTAAAGGTTGATTCAAGATTGAATAACAATGCCTTTTATTGACAAATGTATGAACAAAGTTCTCAAAAGAATATTTTAGAATTCCTATCACTGTTGTTTCTAAAGTGCTCTTGAGATCGGTGTGTTCCATATCTTCCTACTAACAGTAAGTTGAACATGTATGTTCCTAGGCGTTTAAATGTTAGAATTTTCACCATGAAAATATTCAATTTAATATTTTAGAACCTTAGATAAGGGATTTTAGCATTAAATTTAATTGGAATTAACGTTTTTAATGACTTTTAGTCCATCACGGAATAAAAAAATTTCCCAAATCTAATTATGGACACCCATGTTCATTACTGGTGCTCTGCACTTTAACGAAAATGCTAAATGTTTTCTTGTAATTTCTGAGTCTAGATACTCTGGAAAATTGCATGATATTCTTAGTTCATGGTAGAAATAATAGGAGGTAAAACGGTTGGAGAGAATAATATAATAACAATAACAATAATAATAATCTTTTATTTATTCTGGGACGAATCCCTTTAGAATAATTAACAAGGGCAGAAATGTGGGCTTTTGAGCCTCAGATATATATACATGTATTTAGAAAGTTAACTAATAGATATAATAGAAAATAAAGAAAAAAAGTTATCTTCTAGATTAAATCGATTAGGAAAAAAATTAATAAATGAAAGAACAATGAGGTGAATATATATACAAACATAATATATAATATATATACATATTTACAGAAGTTTTTATTTAAAATTTTAGAGGGACTGGATGGAAAGAAAGTGATTGAATAGGCGGGATTTAAAAGTAGGGAGAGTATTGCAGCGACGTATGTCGGGAGAGATGGAGTTCCAGGAATGAGGGTCGAATAATAAAAGATTTATCGAAAGCAGCCGTTCGGTGGACCATTATACAAATCTGAAGACCGGGAACTTGTATTTCGGGAGTGGACAGAGGATTTAAATTGAAGGAGCTCGGAGATGTATGAAGGACGGCGGGAGTGAACGACTTGGAAGAGTAAGGATGCCAGGAAATACTTACGGCGGTAGGAAGGATAAAGCCATTTCAACTCTTCATAGAAACAGGAAACCTTTGGATCCCGAAGAGGAATCGTACAAAGCAATTTATCAAACTTTTAAATAATATAAGTTCAGATACAAATTGATTTACTCACTTCAATTCAGTTGTTATAAGTCACGCGATATAACTATAAGGACAGCAGGAAGTCCATCATTTCACGTATTTATTATTTTTTTTAAATAATTTGATTTATTTACAAAGGTATACGTCAAATGATTTATTAGCTTAATTTTATATAGCGTTTCCCAAATCCAAGACCAGTGATTGGTATTGCGTACTCAGTCTTGATCTTGGTCTCGCGACAGTCTTGCAGTTACCTATTAGCCTATTTCTTTAGGCGAAACCTAACTAAGCCCAAATGAAAAATTGGAATAGTTAAATGCAAAAGTATATTGATTATACAAATCCTTTGCACATAGTAACTAAAATTGTCAAGTATTAATAACTATTTTTCTTTAATTTTAATTTACAAAAACTACTTATTTTTACAGGTTGGTCTTGGTCTTGCAAAGCGCATGACCATGACTGAATTCGGGCAACACTAATTGTATGCACAGTATGATATTTTTTTCAAGCATAATTGTTAGCCATTTTATTTTCCTTTGACATTAAAATAAACTTAAGTATTAAGTTTTCTTTTCGATTAAATCCATCCATTTATAATACTCATGTAACAGTTAGTAAAATATTAGACAAACAAATTCAATCTTAAAAAGTTGGAAAGTTGAAGTGATACATTGATTAAAGGGAGACAGTTCGTGTTTGTAACTTAGCGTCGAGTTTGCGGGAAATAACATTTGGCAAAACTCTCGGCCATGTCTTAAGTTAGGAGAAGGGGGGACCAACTTGAGCTAATCAGAGAAACAAAAATCTCAGTATTTCTCGAGAAGGTACTAACAGAGGGGGCCCTGCTAATGCAATTTCTGGTTTTAATTATACACCCTTCTCAAATTTCCCTTGAAATTCAAAGTTATCGAAATGGATAGGAGACTGCTACTTGGTATGCCTCCTGCCAGGCCCTTTATTCAACCGATTAATTTAAATTGTGCATCTTCCGCATAAATTATGTTGCTAGTTTTACTAATTGCTTTCTCAGTGGTGCCGTTTTTAGTATCTCATCCAGCCTGGTATGGAGGGAGCGAGGTAAGTAGGTACGTAGGTTTTTTTTTGATACTGTTACTGTAAGGTATAATATAAATTATTTAACTTTTTGACTGATTTTAATATAAAGGCTTTATAGTTATAATAGCTATACATAAATCTTATTGTGGATTAAGGTTGGGACAGACATGCTCGTATGAAATATATTTTCGATGAAACCGAACAAAGGCGTAGCTATAACAAGTGTTTTGTACTAATCTAACATAAGTGTGTTTGGTTTCATCGAGAAGGATCTTTACACGGGCGCGGTATGGCCATGTGTTTTTTATCATTTATTAGTTATGAGGGAATAGAATATTTCTAGAGATTATTTATTTTGTTATAAAACACAATAAAAGCGATTTTAGGCAACCGCTCAATTGGTGGGGTCGGTTGTGATATATTTTTTCTGATTTGCTCCTAGGAGTTAAACATTGTATTTACGGACAAATTTTTGGTATTAAAATGTAGTCAAATGCTCACGTTACTATAAAAATCAATTTTCTTTCAGCTAATTGATGTAATAACAAAATTATGGGCAATTAAATGAAAATTTTCACAACCGACCCCAGTTTCTCCTACTATAGTTCAAAAATTCTACCTACCTTCCTAACTTCCTTAGTTCTGGATCTGGTTCCAATAACTCTCCATAGGATTACTAAATTATCTTTTAATAATTTAGCCTGATCCAGTTTTTTTGTATTTGAAGAATTTATTCACTAATTCAGGTAGGTAGATAGGTAGAAAATAAACTTTATTCTCGAACGAGGCCCCTTATGAATAGCAGTTATGAACAAAAAAATAAAAACTACAAGTGGCCAAAAATGACATTAACCAACATTAAAGAATATACACAGTATCTTCAGTAAAATTATATTAAAACAAATAAAAATAACACTATTTTGAAAAAAACAACAACATTATTTCAATGAAAAAAAAACAGAGATCATGAAAAAAAATAAATAATAAAATAATATAAGCATGGGTTGATTTTTAAATTTTTTTATTATTTTAAAAATGTATATTATTTATTGAAAATATAAAATTAAACAAACTAACAGCAAAATTACTATCTGCGCAAACTATACCCATGGAAAAGAAAAGAGTTTTTGAACTATAGTAGGACAAACTGGGGTCGGTTGTGACAATTTTCATTTAATTTCCCATAATTTTGTTATTATATCAATTATCTGAAAGAAAATTGATTTTTAAAGTAACGTGTGCATTTGACTACATTTAAATACCAAAAATTTGTCCGTAAATACAATGTATAACTCATAGGAGCAATTCAGAAAAAAAATATGTCACAACCGACCCCACCACTTGAGCGGTTGCCTAAAATCGCTTTTATTGTATTTTATAACAAAATAAATAATGTCTAGGAATATTCTAACCCCTATCTAACTAATAAATGATAAAAAACACATGGCCATACCGCGCCCGTATAAAGATCCTTCTCGATGAAACCAAACATACACTTAGGTTAGATTAGTACAAAACACGTGTTATAGCCACGCCTTTGTTCGGTTTCATCGAAAATATATTTCATACGGCCGTGTTGCGGCCGTGTTGTGTGCACATGGTGCTAATATTTAATGGTGCTAACATTTATGTATAGTTATTATAACTATAAAGTCTTTATATTAAAATCAGTCAAAAAATTAACTAATTTATATTATACCTTACAGTCACAGTATCAAAAAAAAAAAAAAAAAAAAGAAATGAACAAGCTATACCAAAATCAGTGAAACATATTTTCTTCAAGAAAAAGCTTTTCTGGGCATCTAAAAGCAATAAAAAAATAAAAATACTTCTGTCACAACCTTCCCCACAAAATATGTCACAACCTTTCCCAACCCATTTCTTCACAAAAAAAAATTTGTTTGGCAATAAAAAATTAGCTAGGTGCAAAGTAAGCTCTCCTATTTAAATATTATTTTTTTCATATTTTAGACTATATATATGAGTGTATGAGTGAATATGTGTAACACCAAATAATTTTTTAAAAATGTGACAAATATTTAATTTTTGACAAATGGTGCCACATCAACAAAAAAATAATGTAAAAATAAAAATATTACTCTGATGATGGGAAAATTGTCCCGAAACGTAAGAGACAAAAAGCATAAATAAAAAAATATGAAGAAGATTGGAAGTTTTATTGCCTAAAATATGAAAAAATTATAAACGTAAGCTTCCTAATAAAAAAGAAAAATAAGAGGATAATTAAATATTAATGTTTAAATTGTAAAGAGGTGAAACAATCATTATTATATCTGTACACGTATAACAGAAATTAAGAAAAAAAATCGAATAAAAATTGTTTCTTTTGTCAGTTTAAAAGTAATGAAGCTCTCTACTTGCGTTAATGTTCCGCGGCGGTTGATGCTATGCTAAACATCTTCTGACAGGCAAAATGACCCTTTCTTCCTAGTAAAGTTATCGGCAATTCCTTATAGTTTGGCTAATAACGGTCTTCAATACCTAATATAGATTTTAGGGAATTATAATCATAAAAACGGAACAAATTCCTTTCATAGATCTCATTAGGGAGTAGGCAAGGGAACGTCCAACGTGATCATTTAATCAGTCGTCACAGAGCTCCAGGAATGCAATTTAGAAATCGTGGCTAAGGATCGCTTTTCAGGTTAGGGCTCTTCAACTTCAAGCAATATACAGTTCATATTCGGAATTGACGGAACAGTAATTGTTTTAGTGCCTGTGGATATCTGAAGAATGACCTATTGCTTTCGGAATTAAGGATAGTGCTATTTTTCAGTGGCCATATTTCCAGGGTTTTAATTACGAATCATTTGATACAAATTTTAAATAAACTCTCTTCCGAAAAAAGATATGATTATTTTATTAAACTCCAATTTTATTAACTCCAATAAATGTAGTGGATTTATGATAAACTTAAAAAATAATATGAGAATACGTGAACGCATAAGGAATGAAATATGTATATTATCCATTGCATATAAGACTATTTGTGCCTTGAAACACGACAAATGTCTGAATTTGAAATTTGGTGAATAACTTCATTAAACTCATACTTTTTAAGATTTTTAACTTGCTCATCAGACAGCAATCGAATAAATTTCCTTCTATAATGCCCTTATTTTAAAGTCAATCAGAACTCATACACTTCATTTTTTTTTTCGTTGTTGGAATGAAGCATGTGTACCAGCTTGTTCCTGAATCACGTGTCATATTTTCCAGAGCTGGATTGAACATTTATGAGCCAAGCATACTTTGTAAGATTTTATATCATTGAAGACCATCTTTGGCAATCTGACAATCGATAAAGAGGGCATGTGACCTCATGTTTTATTTTTTTATTTCGTTAGTAATATCCGGAAGCTGAAAATATGATGAACAGGGCCTTCCTCCTTTCAAATCCGCCTAATATTTACCGATTTCGTTTTCACATATCGAGAGGAACTGGTTGTAGATGATATTTGAAAGGGCATTTGGAGGTACTATGAAGAAACGAAATTCCTTCGATTGTAGCAGTCCAGAATCTTTCACTTCTTCTGAAGTGGAAAAATTATGGCTTTCCTTCAATGATCGGACACACTCATCTTAACCTGTGTAGTGAGGACGTCAGTGTAATAGGCTTTATAAAACTCCTCTCAATCAAGGGTAAGGACTATAGCAAAACTCCCATCTTTTCCTGGAGCTTTGTTGTTGAAAAACCAATATATGTTCTCTGCAACATCCTCCTAACTTGATGGGTCTGGGGGATCAAACTAATGTTAAGCACATGGGATTACAAACTCATCTGTGTGCTATAAATCTTCACTTAAAAGGATATTGAAACTGGGGATGCCAGGACCTTCGCCTTCTGCGAGATCATAAAACCATCTTCTTTTCTACATTCTTTTTAATTGAGAAAAAATACATTTTGCCTCAATCAAGGGCATTGATTATTTGAGATGTGAGAAACTCATCATACAATAGATACAATTACACAAATAATAGAAATTATAACAAAAATAAGAAAAAGAAAGCTTAGAAAGACAGATGAAATAGAATATGATACAACACAAATTAAAAAAAAAATGCACGCTTATTTATAATACTTACAGTCAGCCGAGGGAGCTCCAAGTCGGGACTTTTCCCCCACGTGTGGAAGATAAGGCAAGACTCTAAGAGATCCCAGCGCTTCTCTCTCAGTCGCATCACTGAGATGGTGTCTACATGATCTAACACAACTCATATGATCTTCTTTTGCTTACTTTTTGTAGAATATTCTGGTATCCTTCCTCCCCGTGCTCTTCCATTTCCTTCAGCTATTTCTTTATCCATTCCCTTTACTTCATAAGAAAAAAAAAAGAAGAAAAGATATGAGAGAATTAAGAGTAGCTCCTAGACAATTAGAGAAGTTAAGAAACGGGTACAATATAATAGTTGATAAGTTCACTGTCGGGACAGTGCTATTTATAATCCCAACTAGTGGTGTCCAAAATTGGTCATGGTCTTGCACTTTGTAAGACCAAGACCAATGCCACTTAACTGTTGCAAGACCAAGACCACCTAACTGTTGCAAGACCAACACCACCTAACTGTTGCAAGACCAAGATCAGGACTGGTAAAAAAAAAAAAAAGATTTTTTTTATATTACATTATTATAATATTATATTATTGATAAATAATATTTATCAATAATATTATAACACAATAATTACAAATATATATGTAATTTGGAGTGCTACCAATGGGTAGTTTCTCCTCATGTTGTACATGTCATATTACTTGTTCATATTTACTTGTTGTATTTATTATTAATTACAGTTGTAAATTTCGAAAAAAAAAATATATATATATATGTAAAAGATATAACAGTTAGTGTTTCCCAAAATCGGTCTCCTAACTGTTGCAAGACCAAGACCAGGAAAGGTAAAAAAAAATCGATTTTTTGAATAAAAATTTAGGCAAAATAGTTACTAATACTTGACAATCTTAGTTACTATATTTTAATAATTGTTATAACCAATATACTTTTGCATTTAACTCCTTAAACTTTTCATTCGGGATTAGTTAGGTTTCTTCTATTTAATAAAATACAATAATAACTCCATAGTAATAAGATGATAAGTAACTGCAAGACTGTTGCGAGAATCTTGCGCAAGACCAAGACAATGACCAAGACTGAGTTTGCAAAACCAAGACTCTTCTCGGTCTCGCATTTGGGCAACAATACTCTCAACGGTCTCATGAAATAAATCTTGAAGACAATTGTTCAAATTTCAAATTAAAATATTGGATTATTAAATAATATCGCTAGGTTTTGGTGGTACTTTTTATTTAAAGTAGTTCTGATGAAGACCTGCAACCAAAACCAACGCATTTCTTCTCGTTAAAAATATGTTTTTAATACCTTCGAGTTTTCTTCTTTGTCCGCACATCTAACAAATCATCTCTTAAAAACATATTATATTCTTTATTACAAATTGATTTACTTATTTTAGGTATATTCTTAGAGATAAAATTATGTACTTATTAATATATTTATTTTATGCACCTGTTGCTCCAATTTTAGAAATTTTCATTAAATCATATTATTTTATTTAAATACTTTGACAAAATTTAAACTTTTTTTTTTAGGTTAGGCCTTAGGTTACTTTATTTTTTTCAATTTCAGAAGAACCATCAGTTGTGATCAAGTGATTAGACTGGGTTTTACTTTGACAACAATCAAAGAGTGAGGGAGATTCCAGTGAAATTTCAATTTCCTTCATTATTGGATCTAAAATATTTTCAAGGTAATTCGGGATAACCTTGTTCTCCTCTGCCTTTCATTCCAAAATATCTTATTAGAATTTCATTTTTCATTTCTTAATCACTCTTTCCTTGAATCGGTCTTTAATTTAACTTCTAAACTGAGAAAATCCAATCCATAAAAGATAAAAGAATAAATAGTATTTTAATATACTAATTTTAAATGATTTTTCACGAAAGGTTTAATTAAAAAAAAATGAAAATATAAAATTAATACGCGATAAAAATATGGCCCCATAGAATGAAAATTTAGATGATTAAATGGTCCGTATATAGCATAATAATAATACAAAAAAAAAAAAAAACATGTTGTATCTCATGAAATGCCAAATTTTGAAGCAAATCCTTCTTCATTCGTGCTACCACCTATTGCAACTATTTACTTTCCTCCATATGTCAATCCTCGTCGACAAATTCTTTCAAATAACTCCTGTTGCACCACCTATTCTATATTCAAACTTCTGCAAAAATGTAAAACTCAATTGCGTCTGTACACTGCATAATTAAATCAACTGCACAATTGCAATAGCAATCAATAATCAATCAGGCATTATTTGATATTCTTCTAAGCCAGAATAAGAATCATAATTATGTAACCCTGTAATAATTCTTCGGGGACTGTAGTCGGAGAATAAGATTATTTTTTTTCATTTCATTTTAATAATTATTTAGCTGAAGACAATAGTATTTTAGTAATTATAGTAGATATGTAATTTTTATACTTATATAAACACTAATTTTATTAAAAGATGTATGATTTTTCAGTTTTCATTAGTGATGAACAAAACTGCAAGGTTTGTTGTACAGTAGAGTGGACCACTAATACTTATTTTATTTCAATGTTTGAAATATATATATATATATGTATGTATATATATATGTATGTATATATATGTATGTATTGTAACCAATATTAAGAAAGCACTGGAAACAAAACAAACTCTACTCTCTTTTGTTTCTTTGGCCAGATGAATAATTGATATTTTAGCATGTGCATGTACTCTTACATCTTATTGCATCTTGAATATCTTTGGATGTGGTATGCCATAATATTGTATATAAAATAAGTATCTTTTTTTTGTTATTTGTATTATCTTTATTATCTTAAATATCTTCCTTTTTATCTGTTATTGTATATAGTAATTATGTTTGAATTCCCTCTTTTTCCTCGTATTTTATTTCTTTTTATTGTACATAGTATTAATTCTGTAAATATTTCTTTTTGTAAATAGGTCTGTTAACCTTTTTTGCTGCTTTATAATCAAATATCCAGCCTAACCCTTCTCACCTGAGCTAGCATGGTAGAGTAAATATGTAATGATGGCCATTAAAGGGTAAGTACTTTCTGTTATGGAAAATTATATTTATTAAAAATTATTTTATTAACTTTTATTATCCTTTTTATTTATCCTTTTTTTTGTCATATAAATAGTGGCGCTGAAACGTGAGGCCTAGATGTATATAAAGCAGTAAATAAATGTGAATAATTAACTATAAGATAAATGAGAATGAGGTTAAGTGTAATTCAAGTTGATAAGAATTGCTTGAAGACACCAAATATCTAATTTATCTATTATAAAAAGGTATTAACTTGCATTAATTATTAAGATTAAAGTGAGTATCATTACGTACTGCACAAAATTTATGTTTTATCTATATTTTATCTTAAACGAATTTTGATATACCTTCATGTATATAACTATAACTTAATCTTATGCATACATTATTGTTGTATTCAAGCAGATCTTTATATATCCTCCCCTTCTTCGGGAGCGTGAGGGGTCTATATAATTTATTTACTTACCCATATAAGTATATATAAGTTACTTACCCATGATTTGGCCATGATAAATCATTTATTCTACCATGCTAGCTCAGGTGAGAAGGGTTAGGTTGGATATTTTTTTATAAAGCAGCAAAAAGGTTAACAGATCTATTTACAGAAAGAAATATTTACAGGATTAATACTATGTACAATAAAAAGAAATAAAATACAAGGAAAAAGAGGGAACTCAAACATAATTACTATATACAATTAAAGTTAAAAAAAGAAAGATAATACAAATAACAAAAAAAAAATACTTATTTTATATACAATATTATGGCATGCCACATCCAAAGATAGTCAAGATACAATAAGATGTAAGAGTACATGCACATGCTAAAATATCAATTAGTCATCTGCCCAGGAAACAAAAGAGAGTAGAGTTTGTTTTGTTTCCAGTGCTTTCTCAATCTTGGTTACAGTATGTATTCATGTATTATAATACTTTTACAAATGACAGAGAATTTAGATTTAAAAAAATTAATTGGCTGGGTAAACACCTACAAATTAAATCTGAATACACTGAAGTGCAAATACATTATTTTTGGAAAGAAAATAATTCTAAATATGGATAAAAACAGATGAATAAAACTGAACCACTTTTAACTGAAATACCATTGGTGCAAAGAATACGTGGATCCTAGGAGCCGAGTATCTGAAGATAACGCCTAAGAGGCAGCGTTCACCCTTCAAATGCCAATCTGGGACAAAGAAATTAATAGAAAATTCACAAATGAAATCAACAATTACAAAGGCTTTTTGGCTACAAAATTGCCATAGCTCACAGGACATGTATCTCATACTATACAGCGTTTGTATTGATAGTATTGTTCCTGTTGATATTAGATTCAAAGAATTAGTTACGGTATCGTCATTCAAACTGCTCAGCAGTAACTGAGGAAACATTTGATACAATGCAATTGTAAATGTATATACACCCACCAATACTTGCTAGATTACATTCACATTTAACAAAATATAAAATAAAATGAACATCAGAAATATATACACAGAAGGGATGGGAGTAAAGATCATAATGCTGTTGGCCGAGCAAGGGTTATTTGGAACATGAATGGCACAATGGTTAGTGCAACATACATGTTCCAACAAACACACCAAAAAGTACGCAGTTAGAAAATCCACACAATATCTTCCTGACCTTACAGCTTAAATATACCAAGACGTCTTCCAACAAATACATAACACCATCTTAATACAATCGGTTCTAAATTCAAGCATAACGACCAGCTCTCAGAAACTAATAGAAAGCTCTCCGGAACGTAGTCTACTAAATTACGCAATCATTTTTTTTATTTTAATGAAATTTACAACAGTATTACATGAAAAATAGAACAAGTAAATGTGATATTGGTAACATGTCATGTACAACATGAGGAGAAACTAACCATTGGTAGAACTAAAATTAAAGTGTTATATTAGAAGGTCTCGAGTCCATCTTCTTTTCAGACGCCTCGGAGGGTCATCAGGAATAGAATAGGAAGCAAGATTGGAAACAAGAGGGTTCGGATGGTTCAGAAGTTTATTATGGAAGGATAGGCATCTGTATTGGGCTAAATCCGAAGCATATGGTACATTAAGGTCGTTATGGATGATTTTATTTGTGACAAAGTAAGGTTTTTTTAATGTTTTGATCTAATTCTCACTTATTCTTCAGCCCTTCAATTTTTTTTTTTTTAATTATTTTTTTTTTTTTTATATATATATTACAACATGTCATACAGATAAGTTACAAGTTTATGGTTGTAGTAACCTTACTCTTGACATAACAGTGGTTTGAATACTACTTAGAAAATTGAAATTAATTTTTTTACAGTAGGAAAAATCTCATAAAAACCTACATAAGATATAAAGGAAAAAAATTATGTTACAATCATTAAAAGTGCAAGAAAACTAAATATAATTTATGTGCAAAAGGAAAACACACATATATATATATATATATATATATATATATATATACATATACACACATACATATATATACATATCCACATATATATATATATATATATATATATATATATATATATATATATATATATATTATATATATATATATATATATATATATATATATATATATATATATATATCCGCACACACACATACCCGCACATATACATACACACACATCATATAAATACAATTTGTTGATTGGGGTGATTGAGTTTATTGTTACTTGTTTGGTGATTGATAAGAAACCGTTAAATTTTCACAAATCAACTGATTGAATTAGTCATTTAGTAGTATGTGTTTAGTCCGTCTGTGTGTATACCGTTTCAAAGATGTTTTGTCATAGTTTCCTATTGTTCGGATAATAGGGTTTTCAGACGTTGGTGTTAGCTCAAAAAATCTCTGTGTTTTAAAATAAATATATTTTTTTATTGTGGGAAGCTGTAATTCTGCTAGCATAATAGATACTTTGGTATAACGTGGATAATTGTTTATGATTCTCATACACATATTTTGAATTACTTCGAGTTTTTTGTAATTAGTCTCGCATGTGTAACTCCATACTGGGGCAGAATAAGTGATTAAAGGGCGGATTACTGTTTTATATAAAATTAGTTTATTTTTTGTATTCAGTTGTGAATATCTATTAAAATATAGTGACATTTTGCTGATCATGTTTTTTGCTTTATTGCACTTGTTGATATGTTGAGTAAAATTTAGGGATCTATCAAGTTCTAGGCCTAAATATTTCACGGAACTGGACCAAGGAATCTGTACTTCTTTTATGTGTATATTGTGGTTTATGCTTGGTCTTCTTTTTGTAAAAATAATTGCTTCAGTTTTTTGATCATTTATTTTTATTTTCCATTTTTCAAAATAGTTGCAGAGTTTTATGAATTGGGATACAAAGTAAGGTGTATTGAGGATTTTACGAAGGATTTTGGAGCAATAAAATTAAAATTGGTTACAGGTCATTATGACCTCGAAGGCAAATAGAGGGTTGACCCATTAACTATAGAGGCTTCGTCATTTGCTAAAACACTAGAAAGACTACAATTTTAAATCAGATTCAATAAGAATTTGGTTCTGGTCGATAATTCATTACCCTGTAAATGTAACTCTTGTCTGCCCTCTCCATCCCTTCTTAACCACTGATGCGTCAAACTTTGAAAAAATGACTCGATTAAACAAAAAATTAAGAAGAAAAAAAAAGAGGCTATTTAAGCTTAATAGTGTTTACCGACTGGTTGCTAGATAACGACTGTGATGACCCGAATATTAATTACTTCTTGAACCTCGCGGCTTGCAAATTTTAACCATTTCGTAAGCACCTTTCTCACCACGACCAAACTCCTCAGTTCTCCTCATTCCCATAATCCTCCTGAATGGTTGGATTGGTAGCAACTTATAAAAGTTGTTTGCGTATGCAGTAGGATACATCAATTGACTGACATGTGACATACATAAACTGATATGTTTATGACAAATCCTTAAACGTTTATGAAACAACTGATTAATATGAAGATAATAAAACATTATTTGATCAAATTTTCACTTAAAACGTTTTTCTAATAAATTTTATTATAAATTAATTTTATTAATTCTTCTATCGATTATCTATTAATTTATCTATCCAATAATTTTGATTAGTTCTTTCTTAGATAAAGATGTATAAAATATAATTAATTTTGTAGTAATACTTAAAAGTTTTTTTGTGCGCCACTTGAAATATATAAAAATATAAAATTTATTCTTAATATTATTTTTTAATTATTAACAAGTAATTTATACATTTTACGAAAATACCATACATATTTTTTTTTCGCTTTCAGATTTTAAATTAGATGTGCAAAGATTTTTCATATTTAGAAGCTGTTTCAGAGAATTAAATTCTACATTTGTTTATTCTGTCACACAACAATGTTCATTGAGAAATAGTTCCTAGATCTACTTTATACCATTCCGCTTAAACGCGATCGTACTTTCAAAAATCCTTCGGAGTTGAGGTTAAACTTAAAACCTGACAAATCAACAGTTAAGAATCTCTATGTCTGTCCTGCTAACCAATTTTCTTATTTGGCCATGATACAATGTAATTATAACTGGTCTTTTGAGAAATTTTGGAATTTTGAGAAATGAAATCAAACGTTGATGAATTTATTGTTTAAAATATTCTGAACTATATACAATAAATAACAACAGTACTCACTGTGGCATTAGTGCATATTACCGTCCAGTTGTTTAGCTCACACACAGTCACAATTTTATTAAAAAATAATACCAATTTCCTAAGAAAAAGTAAATATGTCTAAGAGATGATGTGATGGTAGCATTTTGTAATTTAGCGCATGCGCAGTTTCCAGCTTGGTCATAGGGATATGCATCTTACTCTTTATTCACTGTTGGCATTTGTGGAGGACCTCGACATATTGGCCCAGAATTATCGTGACCTGCAAAACAATATTAACGCCCTAATGGTAGAATTGAGAGGGATTAATATGGCTATAAATCCAGAGAAGACGAAATGCATGCGCATTAGAAGAAAACACAGTGTGATGAGGGTATTGAGGGTCGACGGCGAGAGTTTGGAACAGGTAGAAAGTTTTAAATACTTGGGTGCTCAGCAGAAATTACGAGGAGGTAATGCAGAGAAAAGCGACTGCATGAAGGATGTTCTGTTCTTTTAGAGACATCCTCAATGGAAAAGAGGTAATCAAGAAAACTAAGATGGCGGTTTACAGATATGTATTCCTTCAAATATTGAATTATTCTTGAGTCCTGAACACTCACTTCAAAGCGCAGAAGCCAGATTCAGGCTCTAATGATTCGATATCTGCGAAAGGTAGAGAAAGACTAGGCTAAACAGAATTCGCAAAGCAACCATCCGATCCAATCTCTATGTCAAATCGGGCGAAACCATTATACAGAAATATAAGTTAAGATAGTTTGGGCAGGGGAGAAGACCGAGAGGAAGACTCCGAATCTCTTGAGAAGAAGGCGAGAATGGAACAGAAGACGACAGCTGGAACGGGAAAGGTCCATCTGTTTAAAGAGCTACAAAAATTAGCCTCACACTACATATGTGGAAAAGAGGATTAAATCATGATAATGACGATGATTAAATAGAAAAAATAAAAAGAAATCATAATATGATATATTAAATTAAATTGCCCTTCCCTTCCCCCCCCCAAAAAAAAATAAAGTGAGGAATTTCTATATTAAAACAATTTTCACAGACACACTCAGTTTTATACCACACAGACATACAATCTGTACTTAAAATTTGTTCTAAAGGGACAAAAGTCCCAGAATAATAAAATATGTTTTAATTTCATTTCATTTCATTAATTGTCTCTATTAATATGACCCCTGGATGTGAGAGCCTTGGGAGTTTGATTGTCTGTTCGAGGAAGGAAGAGTGTTCTGGTGGAAAGGGAACTTAGCGAGTGGAATAGACATCAATCTTGGATAGGCTCTTCTACTTCAAACGGCAGTCCTCATTCCTATTTGCTCACCCTCCTCACCGACTTAATTAGCGAATAATGTTCAGCCATTTTCCTTATAATTTCCAGCTAGAGAGTCACTACTTGGGAGCCTCATTAAATTCAAACCGGAAAATGAATAGGTTATTGAGACGTTGACACAACATAAAATGAATTAATATTTTTTATATATAGATTATTATGTGAACAGGGTTATGTTATGCTTTATTGCTTCATCGTTTACAATTAACACAAACGTTTCGAGGTTTCAGGATTACCTTGCATTTTTTTTGTGACCTAAACTTAACATTATTATCAATTTGCATATTATTTATTGCCATGCTCAATAGTATCCACAACCATGGTCCTTCTATCTATTAATAATTTTATGAATTGATATTTTTTCATTATTAACTTTCAAAAACTTGCACTTCGTTAATAGGGACAACTTGATAGCTGACAGCGGGCTCCACTATAACTACCTTTCAATAAACTCCATTGTTCCTCCCCCATCCCTAGTAGTTCATAGGCATATAATTACGTATTTAAGTTCACGAGACAATTGTTATTCACAATATAATCCAAATTCAAAATCTAACCTATATGAAATTTCACGACAGTTACAAACTTTTTAACAGTTTCTTATCAAGATTTGAAATCCCAATTCATAGCATATAAAAATCAATAAGAAAAAAAATATATTATTTAATTATTGTTTGATTTGAGGGAAGAACCCCATACAAATAGAGCTATCTCAGCATTACAACCATTATTATAATTTTTTTTTTCATTTGTATACTATATTACAAATATTAAAACACTAAAGAATAGCTTAAACACTTAACAAGGATTTTAAGCCCAAACAAGCGCTCACGCTCCCAGGTGGAGGTGCTGCTATCCTAACTCCTCTTAAGATGAGTTTTCCTCTCAATAAAGAAATATCGGCCAGTTGGCAGTCCATGTGGAATGAGAGACCACCAAGCAAGCTAAATGTTATTAAAAAAGTCAGTAGAGCCCTGGACAACAAGAAACCCTTCTAATCGCAGAGAAGTCGCCGTGACTACGTTAAGAATAGGCCATACAAATTTGACTCATTTATACCTACTCAACAATCAACCACTTCCTACATGCCAATAGTACAACAATTCTCACACTGTCAGTCATATTCTTCAGGAGTGCCCCTATTACTGCTATGTTCCTGGCCTCGCGTTTCTACGGCGAGTAAGGGGTTCCAGGAATCGCATTTATTTGTATTTATATGTATTTATATCGGTCCCAGAAGGGAACCGATCAACTTAAAATATATTAATGATGTATTTAAATGTTAGATACCACAGACCCCCTACTGTAGTATCCTAGATTGAACCATATACTCTTTATTGGATTTCCTTTCTAAAGGTATCATGTTTATAAATTTACTATTTGTTTCTATTACTAATTGGTGGCATGCAAGGTAGAATGTAAAAGTACTACGTTGGTTTACTAACTACTATATTTACAAGCTTAAATAAAACCAAAAACATCTATATACAAAATAATAACTAAACCTATATACATAATGAATAGTTGAGAATCATACTAGAGGAGAATGCTTGATGTTTGATTAAAGTTACGTGTTATATTGATTACATTAATTAATGATGTATGGTTGCCAACACAAATTTACATTAGTATAACTAAATGCTTGTTACCACTTAGCTGGTCCTTCATAGTGTTTCTTGGTGTTTCTAGCCGTCATATCTGGATTCCCTGTCTCTGCTCTCCTTCAGCGTCCAGTCCGTCCATCTCCTCTCTCCGGCTGTCTTCGTCTTCCTCCCTCGACTCTCCCGCTTGAAGTCCCAAGAGCAAGTGTTCTCAGCTCCGAGTCCCAAGAAGAAATCCTCCCTCCTCTGAGTTCCAAAAAGAAGTGTCCAGTCCCAATTCTCTATTTCCCACCTTTTTTCATCCCCCTCTCTTTTGGTAGTCCTTTTCCTGATTGGCTGAATATTCTCAGCCTAAGGGATGACCACGCCCTCTCCCCCAGGCCAAGGTAAAGCAGCAGGTACAGACTTAGGTATTTCTGGTGGAAGGTGTGAAAAGGTCTTTCGGGATCCTTTTTAAACACTTAGTTGTCGGTCTTTGTCGGTGGTCTTTAAGGGTTTTTATTACCACTTACAAAAGGTTGTCCTAATGGGTTACCCTCAGTCAGGTACCGCCAGGCCAGATGTGAACACTTATGATGTTTATTTATACATTTAAAATAATTATTCCACCGGCGGTCTTTACAATACATAGCATTACACCACAAGCTTAAATAGATTATCTCTTAGAACATATATTTAAGTGATATTTAATAATTAAAAATTAAACATAAATCAGTTATAAACACTCTTAAAAGCACATAGTTTATTCAACAAAGTATAGAAATGCACATGTCATTTTTTTATGAAGATTTTTTAATATTATATATTTTTTTATATTATTTTCTGAGTTTTTACTTTTTTATATATTATTTTTTAGCTATATATTTTATTTAATTTTCTCCTAAGGAGTTTCTGAACTTTACAGAGAGCATTAATAAACGACCAACAGGCGTTGATGACGCCTAAAAGCTCAAAGAAACAAACAAGCTAATGACCAAAGATGCCCTTTAGAGTAGAGCAAACTTCAATAAATCCGGACCTACAATAAATAAAATCCACCAATACATCGAAATTATAAACAACTTTAATGAAAGTATAATTTTTTTCTGGACTCCGGGATACTAGGAAATATGGCAGCGGATAAAGCAGCTCATTTCAATGAATATCCTACCTCTCCAAATATTCGAGCCGGGTGATGTAAAAACATTGCTAAAAGACAGAGTTCGAACAAATTGTGTGTCCATGTGGAATAAAATTCCATTGACTAATAACCTTAGAAATATTTAAAAAAGTAGAAAACAGTGCATAAGTTCTGAAAGATGAAACAGAAGAGAAGAAGTGGTAGTGACAAGGATGAGAATTCGTCAGACTAACCTGACTCATGCCCATTTAATAAGAAAATAGGGCAAACATTTTGCGATACCTGCCAGTCCCCGCTAACCATAAAGCATATAATATAAGCATATAATTTGTACATACAAAATACCCCGTTGTAGAGAAGAACTTGCACTAAAAGACTCAGTGAATTCAAAAGAAAATATTATAAAACTTTTAAAATAAACACAATTGCACCATAAAATATAATAATTAATGCAATAATACATCAAAAGTAACCACTTTTTTTTTCTTTTTTTTTTTACATTAAGAAAGATAACTTAAAAATAACACTATAGCTCAAGGGCGTAATAACCAAGTTGTTCATCGCCTAGTACAACTCGTAACCTACCTACCAAAGATGTTGAATGCCTTCCACAAAAGCAACATAACCTAACCTAAATCTATACAGTATAACTAAGAGCTAATGAGACATAGCTCATAGCAATAACCGTCTGAGAGAACTCAATGAAAGCAAAAACTTGCTAAGGTTTCATAAAATAAATATAAATGATTACACATTTAATATTGTTGCTAATTGTGTAATCCTGTTATTAATTCATTCCTGTAATACCAGACTATTCTACAGTAACCAAATTGGTTCCAATCTTAGGATTCAAATAATTTTAGAATTCTAATACGCCTAATGTTGTTTTATTAAAATATATTATATTAAATTCAGCCATAATGGGGCATACGACCGTAAAATAAAAAATATCTTCTTCTGATTGAAGGTTAAACAGAGGGCATAATTCATGCTTATTACGAGATCTATATTTATTCAAATGTGAACAATTCACGCAAAACTTTGAATATACAATTTATCTTGGTAGAGACTAATTAACAATCTGTAAGAAAGTCTGGTTGAAGCTGTTTCTACAATACGTGGTATTTGCTATTCTCTGCTGCTAATTTATATTGGTTGATTAGAGTTATTTTGATTTTATCGGTGATCTCATTAAATTTAATATTGGCATTATGAATACTAAGTAATCAAATATCGTAGAACTTGCAAAATTTTTTTCTATCTTTGTGAAAGGACTTCTTATTTATTATTTCCTTAAGATATTGTTGCACCTATTTTAAATATAATATTACAATATTGCGGTATAAGACTTCAAGTCTTGGGCCTACAGAAAGAAAAACTTCAGGGTATAAAGGCTATTTAAAATCAGTTAAATTATTTTTTAATGAATAATTTTAATATCAATACAACTGCATTGCATCAATGACTACACCCAACACTGTTCCCTAACAATATAATAGCCCTTCTCAAAGCATTGTTTTACTATTATTTTATTTTTTGATAATAGCTCTCCATTTCTAAAGACTATTACTTTTAATTTACTTAATTTATTTTTGAATTTAATTTCAAGCAATAAGTATATAAGTATATATAGAATCTATAATCACTTGCAATGACGGATAATCTGTATCGAGCAGAACCAAATAATCAGGAAATGTCAGTATCTTAATGATTGAATTATTATTTATACACTTACCTTTATCAATATAATGTTTAAATCATTTATAAAAAGAGAAAAGTGCAGGGTTGTAAGGCATCGTACGCCTTGATTTGGATTCCACACTACTATATTCTACCACGACTAACCTATTTTAAAATCTTATCTTAAAATCTGACCCGTCGAATAAATTTTTCCTTTAAAACACGTAAAGGTTAAACTCTTTAATTTTTATATATATATATATATATATATATATATATATATATATATATATATATATATATATTATACTTTAACTCGGCTTGCACTTATGAAGACTCTTGAGCACCTTCGTTAGTGGGGCCCCGAGACGTTCCCCTGTCTTCCACCACGACAGTGAGTTAAAGAGGCTCTTCCTTTCCTTCCATAGACAATATTTTCACGGCACATTCCTTTGTCATATTATCTACAGCCGTCACCTCTCTTATGCCTATGATCTTATCCAATTCAAGTCCTCTGTTCACTCTTTTATCACAAGATTCCGACGTTCTCACCTTTATACCCCTTTTCACTGATTTGCCTCTTTCCAAAACTTGTTCGTGGCCTGCTCCGCTACTTTCTGGAATTCCGTCCCTTTGAAAATCCGGCTTGCCCCTTCCTTATCCACCTTTAAAACCCTCCTATTCCAATTCCTGTTCAAAAAACTCCTTATTTAAAAAATAGTATTTTTTATTTATATATTTTATTTTCTTCTCAGAAACTTTTATATACTTACTTGTAATTATGAAGTTGTATATATATATTTTTCATAACATGTCGGTTCTGTTTTGAATGAAGTCTATGTTCTTAAAGTTATTTTATTCATCTATATTCTAACTAATTTTGTTATATACATTTTATTTTCACTAGGATAAAATAGATAAATCTTTATTCCTTTATCTTTCACTTTATACTTTATTCATGTTTTCTTGGTCGTCTATTAGAGGAATTAATTTTTATTTATTGGATTATTTCATACTTTTTTATTTCTTTACTATTTTCCTTTATTTATTTTTTAGCTAATCAGCGATTATTTTGTTTTATTTCTTATTAGTATTGTATATAGTTCGCGAAATTTTTTTAACTTCTCTTAAATCTTTTCCTTCGCATTTCTTTCAGTTTTTTTTTTTTTTTTGTTTCTATACTTTTCCTCCAGTTTTCTATGACGGAAAGGAATAAATTATATTAGGTATACATTTATTTAGATAATGGTAGGAATTTTTTCTTGCTCGTTTTTTGTAAACGTTTCTTGATTGAATTTGCTAGATAATTACCAAAACCTCAAATTATCGCAGCTAATTTTTGTATTCATCACTAGCAGAGCGTTCAAAGAATATTTTGATTACAGTAAGAGTACCTTCGCGGTCGTTAGTGCGAGGTACTTTCTGATGGAATTCCAGGATCCGTTGAATGATAACGTATCCAATTAAAATATAAAATGTTTGAATTTATTAAGAAATAACTTTTATATTTTCTCGAATAATTTTCTCGAAGACGTTTCAGGCAATTTTGCCCATTTTCAAGTCGCAATATTTATCTATAATATTATAACACAATAATTACAAATATATATGTAAAAGATATAACAGTTAGTGTTTCCAAAAATCGGTCTCCTAACTGTTGCAAGACCAAGACCAGGAGAGGTAAAAAAAAAAACGATTTTTTGAATAAAAATTAAGGCAAAATAGTTACTAATACTTGACAATCTTAGTTATTATGTGTTAATAATTGTTATAACCAATATACTTTTGCATTTAACTTCTATAATTTTTCATTCGGTAATAGTTAGGTTCCTCCTATCTAAAACAATACAGTAATAAGCTAATAAGTAACTGCGAGACTGTTGCGAGACTCTTGTGCAAGACCAAGACCATGACAGGGACTCGTCTCGGTCTCTCATTTGGGCAACACTAATAACAGCACATATATAACAATCAATGAAAATTCCAAAAAGTCAACTTAATGAATAATATATGTACTTAGATCATTATCATACCATCTATGTAATATTATTTTTATATAACTATTGTAAACTTTTTTCTTCTCCTCACATTCTTCTAATTATAAATTTCAAAAATTGTTTATGAAAAGTCGATTCTAAAAACGAAAATAAAAATACTGAAAATACAAGACGTCTCACATAAGAATGTAAATAAAAATGGATTATCCGCGAAATTATAAACTTATGAATTATAAATATCTTTGAAAATTTAGAAGATTACTTTTTTAAGAACTTATTTGACTCATTTCAGCAAGTTACGCAACAAAAAATATGTTGAAAATTCATTGAAAACGCCTAAAATAGATTTAATAATTTATAACAAGATGCATTATTAATATGGTAGAAAATGGCTTTTTATTTATAATTTATTGGAAATCTTAGAAATTGTTATTTTCATTCGAGCCTAAACTTTATGAATATATGGATTAACTATGTCAGACATTTTTTTTTTATTTCTTAATGACATTTACAACTGTGTTAAATAAATACATCTAGCTAATTTGGACATGATAGATATAATGACATGAATAAACTTGCTGAGTAACTACCCAATGGTTGTACTTTAATGATATGACTACATTAGGAGATAACGGCCATCTTCTTTTCATACGCCTCGGAGGGTTAACAGGAATTGAAGCAAGGTTTGGATGATTCTGAAGTTTATTATGGAAGGATAGGTATCTTGATTGGGCCAGATCTGAATCATAAGGAACATTAAGGTCTTTATGGATAATTTTATTAGTGACAAAGTAAGGAGCATTGAGGATTTTACGAAGGATTTTGGATTGTAAGGATTGGATGCGAGAGGAATTCGATGGTTTAGTGGAGCCCCATATCTCAACTCCATAAGTCCAAATAGGTCTTATTATAGTCAAGTATATGAGTCTTTTGTAATAAATGGGAAGTTTAGAGCGTTTGTCTAGTAAGTGCTGAAGTAATCGGAAACGTCGAGCGGTTTCTTGTCGTTTCGGTCTAGTATGAGGATTACAAGTTAGTCGTTTGTCCAGTTGGAGTCCTAGGTATCGGATTTGCTCAACAGGGATAAGTGGAGTATCCCTATAGTTGTTAAAGGAAACAGTAGAACAGGCAGTCGTTGGTTTACGACGATGTCAGGCATTAAAATCATAGAAATTTGAATTATCAATGCACATTGAAAATAGGGGTTTTCGCTGCTCTCGGACCACTGTGAGCCGTTGTACTCACTTAATTTGAGATTACTTGAGATTTTCTTGAATTTTAGTACTCATGAAATAGAAGAAAACTCTTTTAGGACTTATTATCATTACGTTGTTATTCCCAGGTCTATCTCTGTTAGTTGATCAATTGTTGATGTTATTGTGGTTGTGTACTTTTCTACTTTTCTTATCAGTTTCCAAGCGAGTCTCTCAATATCCTCTTCATTGCTTCCGAGAACAGCTACACCATCCGAGCATGCTTGGAATTTTATGTTATAATTTATTATGTAATTATGTAATCACCCTCCAACAGATATGAGGAATCCAAAAGAAGTAGGCATATTAAACAAAAATAAAATAACTCATTGAAAATGTGTTTGACCATTTTCCATTAGGTCCTGCATTGAATGAAGACGCAATTATCCTTCCTAAAGGACAAGCTGTTGGTAACAAAGATTTAATTCCCGTATTCCCCTCACGCTCCCGTTGAGAAAGGATGCTCCCATGCTTGAGAGTGCCGATAAATCAGTCGGCTAAGGAGGAAGGACAGGTCGATAAGTAGGGGTGAACAGATTGATGTAGCGAAAAGCGGCCAGTGATATCGCTTCGGAATTATGAGAATATTATGTAAGTGGGAATAATGAAGGCAGCATTAAAGGATGGGCATTATTCAAACTAGGGTCATTGCTTCAGCCTACATATCAGGTCCCTACAACCCAGTTGAGTCTTCCCAGACTCATAATATAACAAACTCTGAACTTTCAGATATTTATAAATGATTATTATACCATCAGAAGCCGTGACAGTTCCAACAACTCACCATTATCCAGATGAGCTTTAATTTCTCATCATAAATTTTTTCTTACTCGTTTTTTTGTAAACGTTTCTGGATTGAATTTGCTAGATAATTACCAAAACCTCAAATTATCGCAGCTGATTTTTGTATTTATCACTAGCAGAGAGTTCAAAAAATATTTTGAATCGTCGCACAGTGTGGCCGATTGCAAATCTAGCGGGTAGTGTTGCCCAAATGCGAGACCGAGACGAGTCCTAGTATTGCAAACTTAGTCTTGGTCTTGCGCAAGAGTCTCGCAGTTATCTCATTATTGGAGAGATATTACTGTATTTTTTAAATAGGAGAAACCTAACTAAGTCTGAATGAAAAAATAGAAGAGTTAAATACAAAAGTATATTGATTACACCAATTACACCTAAAATTGTCAAGTATTAGTAACTAATTTGCCTCAATTTTTCTTCAAAAAATCTATTTTTGTTTAGCAGTTTCGGTCTTGGTCTTGCAACAGATAGAAGGTGTTAGTCTTGGTCTTGCAAAGTGAAAGAGCAAGACCGATTTTGGACAACACTACTAGCGGGACATAAGTCTAAAAATGAAGTTCGAGATCTTGAAGAGAGACGTGTTTGTACATTAGGTAAGGTGTTAATGAACAAAAAATACATAAATAATCCGAAATCAATGCACTTAAAGAAACAGCTAAATGGTACATTTTCAACTCTTTCATATCTTGAAGATTTAGGTTAGTTCGTTCTGCCTCTTAGTATTAAACAGTATATGTTGTGATTTTTTTTTACTATTTAACTATCTAGTGCTACAAAAAAAGTATTCAAACATGCCTTTATTTCCCAATGTTAAGCTAATTTAGACAATCATAATTTACTCCAATCAGCAAGGTTCACCTAAATAGAAAACTATTTCACGTTTCAGCCTAAATTTCGATTCTTTGTTTATAGCAACATGTGGCATTAGGAAATATTTTTATTTCTTGAAAAATCTATTTATTGAATAATAATACAATCAGCCACTGCTAGAAAGCTATAAGTATTAGGACTAAAAGTTCTCATTCATACAATATATACAAATAATAGAGAAATAAATATAATTATAAAAACTAAATAAATAATACTTGATGAAGAAAGTAAATAAAAAGAAAAAAAATAAACAAATAAAATAAAATAAAAACTTCTAAACACAATCATACCTATTTACAATATATGAATTCGCCCAGGAATCTCCGAGCCAGGCTTCCCCCCCCCCTATGTGGAAGACAAACAAGACTCCGGGAGATCCCAGTGCCACTTTTCCAGCCGCATCACTAGTATTAGAAGCCAGTGGAGACTGAAAGAGGGCAGTAGAGCCGCAGACGCTCAGGACATGGGTGGAGAAGCTGGCCATTGACTCCAGAAGCATATTTAAAAGAGATCTCTGGGCCACTGCCGTTTTAACCTTCGAGGAGGATTGTAGGGATGAAGGGAGTTGGATAGGGATTGAGCTAGAGGATTTGGATGATGGATAAGGTTCTGGTGAAAGTTTGTGAATCTGGATGGGATGATATCGAGGATAAATGGGATGTTAAGGTCATGGTGTAAGGTCTTATTTGTGACATAATATGGGGCATTGACTATTGTTCTAAGTACTTTGGATTGGAAGGATATTAGGAAATATATCAGACTTAATCGCCCGTTTAAGAGCAGCGATGATAATTGTGTTACAAGTGGGAAATTCAAATTTTCGAAATAAAGAATTGAATGAGGAGTTGAGAAAAGAAAACAATGCCTTTAACGACCATTATAAAAAGTAAAAATTTAACTGATTGAGCATGTTTATTGATTATGTAGTGAATCTGAACTCAATTTGGTTTGTGATAATGAAATATCTTTTTACTTTCATCCGTCTAACTATTTTTTAATGCATGTCCAAAATAGAACTTCAAATCCTTGTCACTTTTACTGAAACACGTTTAGTCATATACCCGAAATTATGTAAAATTAACTTCTTATTATTATTAATTAGAAATAAAGAAAAAAATTATTACGATCTGAACAGAAAAATTACATGCATTTGTTTCTGTAGGGAACTAAAGGAAACAAAACGTTAAGTGGGTGTTCTGTATTTTCTCGTAATACCGGATACGAATATATGTATCTAATAATAAAATAATAAAGTATTATTTTTAATACCATACAATAAAAACGAATCCTATGATCTCGGTCTAATTGATAGTTTATTACAGATATGTTAATATTTGGATTTTTAAATGTGAATGAAATATAAAAAATAATAGTGCTTTTAGACAAGAAATTGTTTACAAATGATTCAATGACTGTTTTTAAACTTTAATGGACGAGGGGTAAATATTTCATTGTCAATAACTTTTTTTCTAGACTTTTATACCGAAACCGGCCACCATGCATCGGTAAGAAGCAATACAACCATTTTCCTTTCAAAATATATGCACTAAGTATGAATGGCTTGTTGAGACTCTTTATAGAATTATAATATAGGTGGTCGGGCCAATTCTTCCAAATAGTCAAAATTTTGTTATTTACTGCAACGTTGCGACAACAGAATTATAAGTGCACTATATATAAAATGAATGAAAAAATCATTTAACCCTGGGACTAATATAGGTCTCCTAATAATAACAGAGATCAAAATGTTAGACCCATTAGTCGGGCTTGACAAGATACAAAGAGACACTTGTCACTTGTCAATGTTAATTTCAATTACAATTATAGAGTTAATTTAATAATACAGTATACAAACTAACACACGTAAATGTCACTCGTCCATCAATAGTTAATGATCAATTGTAATTACATAATCCAATAAATATTACATAGATACATAAAGTTTGATAGTTAAACAGGTGGTGGAATGGAAGTTGTTTGAAGGAATTTATGGATAAGGATTGACGTATGGAGATCGGTAAAGAATTCCAGAAGGAGGTAGCACGAATAACGAAGGATTCACTGAAGTGAATTTTGTGGGCTGGTGATAGTGAAAATTGGTGTGGATATTGAGAAAATGGTTATATTGCATATAATTGAATAAAATAAAATAAATGAAATTTGTGCCTTTGTACAATGGTGTGGTTCTATACAGATTAATTACATATTGCTTCATTGTCAATTTGGACTCACTTTCTGTCTGATTTTGAGCTTCATGGTTTTGGTCACCTCTTCTTCCTCCCCGTACTTCTTCCACCAGGCTGTTCTCTTAAAGTTTAGCAACTCATATTGTTCTTGTCATTTCTTAAGAGAGTAGCTTATTGTGTGCACACTTCACCAATTGAACAGATTAACTCGAGAGGAATGGTTTGCAGCAAGATGGTGGCCATAAAATGGTGGTGAAGTACTGACTGTCAATTGTTTTTTTGTGTTTCAGGAGTTGATCCCTGAACAAGAGGGGATATATAAATCAATAGGTTGAGATCTAAAAACATTTAAACAAAACATTAAAATTTATAACAAATAAAATAAACTAATGAATAAAATATGTAAACTAAAATATATTAAGAAAATTCGACTAGCTGGCCTATAAGTAATTATTTTATTCAGAGATGATTATATTGAAATATTTCCAATATATTCATTCACCTCTCATATTTTACACCTCCATTTCCATGTGTTGTCTTAGAAATTCACTACGATAAATTTGGTAAAAATATATTGCATATAGAATATTTTTATAGACATTTTTACATAAACTAATTGTGAAAACGTTGTATATCTACTTTAAGGTTGTGCAAACTAAGAAATCAAAAATATTTTTCGTTTATTTAGCATTATTCATTTTTTACTTTATAAGTTATAGAAATATACCTATTTCATGAAGGCTGCCCTCTTCCTTCAATCTTTAATGGGTACGAATTGTAATAAATCCAATTGTTTTGTTCAGATATTTTCAAGTATATCCATATAAACACAAAAAAAATCTACAGCTTCCAAACTAATATATATATATATATATATATATATATATTATATTTGCTTGTTTCACAATAATTATTTTGAATTTTTACACACAATAAGAACTACTGCCATTATTTGTTGTTGTTTTTTTGTGTTTCACCCCATCCCCAATCGAAATGAAAAGTCTACACCTATGGTTCTTAAGACTTGGAAAATGAAAACACTAAGAAGGAATTGCCGTAGGGAGATTGGATGGATCCACTTCAACTATATTGAGATCTATCAACATTTTATCATTTTAACTCACAGAAAAAATTGATATTCTGTGAAAAAGCCGTTGTTACTTAAAAAACCCCTGGGACAAGCAGAAAGTTGAGTTAATCTGTCCTTTTAGTATGCTTGAAGGGTTTGCCTCAGTTAGCTCCCCGACTTGACACATAGATGACATCGGCTTGTCTATGGCCTCATCTTTTTGAAAGTATTTATGTATTATAGTTAGATGGTAGGTTGCGAAAGTTAATATTGAAAATAATCAACCGAAAGAAAAACAAGACTAGTATTTTTTCATCTTGAAGAATTTATTTCCTTTATTCGTATTCTTAACCAACACTACCAACTCCATGGTCTCTTCGATCGTACCACCGCTCCCTCAGACAGCAGTTTTTTTTTTTTTTTAATAATAATATTTTATTTATTCTGGGACGAGTTCTTTTAGAATAATACAGAAAGACAGAAATGTGGGCTACAGAGCCTCAGAGATACATAAACAAAAATACAGAGTAATTAAACAATCATAGTAAAAAATTATAAGTTACTTTTTAATTTTAATCAGTTAATAATAAAAAAATAAAAAAATGAAAAAAAAAATAATGAAGAACAGACTAATAATTTATATACATATTTACGTTATTATCTATTTACAATTTCATGGGGACTGGATAGATAAGAAATGATTGAACAGGCGGGATGTAAAGGTATGAAGGGTATTGGATTGACGAATGTAAGAAAGATCCAAAGGAGTTTGGATCGGATAATGAACGGTTCGGTGGGTCCTTATGTATAAATCAGAAAACCGGGAACGAATATTTCGGGAACAAACAGGGTTTGAATTGAAGGAGCTCGGAGATGTATGAAGGACGGTGGGATTGGATGATGAATCGTACAAAGCAACTTATCAAACGTTTTATTTTCGCCTCTAGATCTCCAGAGACGACCATATACCGTACAGCAATATTCAAAGTGGGAAAAATTAAGGAAATAACTGGATTTCAAAGGTAAATAGGTGACGAGAATAATTTAGACGTTTTAGGATGGAAATGGTACGGCGGAAAATATTGGATACATGGTTTTTCCAGGAAAGCGTTTGATCAAAGGTTATTTCAAGGTTTTTGATGGTGGGGTAAAATTTGATGGGATTATCATGCAGGAACAGAGTTAAAATAATAGGAACTGTTTTAAGGAGGTGATTGGAGCCTATTAAGATTGCCTTCGTCTTTTCCGCATTCAACTTCAACTTGTTAGCTCTCGCCCAATCACAAATTCTATCGAAGTCTTCTTGAAGTTTATCTTTCGTCCATTTCTTGATTTAATTGACGTCAAACAAATGGAGAAACAGGATAATTTTATATATTTTATTTAATACTAGACCTAAATATGAGTGAGCTGTTCAGTTGGATTCAAAGAAAATTTTGTTCATTTATTTACGTACCCAATTTCTACAAAACTTGATTTCTTTATAGATAATGATTTATCGTAATGGAACTCCTCAACATAAACTAAATAGATAATTCTACAACATAAAAGAGAAAGAGGTTTAATAATTCAAGAAATAAATAGACCAGCTGTAAACAAAATGCTCTAGAAATGTAAGACTAGTTAAGGCAGATATGGGAGGAAGAAACTATCCCTAAGGAGGGGGGGGGGAAGAGGATTTATGGTGGCCATTTACTGAAGGAAAGGGGACCCAATTAGCTGCAACAACCATCTAGGCATTTTGTTCTTATTTCAGTCTGGAGAGTCCCTTCATTGTCCCGTACCGCACACTAGTGTCACAAGTAGAGAACAATCTCGGCTTGTTTTTTGTCCAAAACTCTGTCGTAATCCCAACCGTTTTCTCATCTTTGATTCAGCGTCGTCATTTTTTGCTCCACACCATTTTCATGAAAACGATATCGCACAGCCTATCTCATTACTATAGATATATATTGCTATAAAGATATCCATGCCTTAATACTATTCTGACTGATTAAACTTTATTAATCTATTTAGCTTTGCCTTGCCTAGAGATATCAAGTTTTTTTAAAGACGAGGAGTAAGAGTGGGTTGTGAAATGTTTCTGTTTAGTAGGCGAACAAAAATCACCTTTCCTATCTTGATTATTTTATCTTTTATATTTATAGTTTTGGATATGCACGGTTAATTATCCTATGTGGTATTTCTTGCCTGATGAAATTATTATTCAGCTTCTGACGGTGAAGAAATTGTAAGTTTTAATATATAAAAAGCTGATGGTCCCCAATGTTGAAATCTGCTCTTTCCTTTAATATTTGCTGATAAAACATATTAATATTCAGTGATATTAAAGGCTGTCCAAGGCTATCTAGCGAGACACAAGTTAAGATATTTTTTTTTTTGGATATACACTCCGGTATCTTGGTTTTCTCTTAGACAGTCGTCTAACGTGGAATCCACATACGAGACTTAAAGGACAGGAACTTAATAGACGATATGGCCAGCTATATAGACCACTGAATAGAAAATCTTAACTATCTATTGAAAACAAATTACTGATCTATTAGACAATACCTACGGACTAGAACTGTGGGGAACAGCTAAATGTTCTAACATCAAAAACATTCAATCCTTCCAGTCTAAAGTCCTCCGTACAATAGCCGATGCTCCCTTCAATAACCAATAAAACCCTGCAATATTCCATTAATTCTTGATCTTATCCCAGAAAAAATTTCACCAGAATCTTACTCATCACCCAAATCTCGTAGTACGATTCCTAGCAAGCTCCACCCATCCCTACAATCATTCTCGGAATTTAAAGCGGCAGTGACCCCGAGATCTTTTGTAAATATGGATATATTGGAGTTCTAGCAATGGCCAGATTCTCCACTCAAGTCATGAGTGTCTTAGGCTGTAGCGCTCTTACTCATCCTCCACTGGTTTTAAATACCAGTGAAGTGGTTGAGGGAGAAGCGCAGGGATCTCCTAAGCCTCTATATATATATATATATATATATATATATATATATATATATGTATATATATATATACATAAGTAAGTAAAAATAAAAATAAAAGTAAAATGTTTTGTTTTTTTCACTCTTCTTATAATATTTTATTTTGTTCTTATTTCTATGTATTCTTTTGTTATTACTTTATTTATTTATGTTTATATATAGACGGTCTACTCTTTGAACTCTATTATAAGTGTCCTTAACTGAGACAGATTGTAATATCTTTCAATAAAAAATTTTGGATACCTTTAAACTGGGGTATATAAGTCGGTACGATTAGGAAACAACAATTCGAATAAACATGAAAGTAAACACTGAACATTTAGAGCCAATATTTCATACTGAAATGTAGTTATTTGATTTCCTGAGTAACGGCTAATAAATTTCAAACCTTTTAGTTAATGCTCATTACAAATATCGATGTAAATCTTTTTGAACTGCACTCATTGCCATAATTCCTTTCACAAAGTTTTAAAATATTAGCGTAGGCCATTAATGCCCTGCATGCACAAGTCACGTTAGCTTCGGTTATATTACTTTTTATTTATGATTTTTATTTCTAAAATAGTCTGTCCTTCTTATTTTGAATTAATTTTGGTTATTTCTTTGAGGCTCGTAAATAAAAACTAATTTTATCGAAAGGATTATTTAAATTTACCTCCTTCCAATTTTCATATATATTTTTATTTAACTGCGGTATGTTTTTACTATTCATTTTACGTGAGATGTAATAACCGTCTTGATTCGTATTATCTCTTATATCAGACCATAATTTCTCCTTATGAGAAACCGTCGCTTTTTAAATTCATAAATTAATCATTTTTACGCCTGTAGAACATTAAACACGATTTTTATCTTGGCGATCTGTGATATCTTTGTACAGTTCGTTACAACAAACCGTGTGATGTAATATTACAAACAGTAAGTAACACAAGAGGCCGAGAATGTTAGGGTATAGTAACATTAACATTATTTGGCGCCGCACAGTGAGGCGAGCATATAGGTTCCAAGGCTAAACGGGATGCACGTAACTTTAAAAATAAATTGCAACAGAAGGTTTCGTCTTAGGATCGTACGCCTCAAACAAATACAATAAATAATTTGGTTAAAACGATAAAATATTGTGCTCTTGGAGGAAAATACAACAATCAAATTATCAAATTTCAAAAAATAAATTGTTTGATCAAGAATGTAAAAAAACCAAGGAACAGTTCCTTTAAAAAATTGAATATATTTAGAAATTTCAATTCAATACCAGATAAAGAAGTATATAAAAAAAAATAAAGTGGAATACAAGAAACTTTGTATAACAAAGAAGGCGAATTGCTATATAAATTTGTGAAATTCCTTTTATCAAGCTAGGGACTCAAAACATTTTCGGGAACTTGCAAAACACTCTGAAATTTTCTAAATTTGTAAGCGGGAACAACACAACACCAGAACAATGGATTGATCACTTTGTAAGACTCCTAGAAAGGAAACCATTCGAAATCAGTTATGTTTTTGTTTGTTTGTTTTGTTATCTAGGCACAAAAACATCCAGGTCATCAGCGCCGGATCAACTAAATAACACTACTTTTGTACTGTTCAGGTGGTTGGTACAAAAAATAATAATAAATAAGGATAAAAATTAAAAAAATAATAGAATAAAATAAATAAATAATGATAATAATAGACTCTTATAGATAATAAGATAAAATAGATAAATAAATAAACTTAAAAAAAATAGCAATAAATTAATTGAAATAAATAAATAAATGAACTTTTATAATAAAAATAAATATATAAATAATAAATAAATCTGCAAAGGATCATTAGTTATAAACTTGTCATATATGTTTTAATAGTATTAAATTATTATAAGAATATCATATATGATTATATTATAAGAATATAATCCTTGACTCCCTGGGAATTATCCTCACCATCCTTCATGGGGGGAGGCATGCCTGTTTTACAGCATTTTTACATTATTTATTGACCACGTCCACTGCACTTTATGTATTTGTATGCATGTTATAAATTAGGTTAGGAAAAGAGAGGAGAAAATCTAGGGAACGAGAAAAATGTATAGAGTGAGAGAAGGAACAGAAAGCGATGTATAATGCTAATAAATAAATGAAAGAAATAGTAAAAATAAAATAAATAAATAAAAATAAATAAATAAAAATAAATAAATAAAAATATAGGAAAAAAATTATGATGAAAAAAAAAATATATATAGATAAAAAAAAAAAATTGTATATTATGCTCATACATGTTGTTAATACTGTATAATTGTATATTAGTTTTGGAAAATTGTCTGTAGCGATTAATAAGTATGCTGTGTTTAAAGCAACCCAATGTAATTGGGCAGCACCCTTTTATGATAATAAAGTGATTCTCTCTCTCTTTTTCATTGTCAGGAACTTTATAACTTTGGTAAGGATTTTTCCATGATTTCCCAGGGATGCTGATATATTCTGAGGTATTCCAAAATCTTTTAATCTTGCGGTGTAAAAAGGGCACTCTTCCATAACATGTTTTATAGTTAATGACTGGTCACAATTTTGACATCTGGGGATAAGATCTTTTGTTATGAGGTGGAGGTGTGTCAGTCTAGTATGTTCTTAATATAAATACTAACGAATATTTAGATAAACCATTTGAATTGCCACAGTTAAAACAAGCACTGCAAAAATTTGGTGTAATGACAGAATTCCATACGAATTTAATATAATAATAATATATATTAATCTGGAGATATACCGGAAATCTTCCAGAAATTTATAATTTTCTCACTGTCTAAGAAAAATTATATAAATATTCCACAAAATTATAGAGAAATTTCATTTTTGTATACAATATCAAAACTATTCACTGCAATGTTACTTCAAAGAATAACATCATGGTCTAAAATTAATAATTAATTTTAATAATATATTGTGCGAGAATCAAGCTGGTTTCAGAAATGGTTATAGTACAATAGATAATATTTTCAACCTGATAAATTTAATAAAAACTAAACCTGTGAAGAAGAGAAGCAAGATGTACGTTTTTTTTATTTATTTTTTTTATTTTAGTTGAGCATTTTACTTCCCAGATAGAAATGCAATGTTTTATACATTAAATGAAATTGGCTTTTCAAAATTAAAAGAATAAAATCAAAATTAATTATAAAATATGTAAACTAAAGTCAATAAAAAAATAGGAAAAGTCGACTAGATGACTAAGCTAAGGCCTAGAAGTAGGTACGCATATATTTCACCAAGCCCGGTGTTCCTATTATTGAAATTTTATCTTAATATGTAGCAACATGTCCTAGGATTTTATGATATATTCATGTGGAACCTTCCATTTTTACGGGAGGATTTTATCACATTTCTCGCGTCAAATTTGAGGCAACGGAGAATTGAGAGTTCATCTCGCTGCCTCGAACCTTAAAATAAAAATAAAATACTCATTTCAAATATAATAATAATATAATAATAATAATACTTTTAAGTATTGTACCACCCAAATAAACTCCTCCAAAAAGGTAGTCTCAAGCTCTACTGGGATGAATCGATAATAACTGACCATACTGTGCGTCACAATAAACCAGACATCCTTCTGATAGACATGAGAGAGAAAAGAGCAGAGCTTATTGATGTCGGGATCCCCAATGATAATAATATAAGCTCCACTGTTGGAGAAAAACTGAGAAAATACCAGGAACTGGCAATCGAACTGAAGGAAATATATCATTTGGGGAACGTCACCACCCCTCCAATTATAATATCCTCCAATGGATTGATACCAAAGACAACAGTGGCAGGCACGATGGGATTAAAATTACCTCTTGAAGTGCTGAAAGAGGCTCAACACTCAGTTCTCTTGGATACGGCTCGTATTGTTCGAAAGTTTTTAAATATCTAAAAAAGTAATAGATATTAATCTGAAGTGGCTGGACTTCTGGTCTCCCACCTCAGAAACTTACCCCGCAAAGCGAGAATAAAGAATGGAAATAATAATAATACTTTATTTATTCTGGGACGAGTCCCTTTAGAATAATACAGGAAGACAGAAATGAGGGCTAAGGAGCCTCAGAGATATATAAATAAAAATACAGAGTAATTGAACAGTCTTGGTTAAAAAAAAATAATATATATATATATATATATATATACACATATGCATATAAGTTGCTTTCCAATTTTGATCAGTTGATAATAAAAGAAATAAAAAAAATAGATAAACAAAAATTGGAGTAAAAATAATGAAGAACGAACTAATAATTTATGTACATATTTTCAGTAGTATCTGTTTACGATTTTATGGGGACTGGATGGATAAGAAATGATTGAACAGGCGGGATTTAAAGGTAGGAAGGGTATTAGATTGACGGATATGGGAAGGGATGGAGTTCCATAGAGTGAGGATCGGATAATGAACGATTTGTCGAAAGCAGCGGTTCGGTGGGCCCTTATGTATAAATCAAAAGACCGAGAACGAGTATTGCGGAAACGAACAGAGGATTTGAATTGAAGGAGCTCGGAGATGTATGAGGGACGGTGGGATTGGATGACTTGAAAGAGGAAGGATGCCAGGAAATACTTACGACGGTAGGAGCGATAAAGCCACTTTAACTCCGCGTAAAAATGGGAAACAGAGGCGTTCCTTGGGATCCCGAAGATAAATCGTACAAAGCAATTTATCAAACGTTTTAGTTTCGCCTTGAGATCCCCAGAGAGGCCCCCATATACCGTACAGCAATAGTCAAAGTGGGGAAAAATTAAGGAAGTGACTAGGAGGCTACGGGTTTCAAAAGGAAATAGGTGACGGGAGTAATTAAGACGTTTTAGGATGGAAATGGTACGGCGGGAAATATTGGATATATGATTTTTCCAAGAAAGCGTTTGATCAATGGTTATTCCAAGATTTTTGATGGTGGGGTGAAATTTGATGGGGTTATTATGTAGGAACAGAGTTGGAATAGTAGGGACAGTTTTAAGGAGATGATTGGAGTCTATTAAGATTGCCTTTGTCTTATCCGCATTCAACTTCAACTTGTTTGTTCTTGCCCATTCACAAATTCCATCTAGATCTTCTTGAAGTTTTTCTGTAGATAATAGGTCGGAGGGCGGAAAGGAAAGGTATATTTGGAAATCATCTGCATAGATGTGGTATCGGGAGTGACGGATCTGGAGGGGAAGACCATTGATGTAAATAGCAAACAGAGTAGGAGAGAGAGAGGAACCCTGAGGGACACCACAGGAGAGGGGAAGTGTGTTTGAAGGAGGTTGATCAGGGACTACTACATACTGGGATCGAAAAAAAAATACGTAAATAAAAAAGAAGAAGGATGAAAAAAATCTACTGACATATTATGATTATATGGTTCGTATATATAATCGTATACACTCATTATTTTTGTACATAATATAAACTCCCGAGACTTTTTTGGAGGATCCATCGCTCCTCCCCCCCAAAAAAAAAATGACTACAACTAACTGTTACAAAGCTTTTATTTCTTGTTTTTCTTTGATCTGGAATAATATTAATAAACCCCATTGCATAAACACACTTTTTAGGCATAACATAGGCTTTATCGTTTTAGTTACCTGTTTCGTTTACATGTTCAAAAACTCTAAATTTGTGCATGTAATGTAATAATAAGACATCCTTTGCTTAATTTTCTATTTGTGCTCCTCGCTAACAAAAATTTTTATTTATTTTTTTAATTAGCAGACAAAATTTTTGCTGTTAGGTTAAATTAGGAAGAGATTGGAGTTGGGATGGAACACTAATTAATGATAGTGAGAGAGAGCAGCATTGGTAACAAGTCAATTAGCTGGAGGACATTAGATCAACTCGCTAAGTCACCAGTACATCCCTTCACGGCCCAATTAATCCTGCCCCCTTTCCTCATTCTACTATAACCTAACCTTACGTATCAAATGCCCCCTGAATAAAAAGTTATTTAATTATTTAACGTCCAAACGATGGTTCACAATGTATAGTTATTCAATGGCGTTAACCGAAGGATTTTCAGATTAAACAAATCAGATATTTGTTCTTGCTCTGATTTTTTTTTTTTTTGTTATTGTTTAGGAAACTTTTACAATTATGGCAAAATAACTCTCATGAGTTTCAATGAGGCAACATTCTAAATTGTATGGTAACATTCTAGTTTGTAAGCAGTGGACTGTATCTTAAGGGATTGGAGGTTAATGATTGTGCAAAAAAATAGGTTGCCGTTCATATGCCAACCTACATATTTTTTACCTTGGAGGGCCCCCTACCATCGGTCCTTGCTGGTTCACTGCTGGTCAGGTAGTGCTTTCGAGGCTGCGAATCTCTCTCAAAGCTTAAGTGTTATCTTTTAGACCTGCCCCCACCACTCGCCGTAACGCGGGAAATTTAACTGGAAACCATTCTTTTGCCAGTCAGTAATTGTAACGAAGTTTTGACGTAAGTCGTAGTCATCAGTTCTACATTTAAACAAAAATAATGCCTGGAAAACGTATGACCTTGACCAGATAGGATCTGGTTCAAGATAGCATTCAACTTTTAATAATTTATAATAATTTGATCCTAATAAAATATTTAAAATTGTTTACGAAATTCAAATTTGCATTCATTGCCTTCATCTTCACATCTCGCACGCATTTCATGATGCCATTGTTTACAGCCTTACAAAATCTTCATTGCAACATGTATTGCCATTATCTTCATCATTGGATTGGTTAGTTGGTCGTTTTGATGTTATAGGCGCAAAACATCTAGGCCATCAGCGCTTTATCCATAAAATATTATTATTAAAATATTTAGCTGGTAGGTTTAATACAAAAAAATTAAATAAATAATAAATGAAAATATATATATATATATATATATATATATATATATATATATATATATAGAGAGAGAGAGAGAGAGAGAGAGAGAGAGAGAAAGAGAGAGAGAGAGAGAAAGAAACTTTATTATGGGACTAAGTCCCTTTAGAATAACAAAATTGTACAAAAGAATAGAATAATGCTGGCCTAAAAGTTTAAAAGAATAAATAAAATTGATATAATAAACTAAAAAGTAAAGAAAACCTTAGGTGAACAAGCTATATACAATACAGATAAAACTATGAACAAAACACTTAAAACTATGAACAAATCAATTAAAACTATGAACAAAAACATATATAAGGATAGAACAACATAAACATACACTTTGAAAAATGAAGAACGAAAAAGAGATAGAATAAGTTCATTTCATAAAAAAACTTTATTTGTATATATATATATATATATATATATATATATATATATATATATATATATATATATATATATATATATATATATATATATATATATATATAAAAAAAAGTTAGTTATAATTGAATAAAAAAAATAGATGTATTGAAATTCCTACATCGAAAATAGGAAATGCATGTACTATATCTTACAAAGTATTATCGTACGATTATATGATTGCTACACAATACACATATAGTGTTAATAGTTAGCTGGTATCTGACTGTTACCAGTCAGATACTGTTAATATAAAATTTAAAAAAAATTAAAAATAAAAATAAGTAAAAATAATAGATAAAAAATATATACATATGAAAAATAAATAAATAAAAAATAAGTAAAATAATAATAATAATAATAAAAATAAATAAATCAAATGAGGAAAAAAAGGTAATATATATATACATATATATATATGAAAAAAATTAAAAAAAAAAAAAAAAGATAAATAGAAATTATTATTATAGTTCTTTTATTAAGTTTACCCTTGTTAGAAATGTTATTATTTTGCCTCTTCTATTGCTGTCGTTTCATAATTCTAGTGATATATTGTGTGATATTTTTAAGTCATTTAATTTACGCCTATAAAAGGGACAATTCACCATTGCAAATATCTAGTCTTCTTCAAAATATCACTTTTCATTTAAAGAGCTATATATATTAGGGCCAGTTAGTTTGAGCTGTATATATTATACTCTATGTATTTGTTTGTTGATATTTTTATTTATTGAATAATAATGTAACCTTGTACGTCCAAGTTCAATAAGTATTATTACTAAAGGTATTCATTTCTGCAATAAATAACAAATACAATACAATACATATATAAATAATAAGAATTAAATAAATTAAAAATGGATCAACGCATATATGAAATAATAATAATAACTTTTTCATTATTTCGGTTTGACCTTTGTTCTTTTTATAGTGATTCAAATGAATAGGCAAATGAGTCACTACAATATTAATGATAAAAGTAAAATAATACCTGAATTTTACTAATAAAACGATATATACAAAAGTAATAATAACAAAATTAGTAGATAACAAAAAGTTAATTAAATTCCAATACCAACCAATGATAATAATAAAAGTCATCTAAAATTCAATCAAACCGATCCAGGCTTTTAATCTTCGGGAAGGATTAGAAGGATAGTCGGAGATCTGGATAGGGATTGAGATGGAGGATTTGGATGATGAATAAGATTCCCATGATAGTTTCTAAATTTGGATGGGATGATGTCAAGGAAATGTGGGATTTCGAAGTAATGATGTTAGCTCTGGTTTGTGACATCATATGACATGAAATGAAATAGAAATAGTTTTATTACCGTGGGATTGATATCCTTTTAGAACAAATTATTATTATTATTTTTTTTTTCATACGCCTAAGTAACGCCTGCTTCATTAGCCATGCATCTCTTGTAGTCCAATACAGTTTTCCTCTCCGAGCATAAGGGCTATCCATTTCATTAAAGGAACACTTTATGTCCTGTAATGCAGGGCATGTATCAAGATATTCTCCTGTCATCATGTCTAAGGAACATAGAGGGCATGTCGGGCTATCTTTTACACCGATGCGGTGGAGGTGCTTCTGAAGGAAATCATGGCCTGTGAGCATTCTATAGCATGCTACGGCTTGCCCTCTAGGAAGGTCTCTAGTAATCCTGCCACTTTCTTCTAGCAACCCACTCCATCGTTTCCTTTCAATCGTTCGCACGTATTTCTCTTTCAGTGAACTTTGGAGGATCTGTTTTATGATTCTTTTTGTTGAATCCATGCCCAGAGGAATATCTGGGTTGGATCATTCCAGAACCTATTCTGGCCAGTTTGTCAGCTTCATCATTTCCGTGGAGCCAGCAAGGGCCTGGTATCCACTGGAAAGCGACTTCATTATAATTACAAAATAAATAAATGACACACACTTCTTCCGTTCTCTATCCTCCTGTGTTCTCTAATTCTTTTGTCTCTGTCCTACCGGTAAAAAATCATTTGCAGGCTCTTCCAACAGAAATGTTCTTGTTTGCTTCCTCATTGAATATTATCGAATATTTAATTTTAAAAGTTCCTTACAATTTAGACATGGGATCAGCCCGTGCAAAGCTTTTACATACGGTTGGATAAAAAGAAAAATCAATGCAAGAAGAGAGTTGATTTTTCTTTGATTGAAACTGGACAAAAATCCATTAACAACCAGTAATGCTAACATTTTAGTAATTTAATTAAACTGTTTCAGACAATAGGGTAAAGGCACCAGTTGTAGATATCAAACCAGTATTATACACATGAAACTTTAACTTAAAAAAATAAGAGTTGGAACCACAAGAATGATTTGAATTTGCTGTATTTTTTTATATTATTATTGAAATTAACAGCTGTATAATGATAAATCCAACTAGTAAATATGAAATAAGTAACTTTACATGTACAACATTTACATGTATGAAGAGAAACTAGCCATTGGTAGCACTCCAATTATATTTCTATATTAGAAGGCCCCGAGAACATCTTCTTTTCAGACGCCTCGGAGCAAAAACAAGAGGGTTCGGATGGTTCAGAAGTTTATTATGGAAGGATAGGTATCTGGATTGAGCTAAATCGGAAACATATGGCACATTAAGGTCGTTATGGATGATTTTATTTGTGACAAAGTAGGGAGCGTTTAGGATTTTACGAAGGATTTTGGATTGTAGTGATAGGATACGAGAGGAATTTTTGCGGGACTTGGTTATTTTGACTCAGGGGACCTCAAAACATGTATTTCCGTTCAAAACTCAGATTCGAAATTTTTCACAACCGCAATACTTTCCCTTACTATATATTCCATATACAAAGTGAAACTAATATATGTGTATCTACTTCGTTGTTCGTTCCCAGTTTGTCATTATTTTTTTAACGTTTTCTCTCTTGGTGTAATTGGGTTGCCTGAAAGTCTCTGCTTGAGTGTCAAATATTAATATTTCACAATTATTTTGACAATTTCCGGAATATCAGGTAGTTAATGTTGTGTAGTTAGTACAACTTTGACACTGATATTTTTATGTGCCAACAAATTTATTTGATTGTGTTTAGAAGTTTTTATGATTGTGTTTAGAAGTTTTTATTTTATTTTATTTGTTTATTATTATTATTTTTTCTTTTCTTTTTATTTATCTTCTTCATCAGTATTATTTATTTACTTCTTATATTTATATTTATTTCTTTATTATTTGTATATATTGTATGAATGAGAACTTTTAGCCCTAATGCTTATAGCCCTCCAGCAGTGGCTGCATGTATTATTATTCAATAAATAGATTTAAAAAAAAAAAAAAAATTTATTCAGTTTTTGGCAGAACGATTTATATTTTTTAATATTTGTAATGAATATTTGTGGTTGCTGCAGTTCTTTGGAAGCTTGTGTTGCTTCCATATTTTCGAAGGTTAGGCTTTATAATATCTGATTCGGTGTAACGAAGGGTGATTCTTCGGCGATTGTTTGGTTAGAAGTGCCAGGTCAGGCCTTTTTTTAAAAAAACTGAGCTGACTGGTCTGCTAAGTGTAGTGTTCCTTTTTGGCTGTCCTGTATTTTGTTCCATCGGTGAAGAACGAGAAGTGTTTTAACTCCTCTAGCGCTGTTTTGTCCTTTTATCTGACATCAGCATGTGGAAATATCTCATGATCTATTAAAAATAGTTGAAGAAAGGGAAGAAAATAAATAAATTTTATATTATTATTTATTGAACACGTCCACTGTACTTTATGTATTTTTTATGTATTAGGTTAGAAAGATAAAGGAGAGAATATGAGGAGTGGGAAGATGTATAGGGGAAGAGAAGGAAGAGAAAGGGTACAGAATGATAATAAATGAATGAAAGAAATAGTAAAAAAATAAATAAAAATAAAAAAAAATAAAAAAATAAAATAAAATAAATAAAAAAATAAAAATAATAATAATATATATATATATATATATATATATATATATATATATATATATTATATATATATATATATATATATATATATATAAGTTAAGGTACGGAGCGGGACAGTATTAGCGTTAATACCAAATGCAGTGATGTAAACAATCTCAGAAGGTATTTATAGAGGATTAGAAGGAGAAATAAACCAGTCTTGATTTCGTCTTCATGCGTGTTATTTCTTAACCCTAGTACTTTTTTTTAAGTGTTTCAAGCTCGCTACGCTTAACTGGTGCCGAAACCCGGGACGGTAATAGAGGTACGTTTTTTTTCTCAATAAGTGAAAACTTTTACGAGGATGCCTGAATTCGACCTGAGGCAGCCGGCTCCTATGAATGTGCCGGAGATCCCTCCGTTACCACAGGGAACTTTAGCCGCAGCGCATGCGAACGCGATTGAGTGGATGAAGATCAGGGTAGCTACTTCACAGGACCTGAGGAAGGCTATATTCGATCTTGAGCGCTTCACTGGAGAGACAGGTGAGCTGAACCACTTTCTAAAAGGGGGAGATCGGATCGTGACGAGGATTAATGCGAAGATAGACGAGAATCTCGTCAATGTCGAAGACGCGGAGGCCCTTAAGGCAGCACTTGTGTGCAGGGTTAAGCGGAGTATACTGAACCAGATTCAGGCCGATGAAGAGACGCCGTGAGAGACGGTCAAGCAGCGACTGAAGAAAGTCTATGGAGGCGGCAGATGGACGACCGAGGAGGACATCTTCCAGATGTTCCGCGAGGTGAGGTCTTCACGGCAGTCTAATGGGCAGTATGCGGCGACGCTCATAGCGCTTTATAATCGGATTACGGAAAAAATGCGGGAAACAGCAGGCGCTCCGGAGGTGGAAGCAAAAATGGCCTTTTTGTCCACAATATTAAAGGTCCAACTGGCGAAGGAAACCGGGAAGAAGGACGGCTTACCCCGGGAAAGAACATTTATTGAGTGCGCTCAAGAGATGGTAGACTCCAGCGCCCGAGAGGAAGAAAGCCGGCTAGAGGTGGAGGAGTCAGGCTGGAATCGGATCAGCTATAGGAGGCCTAGGAGTACACCGGTGACCTGGAGAAGGAGAGAGTCCGCATACAACGGAAGAGAGAAGCACATGGGAGCGGAGCGAAGACCAGGGCAGAATAGAGCTAGGGCTAGCCAACGGAAGGAAGACAGAAAATGTCACGGCTGTGGGAAGAGCGGATACTTGGTGGCACAGTGTCCCCGCACGAAATGCTTCGAGTGCGGGACGGAAGGACACATTGCGAGGCAGTGTCCGTATATTTACTCGAGAAGGGACAGGGAGCCGCAACGAGCAGAGCCGATGGAGGTGAATGCGCAAGGTCTGAGGAGGAGAAGGGTGCAGTCCAGGAGACGTGACTCATCGACGGAGGCTTCAGAAGAATCTGCAACCACCGAGACCGAGGAAGAACCAGAGGACCCAGTAAGCCGGGAAAACGAGAGGAGCGGAGAAGGGAGGAGAGGCAGTGGAAGAAGCGGACGGCGGCCAGCAGTAGAGAGGATCTGAGGAGAGTGTCAGGCGAGAGGTGACCGCACGCTAGTCAATTATAGCATTCGAGAGAAAAGCTGCTGGTTACCAATAATAGAGGCGAGAGGAGTGAGGTGCCTGGTAGACACCGGGAGCTCCAACACCATTATGACGCGTGGAGTGTTGGAGAAGCTGTACGGGGAGAGAGGACACTCCAAATCAAGGTATGTAGTTGTAAGTTAATCACCCTGGGTGGCCCGTGTGGAGTGGAAGGGGAAGTGGAGATAGGATTGAGGGGATGGGCGGCCAGGGGAGGTAAACTTACGGTGCATGTGGTGGGAGAAATGCCCCGGGAATATCAGGCAATTATAGGTTGTGACATGCTGGGAAAGGTGGGCGTGCGAATCTCGAATAGAAGAAGGGAGTGGAGAATAAAAATAGGGAATGTGAACTATACGAGCAGGGCAGCAATAAAGTATGAGGTCGATAGGGCGCGCATAGGAGCTATAAGTCGAGCCGAGGATTGGAGAGTTACAGTGAGAAGGGAGTTCGAAGACGTTTTCTTTAAGGAGGGGATAAATTGGGGGTGACAGGTAAAACGGTGCACGAGATCCCTTTAAAGCACGAGAGGGTAGTTTACGTGAAAGAGAGGAGATATCCGCAGGCGCTGCGTCAGCACATTAGGGAAGAGTTGCAGAGCTTAAAGAACCAGGGCATAATCGTGGATAGCACGTCGCCGTACAACAGTCCGCTGTGGGCAGTGAAGAAGAAAAGCGCACCGGGAGAGAGTAAGGAGAAATACCGAGTCGTGATCGATTACCGCAAATTGAATGAAAATACGGTAGACGAGAAATATCCAATCCCGAAGTTTGAAGACATTTTGGATAGGCTAAGCGGGGCAACGGTGTTTAGCACCTTAGACTTAAAGGCAGGATACCATCAAATTCGAATGCTCCCGAAAGACCAGCCGAAGACGGCATTTACATTCGAGAGAGGGCACTACGAATTTACTAGGATGCCGTTTGGGCTCAAGAATGCCCCTATAACATTCCAGCGGTTGATGGACGAGTTTCTCAGAGGAATTGATGAGGGAGTCTGTCAGATTTACATGGATGATTTGTTGGTGTTTAGCAAAACCGAGGCAGAGCATGTGGAGCACCTACGGAGTGTGTTCGAGAGAGTGAGGCAATTTGGGTTGAAATTGTCAAACGAGAAGTCGGTGCTGGGACAAGACCGCATCAATTTTTTAGGCCACACGATTTCAAGCGAGGGAGTCAAACCAGATGTGCAGAAGGTGGAGGCAATTCGGAAAATGGAGATCCCTCGGGACGTTAAAGGGATTCGCAGGCTGTTGGGTACCCTCAACTATTATAGAAGATTCGTGCCCGAAATGGCGGAATACCTCGTGCCCCTTAACAACTTATTAAAGAAAGGCAGAAAGGTAATAGTGACCCCTATAATGGAGGATAATATTAGGAGATGCATGGCGAAACTGCAAGAGGAACCAGTGTTGGCATTTCCAGATTTTTCGAAAGTATTCACCATAACGACAGACGCTAGTGAATACGCGTTGGGGGCGGTGTTGTCACAAGAAGGGAATGGGGGGGAGCGCCCCGTAGCGTATGCCAGCAGGCGGCTTACGGACGCAGAAACTAGATATAGCGCGCTGGAAAGAGAACTGTTGGGGATTGTGTGGGCGATCGACCATTTTAGACCCTACGTGTTTGGGAGGAAGTTCCGTGTGCACACGGATCATAGACCTCTACAATGGGCAGGCAAGTTGAAGGAGTCCTCGGCTAGAGTTACACGTTGGAAGGAATTCCTGACTCAATACAATTTGGACATCGTTTACAAACCTGGGAAGGAGAACGTGGTGGCAGATTGGTTGTCAAGGGCGATCACCATAAATGCTATAGAGGAAGACACGGGAGAATTTTCCAGGGATGTGAGACAGTTCCGGAGTGAGTGGACGCCAGAGGGAGAGGGAGGTCAGATTGGGAATGAGTCCTCAGGACATGAAAGCCCAGAAGAAGAGAGATCAGCGGATATGGAAGAGCGGGAGGAAATCGTCAACGATAAGAACCGCCAGATTATCTGGAAGACCAGGACGTCGGGTCTGATGAAGATTCTATACAGCAAATATGGAAACAGCCGAATAACAACCATTTGGTCACAACCAGGGGCCAGCGGGGACCAGATCTGCAGAGCTTTAAAAGACGCGTCGAAAGCAAGAAAAATTCACCACTTATATGTGGGGAATGAAACGATTTGGGAGAAGATAAAAAGGCTATGGCGCGATGAACGATTGGGATAGATAGGACATTTATCCGGTGTAAGCTGATGGTGGAAACGGTGCGGGACGAGGAACGACAGAAAGAAGTGACTCTTGCCTACCATCAGGGCAAAACGAACCACCGCGGAGTGCAAGAGACATTCCAGGCGTTACGTCGTAGGTATTTTTGGTGGGGTATGAGGAGAACAATCGAGGAAGTCATAGGGGCGTGTGAGATTTGCCTAAGTACGAAATACGATAGACACCCCCCCAGAACAATGCAGGAGGAGACACCCACAGTGGAGGCACCGCTCAGCGACTTGCAGGTGGATACGTTCACGTGGAAAGGGTACAAGTGGGTCACGCTCATAGACCTCTTCAGCAAAGCCGCGATGGCACACCGGGTGCAGGACCGATCAGCAGAGACAGTCTTCGGAGCCCTTCAGACGTGGTTCCAATTTTACGGAGTGCCCGATCGCATAACGTCGGATGGGGGTAGGGAATTCGACAATGCTAAGATCAGAGAGGAAATGAAGAGCTTAGGGGTGAAGTGGCATTTCAACACTCCGGGGCACCCTAAGGGTAGGGGAAGTATAGAAAGACTGCATAGCACTCTCAGTGACCACCTCAGAGTATACCAGGTGGAAAAAGGGCTGGAACCGGACATGGCAATGCGGAAAGCGGTGGCAGCATACAACCATTCGATCCATACGGTAACGGGGTTCTCTCCATTTGAAATCCTCTTCGGACTACGCGGGCGGCAACGGAACTGGGAAAGCACAGCTGTGGATGAGGAAATGACGAGAGCAATCATTAGCAATAAAATGGAATTGGGCAATCTGTGGGAAAAGGTTAAAGGAAAGATAGAGGGAGAAAAGCGTAAAAGAGTGGCGCGGGAGAATTTGAAAGTAAAGGAGATCACAGGGGGATTGAGGATCGGGTCCATCGTGTATCGCAAGATAGGGTCTAATAGGGGGAAGGAATTGCGGAGATATGAGGGGCCATTCAGGGTGATAGTCATTAGGGAGCATAACGTCGTGACTATTGAGAGTGTCAAAGAACCAAAGAAAAGAAGAACGGTTCATATAGAACAATTAAAACTCCCAATTTCAGAGCCAGAGCAACCGTAGAGTTGGAGTGTCCTCCCTCATCTCCGGAAAGAGAATTTTTTTTTTGTGTTTTCATGTATTTCAGGAGATCATTTTTATTTCTTTTGTTTTCTATAGTGTATATATGTGAAGAAACGTGCAGTGAAATGTGTAGTTTGTTTGCAACGAGGACAGTGTATTTTGTTTGGTTATTTATTATGGTATATGAAATTTTTTTTTGTTTGTTGTATGATTACATTGTAAATACTGAACACTCCGTACCTTTGCTACAGTAGGTGCAAGAATTTTTGTAGAGATGTATCTGTTTATTTCCTTTTTGTTTTATTGATTTTATCCATTATTATTTATAAGTTTACGAAGGATGTCCGTAAACTGGTGGGGGGGAGTTAAGGTACGGAGCGGGACAGTATTAGCGTTAATACCAAATGCAGTGATGTAAACAATCTCAGAAGGTATTTATAGAGGATTAGAAGGAGAAATAAACCAGTCTTGATTTCGTCTTCATGCGTGTTATTTCTTAACCCTAGTACTTTTTTTTAAGTGTTTCAAGCTCGCTACGCTTAACTGGTGCCGAAACCCGGGACGGTAATAGAGGTACGTTTTTTTTTCCTCAATAAGTGAAAACTTTTACGAGGATGCCTGAATTCGACCTGAGGCATATATATATATATATATATATATATATATATATATATATATATATAAAAGATTGTATACTATGCTCATACATATTGGTAATCCTATTTAATTGTTTATTAATTTTAAATATTGTCTTTAGTGATTAATAAGTATGCTGTGTTGTTAGCAATCCAATGTAATTGGGCATCACTATTTTATTTATTTTATGATAATAAAGTGATTCTCTCTCTCTTTATGAAGACAAAAAAATAATAGTGAATACCACCAGTTTTGGTGTATTTGACATTAAAATTTGGTAAAATAAACAAAAAAGATTTTTTTCTTCTTTTCACCCCTAGCCATGATCCGTTCATTCTTTTGATTGGGCCTTGCCTATGAATCTGATTTTAGAAAATAATATCCCAAAGGCTAATGTAATAAGTCACTGACATTCTAACAGATACAACTTTCAAAACTTTTCTGATAAGGGCCTTAAAGAGATTACGTCTTTTAGATCTTGCTTACGTCTTGTAAACCTGGCTAAATGGGGTCTGTCTCCATGTTGCGTGTTTATACTGTTGTTAGTAAGTTACTAAAGAAAATATAATTCACCATGTGTCTATACTGCTATATACTCGATCAATAGCAGTTACAGTTAACATACGATTCACTATAACATGGGACTAATAAACTGTATAAATAGAGATACTTTAGAAATATGAAAGAACATAAGTATATATTTATACCAATTATTAGTGCATGTGCAGAACCGAGCTCCATAAACATGTGCTTCCATAAACTCCACGTTGATCATTTTGTTTTGTTGTTTTTTTCTACTCAAACTTCCTTTGTTTTCATTAAAGACTCTTCTTTCTTCCTTTTTCCACCTTTGTCATTTTCTCTTTCCTTCTCCTACCTATTACTAAGTTCAGGTATGTCTATAATCAACAGAAAAAGTTTATTCACAACCTTCCTCAATTAACCGAAAACAATCTGTAGCACAGGTGAATAATTAATATTGTTTCTGAGTGATTTTTAATCTATTGATTACCATCTCGACTGATTAAAATCTTTCATGATTCCTGAGACTTGATATGACAGGTTCTTGAGGAGTTACAAGCTTTTATCACTTTACAAATTAGTACGTTGTTTAATTTCATTTAGAGCGAGTTTTCTTCTTCCAACTATTTCTATATTTTCAATGCTATACTACTTTCATGCATTAATTCGGTTCCATTTTTTATACATGACAACCTACGACGTACCTTGAAACCTTGGTTAAAAGAAATGTCGCATTTATTCAAGCTAACCAAACTCCGGCAAATACCATTGTATCATTATACTCCTACATTGTGAAATAACGTTTGGATGATTAATAATTAGTATGACGTGATAAATCTATTAAGCAATACGATGACCATTAACAATGTACTTAACAACTGTAGGTTACAGCGGTAACAGCGCCGGAAGCACTTTATACGCATTGGATTCCATGTTCGGTTTTCCATTTAAGCTTACAATCGACCAGGGTAGGCAGCTTGAAACTGAAATTTCAAATGGTTTGGAGTTAATTAGACTCAATGCAGAGACGTCCTCGGACTGATATTCATTTATTACTTCGTCGTTTTTGTTATGCTAGATTTTGAAGATGTAGCCTATATTAAGGTTTGTATTTCGAAAGTATTTAACATATTGACTTGATTTCGAAAGAAGGTAGGTTTAAGGATCACCACCTTTCGTTCAAAAAAGAATAACTACAGTCTTCACAATAATCACATTTTTCAGAGGCCAAAAAAAACCGTTAAAATAAAAGTATTTCAATCAGACTTTTTGTGCAATATTTTCTTAATATCTTATGAAACAATTCAAAGCAGAATTCTGATAAAAATTTTTATAGAATGTATATATTTCATTTTTTTTTTCAATTCTTTATTATGATATATAAAACACAAATTTCAAATTTTCTAACATCAAACGTATCCAATCGTTTCAATCTAAAGTCCTTCGAACAATAGTTGATGTTCCTTTCGATGTAACTAACAAAATCATACACCGTGACCTTCATACCCCATTTGGTTTTTATTTAATCCCAAATAAATTTTCCAAATTTCATCAGAACCTCACATACCATCCAAATCATGTAGCACAATCTCTATCTAGCTCCAGCCATCCCTATAATCCTTCCCGGAGGTTAAAACGCCTGTGGCCCCGCGACCTTTGTAAATATGTATATATTGGAGTATTGGCAATGGCCAGATTCTCCACACAAGTCCTGTTGGCTTGAGCGTCTGTTGCTCAAGTGCCCTCCATCAGTCTCCACTGGCTTCCAATAGCAGTGACGCGGCTGGTGGAGAAGCACTGGGATCTCCTGGAGTCTTTCCATGGCTTCCAGATTTGACGGACAAAGGATGATTCAGAGTCCCCTGGGCGAATGTAAATATTGTATATAGGTGTGAATGTGTTTTATCTATTTTAATTTCATTTAGTTTCTATCTATTATTTTTTTTTTATGTACGTTAATTTTCTTATTTCATTTTCTAGAACAATTTTTCTTTATTATCTCTATTTTAGTTGTCATTTGTATCTATATATTGTGTGAAAGTTTAATGTAGCCCTAATATTAATATCCTCCAATGTGGCAGAATGTATTAATTCTATAACTAATAAAAAAAAAAATAATATAAAATTGTGAAATATTACAATCTGTCACATCTAAGAACAATACTAATAGTGATAGATTTTATAGCGGAATCTCTCTGATTATTCACGTGATACAGTTAAAGTGTATATTAGAGCAGTTGATATTTACTGTTGGCATCTTTTTTTTTGTTATTTTAAGAAAAAAAAAAAAAAAAAATTTTTTTTTTTTTTTTTTTTTTTATTTATTTATTTATTTTTCTCTTATGATATGCGGTATGATCAGCAAGTGATGGCCAGTAAGGTGCCCAAGAGGTCTCGGTCAGACGGAGTTAGCTCACCAGCCAAACAAAGGACTCGTCGCTGCCTACGAGAAATACCTCCAGTGACCAAAATGAACACTTCAGAACCAGAACCTCAGCCCCAACCAGGTACGTCTGCACAAGAAACGATTGAAGAATCACCTTTCTTTACTCCAAACCCTTACCAAGTGCTTCAGAGTGACAGAGAAGTAATGGAGTCTGCAGCAATATCCAGAGAACCAAAGCCTCCTCCGATATTTGTGAAAAATATAAAAAATTTCCAGATGTTCTGCACCCAACTAAATAAAATCTGCTCTGGCAGTTATTCATGCCTTAACAGGACCAATGACACCAAAATAACACCTGATTCTGCAGAAGCCTACCGAAAAATAGTGAAGTACTTATCAGAAACAAATGCGAATTTTCACACTTACCAGCTGAGGCAGGAAAGAGCTTTACGAGTAGTGATAAGAAATTTACATTCCTCAACCCCCACTGAAGTTATTAAAGAAGAACTAACGACGCTTGGTTTCAATGTACGCCAGGTAACAAACGTTTTGAAGGAGGACAGGGAGCAGCCAGGATTACGAAATAGGATCCCACTACCATTGTTTTTCGTGGACTTGGAGCCATCACCAGGTATCGAAAAAATATATGATATCACAAGAATATACTACACAATGGTGAAAGTTGAGAAGCCATATCCCAAGAGAGACATCGTGCAGTGCCATAATTGTCAGACCTATGGCCACACGAAGACATATTGCCACCATCTGCCGCGTTGCGTGAAGTGCGGTGAACAGCACAAATCTGTAGAGTGCACCAAACCTATACAAGATCCAGCAGTATGTGCCCTATGCTTGGAGGGACACCCGGCCAACTACAAAGGCTGCCAAATTTACAAGAATCTCAAAACCAGACACCAGAAAAACCGGATTCAAGATGAAGCACTAAGAACAAGAAGAGAGAGAGAGCCTTCCAGAATTGTAAACAATGATGTATCATTCTCCCAACTACTTAGAGGTAAGACTTTAACCGATAAATGTCAAGCCCTGCCACAACAACAACCTCAAACCCAACCTCAAAATCCTCTTCATCCTAATATACCTAACCACCAACAACAAATTCCTCATATTCCTCCTCCTTCAAATGCAACAGATCTCACAAGTTTGTTAGCATCTTTCCTCACCGATTTCAAATCCCTTGTTACTCCACTCATATCACTCCTCACGAATCTCGTATCTCACCTCATCCCTCCTTTGAAAAATCCTTAAATGACTCACATCCCTAAACCCATATCCATTCTCCTTTGGAATGCGAATGGTGTTAGAAATCATACAGACGAACTATCTACTTTACTACTTGACAAGAACATTGATGTGGCACTAATTACTGAAACTCGACTAACCACTAAACAGCACTTCAATATACCACAATACCTGACATATCGTACTGACCACCCTGACGGAAAAGCACATGCCGGTACTGCTGTAATTGTACACCAATCCCTCTCCCATCACGTACTCCCATTACCAATACATGATTTCCTACAGTCCACCGCTATCGTGATAAAAACCTCCTCCTTTCCGGTCACTCTTGCATCAGCGTATTGCCCTCCTAACCGATCCATATCCAATGCCCAATTCAGTTCTCTCCTCGACTCCTTAGGACATCACTTCATCTTGGGTGCAGACCTAAATGCCAAGCACCAACAATGGGGTTCCAGAACCACGAATTCTCGTGGCCGAACCCTGCTGTCTGCACTCAATTCCCAACGTTTTCACCTCCTTTCCCCCAACTCTCCTACCTACTGGCCCACAGATCCCAACCGTAATCCTGATCTTCTTGATTTCTTTATCCACAGCGGCTTAAGTCCCCTCAATTGTTCCATTACACGTCTAAATGAACTTTCCTCTGACCATAGTCCTCTAATCCTTAATGTTTCACTTGAACCTGTTCCCAAACCTTCTCCACCGTCATTCATTAGGGGCCCAGTAAACTGGGACCTTTTCCGCCAAATAATCTCCGATAATATTGATCTCAACATATCCCTCAAAACTCCCGATGACCTTGATAGTGCCGTAAATTCCTTTACTACCACAATCCAACAAGCCGCCTGGACTGCCTCCTTTCCAAAAGACTCCTCCAGAATTCCTATAAAGACCATTCTACCCCAACACCTCCTTAACCTAATCCGCACCAAACGCCGTGCCAGATTATTATGGCAACGTACCCGACATCCTACTGACCGCTGCTCCTATAATTACTACTGCAAACAATTAAAACTGGAATTAGCCACCTTCAGATCACAATCCTTCAACTCCTACCTATCCTCCCTCTCTTCTCGCGACAATTCCCTTTGGAAAACCACAACAAAAATTCTAAATCCTCACCGCATTTCCCATCCTCTCCGACGAGGTGATGGCTCCTGGGCAGCATCTGACGAAGATAAAGCTGAGGAGTTCGCCATTCACCTATCCAATACATTTATTTCACATCCGGAATCCCATCCTGCCCACACCGTAACAGTAGAAGAACTCCTTACATCACCAATCCCACTTTCCTTGCCCCCAAAAGCTATTCATCCTTCCGAAGTAAAATTTCAATTAAAAAAACTAATCCTCCGTAAAGCTCCTGGACATGATCTCCTTACACCTCAAATCCTTCGACAACTTCCATCCAAAGCAGTCATATTCCTTACATATATCTACAATTGTATCCTACGCACCACCCACTTCCCTCTGTTATGGAAACACTCCACTATTATCCTTTTCCCAAAACCAGGAAAACCTCTCAATAGCTCAACATCCTATAGACCAATCAGCCTACTCCCAATCCTTTCAAAAATTTTTGAAAAGATCCTTTTGAAACGAATCCTACCCATTATAGAATCCCAAAATATCCCTTCCCATCAGTTTGGTTTTCGCTCTCAACATTCTACTGTTCAACAAGGACTCCGAGTTGTTGATCATATTTCCTCAGCCCTAGAAAACAAGGAATACTGTTCGGGTGCCTTTCTGGACATTTCACAGGCATTTGACCGGGTATGGCACTCCGGACTGCTCTCCAAGCTTAAAATCCATTTACCTCAGTCCTTGTACCTAGTCCTCCGATCCTACCTCTCTGACCGCTCCTTTCGAGTTCGCTGTGGAACAGAATTTTCCAATATCTACTCCGTTAAAGCCGGTGTTCCCCAAGGCAGCGTCTTGGGTCCCGTGCTTTACATCCTCTTTACTGCTGACATCCCTGTTCATCCCGATACTTTTCTTGCAACATTCGCTGACGACACCGCAATCTTATCATCCAACTCTGATCCCGAAATAGCATCCTTAAATCTCCAAAGTCACCTCACCTTGATTGAGCACTGGTGTAATAACTGGCGCATTAAAGTTAATGAAACTAAATGCCAACATATTACCTTCACACTCCGACGCAATTCCTGTCCACCAGTACTCTTTAATTCCATCCAGCTTCCTTATTCAGACACAGTCCGGTATCTTGGCTTTCATTTAGACCGAAGACTAACTTGGAACCCGCATACTAGACTCAAAAGACAAGAACTCAACCGACGATACGGCCAACTATACCGACTACTAAGCAGAAAATCTAAACTTTCCATTGAAAACAAGCTACTGATCTACAAGACAATACTGAAACCTATTTGGACTTACGGACTAGAACTGTGGGGATCAGCAAAATTTTCTAACATCAAGCGCATCCAATCCTTCCAGTCTAAAGTCCTTCGAACAATAGTCGATGCTCCTTTCTATGTATCCAACAAAACCCTACATCATGACCTTAACATCCCATTTGTCCTAGACCTTATCCCAGAAAAATTCTCCAAATTTCACCAGAACCTTACTTACCACCCAAATCCTCTTGCACAATCACTATCAAGCATCTCCCATCCCTATAATCCTCCAAGAAGGTTGAAACGGCAGTGGCCTCGCGACCTTTTGTAGATTATATATAAATTGGAGTTCTGGCAATGGCCAGATTCTTCACTCAAGACATGTGTGTATGTGGCTAAAGTGCTCTCGACCAATCTCCGCTGGCTTTAGTACCAGTGACGCGGTTGGAAGAGTAGCGCAGGGTTCTCCTGGAGTTCCCTCGCCTGATTGTATATAGGTATGCATGTTATTTTTTTTTCTTAGTTTTAATTTTCTTATTTTTTAGGTTATTTTATTTTATTGTCTATTGTATATACTTTTGATTATTATTTTGTTCTATTTATTTTATTTTTTTGTACATATGGTGTGAATGTCATCCTACCTCACTATAACCAATGTCCAACAGACAGATTGTTATAATACTCAATAAAGAAATTAAAAAAAAAAAAAAATAGTGATAGAAGAGTAGCTCATCCACACTATGTGCAATGAATAAAAACAAATAAACAGAAAAATTATAATATTAAAATTAAATGTATATAAACTAATTAAAATAACTACTTAAATACACACACACTTTTATACAATATTTACAAAATTTTACACATCCACTGAAGATCTCCGAGCCAAGCCTTTCCCTCCACGTGAAAGGAAAGGCAGGACTCTAGGAGATCCCAGCTCCACTTACTCTGCCGCGATGCTTGTATTAAGGACCAGTGGAGGCTGAGCAGAGGCGCTATAACCTATATTTGATTTATCCATGGCTTGAGTGGAGAATCTGGCCATTGCTAGAACTCCAATACAACAGACCTCTGGTCAATATTTCATACTACGTGTAGAATAAACTCGTTTAATTAAGAAAATGGAATGAATTGAAGTATGAATACACTGGTTAGTATTGTTTGGTAGTTGGTTATTACAAAGTAATCCGTATTAGTTTTAGAATATCATTTTTCAAAGTAATAACAGTATCCGATTGAATAGAAGTTAAATTTAATTTCTCGATTTCTTATTATCGGGGTTTAACTGCTTCTATTCGTGATCCCTTCATCAAACATTAAGGAGAACCAATCTCCTTAATGTTAGCGAATTCCTATTTCAGACCAAGCACACCATTAATAAACGTTTTGTAGTCATATTTTCCATTTTGCTTTTATACTCTGTTTTATGTTTCCCAAAGGTATATTACACCTCAACCCCTAAATCACTTGTCACAGACATCTTCTTCTTACTTATATACTTACCTTTTGATTTATACTTTTGGTTATCAAATATTTCCCCGTGTGAATAACACGGTCTCACATGCGTGAATCAAATTATAAATAAAGTAATTCATGAGGAATGAGTAAAGGAGCATATGTTCAAATGTATTTATTAAAAACACTACTGATGAGATAATCATGTCTGCCTTTATTATTTTTCAATTAATGGTTTTAGTATTTTGAAGTTGGTTGTTTAGTTTAATACAATCATGTTTTCGATTCCCATCACTAGTGACAAATGTTTCCATCAGGGTAAGCTATTTTCTTTTATCTTTGTAAAATTAATTATTTTTTAATTAGCGATAAATATAGCTCACCCTACTCAGCTCAACAATATGATATCTCGTTAGTTATGATATTGTGCCTTCGACGTTGTATCACTCGATTGATTTGATTTCTTTTTTGTGAATACCTAAAGTATTCGAGTACCCTGAATATGCCCAATTATATTCACGAATTTCCTTATGTTTAAACGTGGTACGTTTGATTATTTATTGGTTTTTCGAAACGGCAAAATTAATTAATAGGTGTGAATGTGTTTTATTTATTTTGTTATCATTCAACTTTAATCTGTTATTTTACTTATCTTGTATATTACTTTATCTTTATATATATATATATATATATATATATATATTTTTTTTTTTTTTTTTTTTTTCTCTCTCTCCTTTTACTCTTCACTTTCGCTTCTTACTTGGTTATTTTTATTTATTTTCCTCTCTTATGTACACATTGTGTGAATGAATACTATAGCCCTAGTACCAATGCCCTTCAGTGTGGCAGACTATATTAATACTCAATAAAACAATAAAACGAAAAAAAAAAATTAATCGGATCCTATTACAATTAATAAAGTCATGCTAACCTCATTTTCTGATTGTCGGAAAATAAATTCCCTCACTCCCTTCCTTTGCGTGCCCTTCTAAAATTACTTTCATAGAGCTTTGGTTTGTCATAAAATTCTCATTTGACTGCCTTCAGTCGTCGAATGTACGTTTATCAAAGCGGTTTTATACCAACGACCCTGAGATATGGCCACCGAAATCCTATCATTAAAAAGGTATATGTCCCTCAAAGCGAATAGCAATCTATTTTAAATTAGAAACCCGATAGCTAAACAATAATTTCTTCTCCGTCATTACCGAATAATATGCTTACCTTCTTTTATCGAGTCATCCAATGGTATGCGAACATTTTGAAATGCTGCGATATAAAAATTGTAGCTTTTAGTCTCGTTTGTGGCCGATTTTCATCCACCACATGTATTAATAATTCGTTTCAACTTGGGTAATATATCCCGTTAATCAGTGTAAAAGGTCTGGATTTCCGATACTTATATGTATTATTTCTTTTTATTTATTAAGTAATTTAATATTTATTATTTAAAAAGTATTTTATTTTATTTATTCCATTGAGTAATAGAAAATAATTCATAAGCAATTGATTAAATAGTTTTCAATATTTAAAATACTCCCATGAGAAGAATAGCGGAAAAAATTGATAAATTTCATTAATAAAAAAATTTGTTAAAATAAATTTAATTTTTTTTTTCAGAAAAATAAGTTTACGTAAAACCATTCTGGAGAGAAATACTTGTGACGGACACATTACCTATTCCCGTTGAGTCGATTTGAAGACATTTTCAGGGATCTCGATGGATTATATCTGGACAGTCGAATATTTTTACAGTCGATTTTATCAAATTCCATCGACTTTCGCTTACGCGTATATTTTTCCTAACTAGAAATAGTTTTTCAAAATTAGTCTTGTTGACTATTTCGTAGATTTTATTCTCGAATGATAAACCATAAACCTTCAAATATAGGTAAACAAGTACTCGAATTTTGGTCAAATGAAGAAACTTTGCTTGTGGATCCAATTTTACCAAACAAAATATCAATATAGTTTAATAAGAAATGAATTAACTTCTTTTTTCTATATACATTACAACACGTCATACTGATAAGTGACATGTTTATGGTTACACATGACATAATAATGGTTTGAGTACTACTTAGGAAATTGAAATTCATTTTTTACAGTAGGAAAAATCTCATAAAAAACCTACATAAGATATAAATGAAAAAACTAGGTTACAATCATTAAAAGTACAAGAAAAACTAAACATAATTTATGTGAAAAAGGAAACAATATATATATATATATATATATATATATATATATATATATATATATATATATATATATATATATATATATATATTTACACACACACATACACATACTTACTCACACAACACACAAACACACACACACACACACACACATACATATATATATATATATATATATATATATATATAATGAATTAATATAAAAGAATACTTCTATATTTAAGAGAGCCATAGCAATACCTACCAAACGTCCATAAATTTATGTAATTGAAATGGAGATGAGATATATCATTATTATACATGATCATGAATTAAAATGTGAATGTTGCAATCCTTGTTCAGACGACGCTGTAAACGATTTTTTTTTTAATATTATATTTACGTTTGCGTATATTACATATATATTCTTATTTATATGTAATATACGCATAAGTTACAACCAAAAAAGGTGTAGAGTTACACAACAAGTTAAAAAACTTTTAAAAAATGTTACTTATATTTTTAATGAATCTTTTATAGAATATTGATAATCGAGTAATCAATGCAATCAGTGAGGAAGCTATACTGACCTTATATGGAAGTTTGACTTTGTTTTTTTGATATGGTGTAGAATTCTTTTTTTATTTTTTTTATTATGCATTATTATCCACCACACATAAAAAAATTCTTGAAAAATTGACTTTTTTTTTTTTTTAGTTTCTAGATAATGCAGTGAGTTCCTACACCACCTTGATCCAACAAGCAGTTTGGACTACACCCTTACCACTTCCCTCCAAAACATACCGTAAAAAGAATCCTTTGAACCAAGACCTTACTGACCTAATTAAATCCAAACGCCAATCTAGGACCCTCTGGCAAAGAACCAGGCATCCTGATGATCGAAAAATATATAATTATTATTCCAAACAGGTTAAAAAAGAACTTGAATCCCCTTCCTTTAGATCCCAATCATACAACTCCTACATCTCTTCCCTATCTACAGATGACAACCCCCTCTGGAAATTGACCAGAAAAATCCTTAAATACCATTCTGTTTCCCATCCACTTCGATGCGATGATGGAACCTGGGCTTCGTCAGATGAGACTATAGCTGAAGAATTTGCAAAACACCTATCCAAAACATTCACTCCCCACCCCGAACTCCATTCCACCCTCACTGCTGAAATTAAAGAATTCCTCTCTTCTCCTATTACTCTCTCCTTGCTCCTATAGCTGTCAATCTCTCTGAGGTCAAATTCCTTATAAGCAACCTAAAACCTCGAAAATCCCCTGGACACGATCTCCTTACTTCCCAGATCCTAATACAACTTCCCAAAAAAGCAATTATATTCCTCACATACCTATATAACTGTATCCTCCGCACAACTTACTTTCCTCTGACATGGAAACACTCCATAATCATCCTCTTCCCAAAACCAGGTAAACCTGTAAATAATACTTCATCCTATAGACCAATAAGCTTGCTCCCAATCTTCTCCAAAATCTTTGAAAAAATCCTTCTCAAACGCATCCTACCCATACTCGAAACCCACAATATCCCATCCCATCAGTTTGGATTCCGCTCAAGACATTCCACTGTTCAACAAGGCCTTCGCGTTGTTGACCATATATCCTCTGCGCTTGAAAACAAGCAATATTGCACCGGTGCCTTCCTGGACGTAGCGCAAGCTTTCGACCGGGTGAGGCATGATGGCTTGCTTTTCAAACTCAAAACTCACCTACCCCAATCCTTGTACCTAGTCCTCAAATCCTACCTCTCAAATCGTTCCTTTCAAGTCCGCTGCGGCACTGAATTCTCCAACTATTATCCAATTGAGGCTGGTGTTCCACAAGGCAGTGTCTTGGGTCCAGTCCTCTTCATCCTCTTCACCGCTGACCTTCACGCAGATCCTGTCCACATATCCTTTTCAACTCTGTATCTCTCCCCGTCTCAGACACAATTCGGTATCTTGGATTCCTTTTAGACAAAAGACTAACTTGGAACCCACATACTAGACTTAAAAGACAAGAACTTAACCGACGATTTGGCCAGCTATACAGACTACTGAAAATCCAATCTATCAATAGAAAACAAACTATTAATATACAAGACCATACTCAAACCCATCTGGACCTACGGACTTGAACTGTGGGGGACAACTAAATTTTCGAACATCAAACGCATCCAATCCTTTCAGTCTAAAGTCCTCCGTATGATAGTCAATGCTTCTTATTAAGTTACAAACAAAACCCTACATCATGACCTTTACATCCCTTATATCCTTGACGTTATTCCATCCCGATTCTCAAATTTTCACATGAACCTAATCCACCATCCTAACCCTTTAGCACAATCCTTATCTAGCTCCAGTCATCCCTACAACCCTCCTCGAAGGTTGAAACGGCAGTGGAGATCTCTCGAGATCTCTTGTAAAGACGTCACTGGAGTTCTGGCAATGGCCAGCTTCTCCACTCAAGTCATGAGTGTTTGTGGGTTTAGTACCCTCTCTCAGTCTCCACCGGACTGGTAATGCCGGCGACGCGGTTGAGAGAGAAGCGCTGGGATCTCTTAGAGTCTCGCTTTGTCCTTCACACGTGGGGGAAAGGGCTGGACTCGGAGATCTCTTACCTAATTGTAAATATTGTATTTAAGTATGAATGTTTTTCTATTTATTTCTATTACTTATAATTTATTTAATTTCTTTACGAATTTCTGTATTTCATTTAATTTTAACTCAAAGTTATATTTCCTTGGTTTATTGTAGTTTTTGTTTTTGTTATATAGATTTTTATATTTTTTATTTATTAATTTTTTTTATTTTTATTTTTTATTTTTTTTTTTATTTTTTTTTTTTTATGTATTGTATATATGGTATGAATGTGCCTCACTCAGCCTTAGTACTCAGTGCCCTTAAGTGTGGCAAAATGTATTATTAGTCAATAAACAGATTAAAAAAAAAAAAAAAAAAAAAAAAAAAAAAAAAAAAAAAAAAAAAAAAAGTTTTTTAGTTTATCGCCTCAACTTTCATACGTTAATAAAAACAATTTATATTGATAATTAAATGATTTAATTAAGATTGAATGATGCTGCTAGCGTCACTTTAAAATAAAAGCAAATATATGAAGGCCCTCTTCGTGGATGGACGGCTCTATAAGCTTCTAGTCATCTCAGATGAAAAGGTAGAGTCCGCTACCTTCCGTGAAGAAAGATAGCTTCTCACTTTACCTCTTGGAGGACGAAGTTGGAGTGCCGTAAGTCGGGTAAAAAGAGAGGCCGCTCTTGTGTGGAGATCAGAGATAGAATGAGGTTGATTTATTTTTCCAAAATTATATATAGTCTAGACATTCGCCGGAAAATAGCACGGCCGACACAGGACCCTCGTCGTTGCCGATGTTTGCTATAAAAGTAGACGTAGCTGTACTATTTAGGTGTAAATGATCCTTAATAATATTTTATAGCATTTAACAAACTAACTTAATTATTTTATATAATGTTTCATATGGTGGCCGCATCAAGTTCAATATTGGATTAATTATTTGTTTATCTTTTCTTTCAATTTATTTTTACGTTTGAGGCAGTTTGAGGCAGGTTGGTCGACTCTAGCCGACGCTGTGGAACTCAGCAGAGAAGGTGACAACAACTGCTTGACGTGAAAATGGAGAGATCCACGTCGCTATAATCATAAAATCCTGGGATATGCATGTTCTTAGAAACAACCAAGAAAGACATTGAGAAACTTTTTAAGACTCTGATAAAAGAAACAGAGCGAATCGGCCAACAAGTATATGAAGATAAAATAAACAACAAGATCTGCTCAGAAGGAAAATCCTTGCTGAGGGGTGACAAATTCAGATTTCTCGGCACCACAATAACCTCAATGAATTAACAACGGCCAGGAATAGAACAGCGAATATCAAGCGCCTACAGGAACAGAGCTTTATTCTCTCCTGGACACTAGCCAGCGTCCTAAAAAGAAATATTAAAAGATTTGAGTTGAAATCTTCCACTTAATAACAATAGAAATTTGTGATGGGAGTATTAAGGCACGGAAGAGAAAGACCGATAAATGACTACTAGGAGAAACGTGAGAATCAATTTCTAATGATATGAAGGCAAGGATTTAAGGATGAGCGAGACATGAAACTCGGATTTGTCCATCAGGAAGCATCTTCATAAAAAGACAAAAGGCATCGCGGAAGGTTAAAAAACAGTTCAACAAAATATGCTGCAGTCTGTCACAATTAAGGACATTTATAATAGTGTTCAGAGTGCACACCCACACTGTATTTGCAATAAATAATAATAAAGAAAATAATAATACTAAAAGTAAATGTATATAAACGAAACAACTAAACTAATAAAAATAACAACTTAAACACAAGCATACTTTAATACAATAATTATTCTGTTATTTCACATGTTGTGGTATTTCAAACTAGAAAATACAAACCTTTCGCAGGTGAGTTTCCTCAATGGTAGGAAAAATACGAGTAAAATTAAAATGAAGGAGATAAAGTTAAAAAAAGTAAAAAATTACTCCTGTAAACAAGGTCAAATGCCTGCACATAAAAATGGTATTAAATATAAATATTCAATCGATTAAAGATGGAAAATAAATAATCTCCCTTTCGAATGTTTAACATATTTATTATATAGAATACTCTCGTTACTAAGTCCAACAATTTTTCAAGCCCATTTGATTCGCCGCGATGAAATTACCTCAATTGTATCCGGGTAATATAATTGAGTTAATTTCATCGAGGCGAATCAAATGGGCTTGTAAAATTATTGAACTTAGTATCGAGAGAATTCTTAAAAGGTTAATGTTTGCTGTACCGAAAGGTAAACGCCCGAGTGGTAGACCGAAGCGAAGGTGGGAAGATTGCATTAAAGCCGATCTGAAGGGTCTGGGTTTAGACAACGAACGGTGGAGGGAGGTGTGTAATAAACGATTGGTGGTGTCGGCATCGATCCTTCCGGTTCGCTAAGCCTTTTATTATTTATTATTATTATTATATTGAATAAAAAAGGGATATACATATAATGATAAAAACCAAAACAAAATGAGACAATAGTATAAAAATTCACTGGCATAAAATACAGTATTCAGTGAATAATAATAACAAATTAACCATTAGGAATAAATAATTAGGGATAAATAAAATCAACTTCTAAAATTAAAGATTAAAACCAAGAGAAAATAAACAAATTAATGTTCAATTTTTTTTTTGTGATGGTGTAGAGATGAAAAAAACATCCAAGTGGGAAGTACTCCTAACGAGGTAATCATTTGAGGTGTCAGCTGATGTCAAGCAATCGATGGTGGGGAGGATCGATACGCATATTGATCTCGATCGATGACCGCCGATCTATCCAGCTGTAGTTGAACAAAATGGCGCTATACTAGAATGGTGGGATGCTTGAGACGGGACAGCTGGTGGGATGAGGGAATCTGTCTATCTCCAACACACACCCTAGATCCAAAAATGCTCACTCCTGACTGCCGCTCCAAGTTGAGTTAATTGGAGTAGCTGGTGAGATGTTGGGGGAAGATGTCCAGTACATGGATCCAATGTTGTCAACGAAAGCTCACTCCAGACTGATTCCCGGCAGGCTTATCGTAGTATTTTGATGTCTTAATCCTTAAGACTCAGTATTACTGCCGGACTGGAGCCTATACACAAATTTGATGATAATACATCTCGAATAAAGCTAATGAGATATATTTCTGGGACAATTATCCCCGACTATTACAAAAACAATAAATAAACATTTATTCAATTAACTTTTAAAATGGATAAAATTGTGAATAAAAATAAATGAATGAACAATAAAATGCATTGATTCGGGAGTTAACAATACAATTATTCTAAATTGATTAGCGCAGAAAAAATATCTTATTTTATTCTATCCATCCCAAATTGTTAACTAAATAACTAGCGGTTATTATTTTATATTTATTCTTTCGTACTAGTTATTGAGTATAAAATAAAGATATAAGTATATAAGAAAATCCTCATGGAGTAATATAAACATAGATGAAGATTTGAATCTCGGGTCGATTGTTAGCTTCCCATACAAATAGGATTCCTTGCGACTGGAGGATTTATAAACATAACTCAAAAGTCATTTCAATTTTATCAAATCGACTGTTTTGTTTTCATGTACAAAGGACTGCTATAATTTCCGAGGCAGGCTTAAAATTACTATTCATGCAGATGAAGCTGACAAGCAATTAATATGAATATGAAATGTACAATCTCAAGTTATACGATTTTCAACCAATTACAAACACATTTAACCCAGTTTATGCTGAAATTATTTAAAGAGAATGGGCAAGTGTTGGACTTTTCATCGGCTGATATGAACTGTCAAAAAGTTAATTATCACTGAAGGAGAGAAAGTTGGATAGATAGCGAACTCAATGCGTATAACGTTGAAATGATATTGTATAACTTGAATGGGCTGTACAGTTTTTAAAACTTATGGCAGAGACATTTTTGCAATTAATGTTCAAAGCAAGGAGCAAATTAAAAGAACAAGCCTTTAACTTTAAGTGAATATAAATTTGCTTCTGTCATGTTGATTTAGAAAAATTATTTTGTAATTGAAAAATACTTAAACCGTAGATTAGTTTTTAAAATGCATCTTTTAATTAACTTTAATAATAATAATGTGGAAGGCAGTGGATCAGCTGATGAGAAGGTTGTCTCCTCAACTCCTCTCTCAGTTTTTACCAATTTTATAGCGGAATCTCTCTGATTATTCACGTGATACAGTTAAAGTGTATATCAGAGCAGTTGATATTTACTGTTGGCATCTTTTTTTTTTGTTATTTTAAGAAAAAAAAAAATTTTTTTTTTTATTTATTTATTTATTTTTCTCTTATGATATGCGGTATGATCAGCAAGTGATGGCCAGTAAGGTGCCCAAGAGGTCTCGGTCAGACGGAGTTAGCTCACCAGCCAAACAAAGGACTCGTCGCTGCCTACGAGAAATACCTCCAGTGACCAAAATGAACACTTCAGAACCAGAACCTCAGCCCCAACCAGGTACGTCTGCACAAGAAACGATTGAAGAATCACCTTTCTTTACTCCAAACCCCTACCAAGTGCTTCAAAATGACAGAGATGTAATGGAGTCTGCAGCAATACCCAGAGAACCAAAGCCTCCTCCGATATTTGTGAAAAATATAAAAAATTTCCAGATGTTCTGCACCCAACTAAATAAAATCTGCTCTGGCAGTTATTCATGCCTTAACAGGACCAATGACACCAAAATAACACCTGATTCTGCAGAAGCCTACCGAAAAATAGTTAAGTACTTATCAGAAACAAATGCGAATTTTCACACTTACCAGCTGAGGCAGGAAAGAGCTTTACGAGTGGTGATAAGAAATTTACATTCCTCAACCCCCACTGAAGTTATTAAAGAAGAACTAACGACGCTTGGTTTCAATGTACGCCAGGTAACAAACGTTTTGAAGGAGGACAGGGAGCAGCCAGAATTACGAAATAGGATCCCACTACCATTGTTTTTCGTGGACTTGGAGCCATCACCAGGTATCGAAAAAATATATGATATCACAAGAATATACTACACAATGGTGAAAGTTGAGAAGCCATATCCCAAGAGAGACATCGTGCAGTGCCATAATTGTCAGACCTATGGCCACACGAAGACATATTGCCACCATCTGCCGCGTTGCGTGAAGTGCGGTGAACAGCACAAATCTGTAGAGTGCACCAAACCTATACAAGATCCAGCAGTATGTGCCCTATGCTTGGAGGGACACCCGGCCAACTACAAAGGCTGCCAAATTTACAAGAATCTTAAAACCAGACACCAGAAAAACCGGATTCAAGATGAAGCACTAAGAACAAGAAGAGAGAGAGAGCCTTCCAGAATTGTAAACAATGATGTATCATTCTCCCAACTACTTAGAGGTAAGACTTTAACCGATAAATGCCAAGCCCTGCCACAACAACAACCTCAAACCCAACCTCAAAATCCTCTTCATCCTAATATACCTAACCACCAACAACAAATTCCTCATATTCCTCCTCTTTCAAATGCAACAGATCTCACAAGTTTGTTAGCATCTTTCCTCACCGATTTCAAATCCCTTGTTACTCCACTCATATCACTCCTCACGAATCTCGTATCTCACCTCATCCCTCCTTTGAAAAATCCTTAAATGACTCACATCCCTAAACCCATATCCATTCTCCTTTGGAATGCGAATGGTGTTAGAAATCATACAGACGAACTATCTACTTTACTACTTGACAAGAACATTGATGTGGCACTAATTACTGAAACTCGACTAACCACTAAACAGCACTTCAATATACCACAATACCTGACATATCGTACTGACCACCCTGACGGAAAAGCACATGCCGGTACTGCTGTAATTGTACACCAATCCCTCTCCCATCACGTACTCCCATTACCAATACATGATTTCCTACAGTCCACCGCTATCGTGATAAAAACCTTCTCCTTTCCGGTCACTCTTGCATCAGCGTATTGCCCTCCTAACCGATCCATATCCAATGCCCAATTCAGTTCTCTCCTCGACTCCTTAGGACATCACTTCATCTTGGGTGCAGACCTAAATGCCAAGCACCAACAATGGGGTTCCAGAACCACGAATTCTCGTGGCCGAACCCTGCTGTCTGCACTCAATTCCCAACGTTTTCACCTCCTTTCCCCCAACTCTCCTACCTACTGGCCCACAGATCCCAACCGTAATTCTGATCCTCTTGATTTCTTTATCCACAGCGGCTTAAGTCCCCTCAATTGTTCCATTACACGTCTAAATGAACTTTCCTCTGACCATAGTCCTCTAATCCTTAATGTTTCACTTGAACCTGTTCCCAAACCTTCTCCACCGTCATTCATTAGGGGCCCAGTAAACTGGGACCTTTTCCGCCAAATAATCTCCGATAATATTGATCTCAACATATCCCTCAAAACTCCCGATGACCTTGATAGTGCCGTAAATTCCTTTACTACCACAATCCAACAAGCCGCCTGGACTGCCTCCTTTCCAAAAGACTCCTCCAGAATTCCTATAAAGACCATTCTACCCCAACACCTCCTTAACCTAATCCGCACCAAACGCCGTGCCAGATTATTATGGCAACGTACCCGACATCCTACCGACCGCTGCTCCTATAATTACTACTGCAAACAATTAAAACTGGAATTAGCCACCTTCAGATCACAATCCTTCAACTCCTACCTATCCTCCCTCTCTTCTCGCGACAATTCCCTTTGGAAAACCACAACAAAAATCCTAAATCCTCACCGCATTTCCCATCCTCTCCGACGAGGTGATGGCTCCTGGGCAGCATCTGACGAAGATAAAGCTGAGGAGTTCGCCATTCACCTATCCAATACATTTATTTCACATCCGGAATCCCATCCTGCCCACACCGTAACAGTAGAAGAACTCCTTACATCACCAATCCCACTTTCCTTGCCCCCAAAAGCTATTCATCCTTCCGAAGTAAAATTTCAATTAAAAAAACTAATCCTCCGTAAAGCTCCTGGACATGATCTCCTTACACCTCAAATCCTTCGACAACTTCCATCCAAAGCAGTCATATTCCTTACATATATCTAGAATTGTATCCTACGCACCACCCACTTCCCTCTGTTATGGAAACACTCCACTATTATCCTTTTCCCAAAACCAGGAAAACCTCTCAATAGCTCAACATCCTATAGACCAATCAGCCTACTCCCAATCCTTTCAAAAAATTTTGAAAAGATGCTTTTGAAACGAATCCTACCCATTATAGAACCCCAAAATATCCCTTCCCATCAGTTTGGTTTTCGCTCTCAACATTCTACTGTTCAACAAGGACTCCGAGTTGTTGATCATATTTCCTCAGCCCTAGAAAACAAGGAATACTGTCCGGGTGCCTTTCTGGACATTGCACAGGCATTTGACCGGGTATGGCACTCCGGACTGCTCTCCAAGCTTAAAATCCATTTACCTCAGTCCTTGTACCTAGTCCTCCGATCCTACCTCTCTGACCGCTCCTTTCGAGTTCGCTGTGGAACAGAATTTTCCAATATCTACTCCGTTAAAGCCGGTGTTCCCCAAGGCAGCGTCTTGGGTCCCGTGCTTTACATCCTCTTTACTGCTGACATCCCTGTTCATCCCGATACTTTTCTTGCAACATTCGCTGACGACACCGCAATCTTATCATCCAACTCTGATCCCGAAATAGCATCCTTAAATCTCCAAAGTCACCTCACCTTGATTGAGCACTGGTGTAATAACTGGCGCATTATAGTTAATGAATCTAAATGCCAACATATTACCTTTACACTCCGACGCAATTCCTGTCCACCAGTACTCTTTAATTCCATCCAGCTTCCTTATTCAGACACAGTCCGGTATCTTGGCTTTCATTTAGACCGAAGACTAACTTGGAACCCGCATACTAGACTCAAAAGACAAGAACTCAACCGACGATACGGCCAACTATACCGACTACTAAGCAGAAAATCTAAACTTTCCATTGAAAACAAGCTACTGATCTACAAGACAATACTGAAACCTATTTGGACTTACGGACTAGAACTGTGGGGATCAGCAAAATTTTCTAACATCAAGCGCATCCAATCCTTCCAGTCTAAAGTCCTTCGAACAATAGTCGATGCTCCTTTCTATGTATCCAACAAAACCCTACACCATGACCTTAACATCCCATTTGTCCTAGACCTTATCCCAGAAAAATTCTCCAAATTTCACCAGAACCTTACTTACCACCCAAATCCTCTTGCACAATCCCTATCAAGCATCTCCCATCCCTATAATCCTCCAAGAAGGTTGAAACGGCAGTGGCCTCGCGACCTTTTGTAGATTATATAAATTGGAGTTCTGGCAATGGCCAGATTCTTCACTCAAGACATGGGTGTATGTGGCTAAAGTGCTCTCGACCAATCTCCGCTGGCTTTAGTACCAGTGACGCGGTTGGAAGAGTAGCGCAGGGTTCTCCTGGAGTTCCCTCGCGTGATTGTATATAGGTATGCATGTTTTTTTTTTTTTTTTTTGTTTTCCTTAGTTTTAATTTTCTTATTTTTTAGGTTATTTTATTTTATTGTCTATTGTATATACTTTTGATTATTATTTTGTTCTATTTATTTTATTTTTTTGTACATATGGTGTGAATGTCATCCTACCTCACTATAACCAATGTCCAACAGACAGATTGTTATAATACTCAATAAAGAAATAAAAAAAAAAAAATAAAAAACAATAATAATATTATTGCTTTATTTATTCTGGGACGAGTCCCTTTAGAATAATACAGAATCACAAAAAGGTGGGCTAAAGAGCCTCAGAGATACATAAACAATAATATAGTTTAATTAAATAATAAAAATTATTAGTTCTGAAAGTTAAAAACTACCAAGTAAAGCACCCCTTTTCCAGGTGGTTAGAAAATTAGTTTTTGAAAAAGGAAAATAAATAGGTGCCCATTTAGATAGAAAGAAAATAAATTTATTCTCGGACAAAGTCCCTGGTGAATAACAAAATAAAACAAAATTATGAGATTAGAAACAAACTTATCTGGTCTAAATAAAATCAATAGAAAAAAAGATTCTATATACAAAACAATTAAAACTATGACAAGACATTTAAAGCTATTTGCACTGATAGACCAGTATACACTTAAAGACACATTTAAGAAAACAATAAAGAAAAAAAAAAGAAAAATATATTAAATTCTTCATTAAAATAAGCTTTGTGTTTCTGTTGAAAAAAGAGAAAGCTGAATCTGACAAAATAAAGGGACTGATAAATACGCCATCATCATTTGATAACGTAACAATACGTAAGAATTTAGTGGTGTATACAAAATAATAGTTATAAACAACCAATTATGCGTTCAGTTACATCAAGAGTAGGACAAAATTTACCCTATAAGAAAATTAATATCCCTAGCAAAGAATAGCATTGATATTTGACAATGAATGACATGAAATAAATGGATGTTGTCCAATGGTTAGCAACTATCTGACTGTTTTTGGGAAAGGAGTTGGAATAGGAGGGTTTTGAATGTTGATACGGAGGGAGAATGTCGAATTTTTATAGGGAGAGAATTCCAGAAATTGACAGAGCGAGCAATAAAGGAGTTTTGGAATGAGTCAGATCTTTTTGCTTATTATCTATCTATCTATATATATATATATATATATATATATATATATATATATATATATATATATATATATAAAAATGAATGTATGTCTGTCTGTCTGTCTGTTTGTCCTCCTGGGAATATTCCTGGAATAGTACTTCTGTCTTAGGATAATTTTATATATGTAAAAAAAAAATAAAAATGTAAATGTTTTTCTGCTTAAAACCCAAAAATATGTGTCGCTATAAACTGTAGCGCCAAAACGGCTTTACCTATTTTAACGAAACTTGGCTAAAGTCTTCCACTTGAAGCCCTTCTAATTTATGTGTATAACATACTTTCCTGAAAACAAGACGAAAAATGTTACGATGAATTCAATATTCTATTTGCCGATAACTGAAAAAGTACAAAATTGTTGATGGATAATACCCATATTTATTTGAAAGATTCCTGATTTGCCGACAAAATAAAAAAAAACATCGAAATTGGACGGTTCGTTGCAGAGTTACAAAGTTTTAAACATTTACTGCATTCTCTTCAGAAAAGACCATTTCCTTTTGCTTCCTCACTACCGAAGGTAGGCAAGCATTTTTTTATTTCATTTTTATTGATTAATCGAAAATTTTATAATTACTACAGTGATTGAAATTATCATTTGAAGAAGTTATATGATTCTCCTTATGAAGGTCAATACTATTATACGATTTTTATATTATTTTTTTAAATTTAGTTTTATAAGTTCAACTCAGACTGTTTCTGATGATTATGAAGGACGGCGTATTCACTCAGATGACTATGAATGTTCAATTTGAATCATGAGGAAAAAAAATCATTAGAATTAGTTTAAACTGAAGCCATTTTTCAAACGAATTTGTTTCCAAACTTTTTAAAAATGACAGATGTCCTTTGCTACTAATCTACTCATATGTGCTTTCTATTTTCTGTATTTTTCATTTTGCCAGGCTAAGCCACAGCAGCGCGTGGCCGGGTAAAGCTAGTATGATATAATTCTTATATTATAATATAAGAATATATAATTCTTGACTTGAAAGAATGAACAAAATTCAAAGTAAAACAGGAAAAATATCTTAGTGTAGTCTGGAGTTGTCATGGTGGAATACAACACCGTTGCGATTGTTTAGTTTCTGAGTATTTCTGTTGTAATGCTTGGCCCAATTTCATTAGCTGGGTGCAGTAGATCTTCTGATCAATCGTTTTACCTCGTGGAAGGAACTCGTAAAACAGCACGCCCCGATAATCTCACCATATGGTCAGCAAAATATTTTTCTGATGTAGACTGACCTTCGAGGTGCCACTACGTGGCTCGTCAGCAGTTGACCACGATCTCCTGCATACTACATTGTCGTACATGATCCACTTTTCGTCACTCGTCACTATTCATTTGAAAAATAGGTCTCTTTTTAGCTGGTTCAGAAGAGAATTGCAGATTGATATTCGGTCAAGTTTTTTTAATTCCTTTGAACGTTTTCAAAACCTAATTTCATTGTCGGGGCAATATCTCGTACCTGTAGCGACCGGTCATGTTCTATTAGAATCATGATATCACTCGAAATAACCACGGTGGGCCGACTGCTGCGGGGTACTACTTCGAGACTTGTATCTCCAGAACGAACCATGGTAAACCATTTTGAGCAGTACGTTCTGTTCTGTTAAGGCATCGTCCCTGTATACCTTACTTTTGTTTTAGTAAAAAAGCAAAATATGACGAAAAAAGACTTCATCATTTAACATATTCATTACGCTGTAGCCCAAACAAAACTAATGCCAATGAAACCAAACCAAACAGTTTCAAACAACAGACTTTGGCCTTTCTGGTAAGTATCATTACTGTTCAAAAGGCAAAGAGAATTCAATATATTAGAAAACAATCTGCGCTACCAAAAAAAAAACCGAACGAACTTATGGATCCACCCAATGTTTTTGGTTTTCAAACGGAAACAAATTTTAAAGCCAAGTTTCTATTGATGAGCAGTGGTGCAACAACTGGCGCATCAAAATTAATGAATCAAAATGTAAGTATGTAACTTTCACTCTTCGACACAGATCCTGTCCGCCAATCCTTTTTAATTCAATTCCTCTTCCCTACTCAGACACATTCCGATACCTTGGCTTCCTTCTGGACAAAAGACTGATTTGGAACCCACATACGAGACTTAAAAGACAAGAGCTTGACCGACGATTTGGTCAGCTATATAGACTACTAAACAGAAGAACTCATCTCTCAACAGAAAACAAATTATTAATCTACAAGACCATACTGAAACCTATCTGGACCTACTGACTTGAACTGTGGGGGACAACTAAATCATCGAATATCAAACGCATCAAATCCTTCCAGTCCAAAGTCCTTCGAACAATAGTCAATGCTCCATATTATGTCACGAACAAGACCCTACACCATGACCTTAACATCATATATGTCCATGACATCATCCCATCCAGATTCTCCAACTTTTACCAGAACCTCATTCATCATCCCAATCCTCTAGCGCAATCCCTATCCAGCTCCGAGCATCCATACCACCCCCCTCGAAGGTTGAAACGGCAGTGGCCTCGAGATCTTTTGTAAATATACCTTTGGAGTCCTGGCAATGGCCAGCTTCTCCACTCATGTCCTGAGCGTCTGTGGCTGTAGTGCCCTCTTTCAGTCTCCACTGGCTTCTAATACTTGTGATGCGGCTGGAAAAGTGGCACTGGGATCTTCCGGAGTCTTGCTTTGCCTTCCGCGTGTGGAGGGAAAAGCCTGGCTCGGAGATTCTTGGGCAAATTTATATATTGTATATAGTTATGATTGTGTTTAGAAGTTTTTATTTTATTTTATTTGTTTTTTTTATTTTTAATTACCTTCTTCATCAGTATTATTTATTTACTTCTTATATTTATATTTATTTCTTTATTATTTGTATATATTGTATGAATGAGAACTTTTAGCCCTAATGCTTATAGCCCTCCAGCAGTGGCTGATTGTATTATTATTCAATAAATAGATTTCAAAAAAAGTTTCTATTGACATTATATTTAGTTTCAATGGCATATTTATTTTTAGTTCAATGATATATATAAATTATATGTAGAAATTATTAACTTTAAATTATTAGTTTCAACAGTTATTACTCAACAGATTTCTTTATATTCCTAATTATCCCCTACGACTTTTTATGCTGCATATCAATTTTAGGAATATTACAACTCTTAGGAATTCCGGGAAATTTTTTCTCAAGTTATGGGAATATATTTCGTTTAGCTAATAAAATATTTTTTTCATAGTTTATATTTGTCCATTTTCTTAATAACTGACAATGAGATGCATATAATAATTCAAACGTAAAAACAATAAAGGCAGTTAACCGAAGAAATTTTTAAAATTCGGTATTTGAGACCTGTGAGACCTATTTGTGAGACTATAGGAATGGGGATGAGACATTGCTGATATTAAAGAACATCAAATTTTACCCCAAAACGGTTTCAGATTTTTGAACTGTATAATCTCAGGCATATTCCTACCTTAAATAATTAATTTTTGGTTCCCTCTTGAGAATTGAAAATTCCCTGATAAACTATTTCATATATTGGTAAGTGAATGTAAAAATAAATACTTAAATAGATAATGAGGTAAAGTTGGATATACGACGATTTGACAGCAGACTCATTTTAGTGTGGCTGTACCAATCCTACTTTACGACTCTGTCCTGGTAGTAAAGGTAAAATCAGGAGAGCGTACATTCGGTTCGGATATCCGTGACGATTAAGGGGACGTTGAAGGGGGTGCTAAGTCGTAGATTGGATTTGTATTGGGCGAGCCGAAGCGGAGTTAGGTTAATAGGGATCTGGCACAGACGGGATTGGACAAGATTACAAATATAAACAAGTTATGGCTAAGGGGATTGGATGGCCTGGCAATCTGTCTCCATGCTTATACTGGCTAATTCTGGGCTGGAACACAATTTGCATAGCCTGAGGAGCAAGATCCAATCCTTAGAGCTAATGGTAGTTATTTAGCCAACCCTATGCCATAGCGGGATCGGACCCTTTTCATTAGGAAATTATTAGCTTTGTGGCATTACTTACCCCATGCTATACCGCAATTCTTGTACCGCCTAGCACTCAAATCCTACCTATATCTTTGATCATTTCTGATATTACAAAATGTAATAAAGCAGTTTCGGAAGCTCTTTCCCTAACATATTAGCTTTCTCATTATTAATCTTTATATTACTTAATCGCTTTTTGTGATATTTGGTCTGATTCAGCTTCTTTTTTTTTACACAAATTCATTTGGTAACTATTATTACTTTTATTCTTAACTTTATTTACCATATTTATTAAAATCCGTATGTGCTGAATAGCCACTAAGAAATTTCAAAAAGATAATTGATTTAAATAAAATGAAGGAAAATAGTTCCTAGTGAACTAGGAAAACTGGTCTCAGAATTAAATTAATTCTGAAAAATCGTGTAAGGTGTTCCACAAGTTGACAATGTTTTTCAAAATATTTGTTTTCAAGTTTTGCTAATAATTTAAAAAAAAAAGTTATTGTTTGTGTAAACATCTCACAAATCAAAATACATACTGAATACATTATTTTCCTTTCTTTTTTTTTTTCTGCATATAAGTTAAATGATCTTGGTTTTTCTGCCAGATCATGCCTGAACTGGCGAAACGTTAACTATTCACATGTACAGGGAAGATAGACGCATTATGCGTTCTTGACCCACCTTGATTTGTTCACTAAAAGTTTTTTTTTTTTTTATTTCTTTATGACATTTACAACACATTACATAAATACATCAAGTAAATTTGGATATAATTGATATAATGACTTGAATACACTTGCTGAGTAACTACCCAATGGTAGCACTCTAATGATATGACTACATTAGGAGATCACGGGGCCATCTTCTTTTCAGAGGCCTCGGAGGGTTATCAGGAATTGAAGAGGAAGCAAGGTTAGAAACGAGAGGGTTGGGATGATTCTGAAGTTTATTATGGAAGAATAGGCATCTGGATTGGGCCAGATCTGAAACATAAGGAACATTAAGATCTTTATGGATAATTTTATTAGTGACAAAGTAAGGAGCATTGAGGATTTTACGAAGGATTTTGGATTGTAAGGATTGGATGCGAGAGGAATTCGATGGTTTAGTGGAGCCCCATAGCTCAACTCCCTAAGTCCAAATAGGTCTTATTATAGTCAAGTATATGAGTCTTTTGTAATTAATGGGAAGTTTAGAGCGTTTGTCTAGTAAGTGCTGAAGTAATCGGAAACGTCGAGCGGTTTCTTGTCGTTTCAGTCTAGTATGAGGATTCCAAGTTAGTCGTTTGTCCAGGTGGAGTCCTAGGTATCGGATTTGCTCAACAGGGATAAGTGGAGTATTGTTAAAGGAAACTGTAGGACAGGAAGTCCTTGGTTTACGACGAAGGGTAAAGGTAATTTGGTGGGATTTATTGGAGTTTATTATAATTCTCCAGTTTTGACACCATTCTTCTAGATTTATGATGTGTGATTGAAGCATTTGGGATGCAATTGCTGTGTCATTATTTACTGATAGGATACATGTGTCATCGGCATATGTGGTGATAACAGTGTTGGGACAGGTAGGGATGTCAGCTGTATAAACTGTATAGAGGATAGGACCTAGGATACTACCTTGAGGAACACCAGCGGACTGGTCACTAAAAGTAAAAATCAACTTATTAAAACATTAACATAAATGAATGTTCTTTGTACATACATAGGTTTATGATTGTCAGTTGCTCAGTGTAAATTATATTATCAATACATGGTATTATATTCTAACCTGTTTCTTGTAACTCTATTGGTCCCAACGCGACAGAGATTTGTAAAACTAGGCAACAACACATGAACACAATAACAACTTTATTGAAGATCACATAGAACAGTAGTACTTAGTTACACGGATCCAGGATGTCATTTTGGGAGGAGAGGGGGCTTCAGCCCGAAAGGTTTTTATTTTCATATATATATATATATAACGATAATTACTTTGGAAAAAAAGAAAGATACTAACTACCCATATGAAATAATGTTTAAGTGATTCTTGAGGTCATATTAAATGTAATTACACGAAGAATAATACTTTAAGAGATAATATTTTAATATTTTTTTCCAGAAACCATGGATACATTTCACCATTTTTGGAAGGGCTTCAGGTCGAAAGCCCTCCCCCCTCCCTCTTTCTCCCCTTGTAGATCCGCCTCTGCATAGTTATAACCCAAGTGTGTGGTTACCCTAACAATCATATGACAATTTATAGCACTATTTAACTTAATTTTTTTTTTAATTATCAAAATCTTTTACATCGACTGCATCTAAAGATTACATGCACTCTTTCTTATTTAGAATATACTTCAATTCGGCCATTTGAATTCAATCCAGCAATTTGAGTATTCTAATCCAATAGCGTTTAAAAACAAGCTTTTGGATTATGTTGGGAGGAATAAAGTTAACACGGTGGATGAAAACATGTTAACCTGCTGCAATCCCTGTATTTAGAATCACAATTATGATTAAATATTCAAATTGTAAGAAATAATATAATTACGTTACAAAAGGGAAAAATTGTGGTTTTTTCACTTTAATAAATAAATCAAGTGATCAAAAACAATGATGTGTTCTCCACTATTAAATGAAAATTAATGTAAGAAGCAATTTTTATTGATAAGAACAAAGTAACAAACTGACTAATAAATGTGAATAACTAAGGAAGGTAGATTTATTTACTCTCAGAGCTAAAATTATCCTTTTTCTCTAAAATTTCATAAACTATGATCTATTATTCCTTCAAAAACTACGTATCACATGAGTGCTATCATTCCAAAAACGGACATTTATCATTTTTGAAAAGATTATGATTTCTTTTTATGATTCAACTAGAACATTCTTTAAAAAAATCATCAGAAACGGTTTGAGTTGAACCTATAAAATAAAAATTGACTTCTCCACTTTCTGAATATAACAGATGCCCATATTTGATATGAAGCCACTTATATGATATACAACATAGATTTCAGAATATTTGAGCGATAAGTGATTGTAAGATAGTATAAAATATTAAGGAACTCAAATTTAATACCGTAAGATAGGATAACTTTGAGACTGGGTGGATAGCTTTGGGGCAGCAGGTAAAATTCAGTTTATGGTGATTCAATGGTGGATACACTGTGTTGGTTCAGTCTGCAAAAACGTTCTTTGTGTAGGCATGCACTGCGCTACTACCTTGCGGCGGATTGTGAACTCTAGTTCACTACACTCGATGTGGAGTTAGGTTTTATTTATTTCCAATGATTTTTTTCTTGTTTTCATGAAACTTTCGCTTGTGCCTCAAGAGTGGAGCTTTACAGCTTTACATGCTGTCTGAACCAACACAGTGTATCCACCACGGAATCACCACAAACTAAATTTCACCTGCTGTTCCAAAGTTACCCCATCTTACGTTATACATTTTTTAGAGTGATTTACTGATTTACTATGTGTATATTAAAACCTAGGTCATTATTATAGGTTCCAGATCTATTCTTAAATCCATCTCCTTCCTCCTTTAGTCATCAACGATCATCCTATCACATCCAGCTCCTCCGTTCAAAACCTAGGAATCACCATAGACCTAGGAAAAACCTCTCCTGGAAACCCAATATCGCCCTCATCTCCCGTAAGTCAATAGGTACCCTTAAGCTATTTCATCGCTCTCGCCACCTACTCCCACAACCCAGCCACAAGCTGCTTGTATCCTCTCTTATTTTCCCCACTTTGACTATGACTGTGTGCTGTACGGAGGCATCCCGTTGGTACTCGAGGATAGATTGAAGCGACTCATGAATTCCTGCTTAAGATTTGTCTTCGGTACTTCGAGGCGGTCTCATGGGTCCCACCTTTACGATGAGTTAAAGTGGCACTTCCCTTCTTTCGGCAGATAATACTTCCTTGGATCGTTTCTATTCCAAACGATCAACACCCGACACCCTTCCTACATCTACAGTCTCCTACAGTTCAAACCCGTGGTCCACTCCCAGGAAACAAGATCCCATGTTTCCGACCTTTATATCCCTTCCCATAGAACTAAGACATTTGAATATTCCTTTATTGCCCGATCCACTGTCTTCTGGAATTCATTGCCATCTGATATCCGCCATGCCTCTTCCTTGTCCTCATTTAAATATCATCTCTACCAATTCCTTCTCACATCCTAAAATGATATTGTACAATGAAGTAATATAATAAGAGTAATACTTCTTCCCGCTGACTCCTTGGCAAATTCTTTTGAATCGAAAACAATAAATAACCATGGATATAATAATATTATATTATCCAATAATCGGAAAGACTGTAAAAATTGAATTTTTTTTCAATTTTAGTTATTTTAACATAAGGCCTAAGGCCTATACAAATTGTATAAAAAAAATATAAAAAACGAAAATTTTACTGTCAGTGGATTTTTTATGATTTCTTATTTTTGTCAAAAATGTTCAAATTTGAATTTATTATATTACAAAAATCATCAAGTTAGCCACTATAAACAATTATACCAGAACTTCTAACATTAAGCTGTTTTTTAATAACATTTTATTACTTTACGCGGATGATCAACTAAAATAAAACAGGATAGGTAATGTCGATTACAAAAGAGAGGACTCACTCCTCCTGAGAAGTTTTTACTATCTATTTAGATTGTAGCAATAGGTGGATGCGGGCGCCCTTATTATGGAGCAACCAGAGTTATCTTTAATAGCTCCTTCACTTTTCAGAAACTTTTCCATCCTCAATGTTTAATATATACCTTTGCTCTAATACAGTACATATTCTTATTCTTTATTAACTGTCTAATAGTGTTGCCCAAATGCGAGATTGAGACGAGTATTGGTCTTGCAAACTGAGTCTTGGTCTAGACCTTGGTCTTGCCCAAGATTGTCATAACAGCCTTGCAGTTACCTATTAGCTTATTACTAGACAGATATTGCAGTAATTTTTCAGATAGGAGAAACCTAACTAAGTCTGAATGAAAAATTTGAAGATTTAAAAGCAAAATTATATTGGTTAAACCAATTCTGTACATATAGTAACTAAAATTGCCGCATACTAGTAACAATTATGGCTCAATTTTTATTCAAAAAATCGATTTTTTTTATCATTCTTGGTCTTGGTCTTGAAACAGATAAGCGGTGTTGGTCTTGGTCTTGCAACAGATAAGTGGTGTTGGTCGTATCTTATATCTTAAAAAAAAAAAAAAACCATGTACCACTACAACCCATGAAGGGTCTGGGGTTCAGTACTATGTAGGGAAAGCATTGTTTCTAGGTCAACGGTTATGCAAGGAGGTGATTTGACAGAGATCACGCTCAACCGCCAGGTTTTCCCCCTCAGTCAATTATTTAATTAAGTGTACCCACTTTAAAGAGGCTGGGTGTGCTCAGAAGGGTCTCCCGACCCAGGGTCGCCCCACGGCCAATGAAACATATAAATAAAATTTTCTGCCATGAGCCGGGGTTCGAACCTGGAACCTTTGCATTGGAAGCTCAGTGCCCTACCACTGAGCTACCCCACTCCCTTATATCTATTAGAATTAAAATAATTATTGGTTGAAAATGTTATAACTATAAGAATTCGATAGATCAAAAACGTGACAGCTTTGAGGTTATTCAAGACAATCCAAAAATTTGTGTGGTAAATACGAAATACAAGGGACAAATACGACCTAGTGTGGATCAGAATCACATCGATAATGCAATAGATAATATTTTATAAAGGAATAAAAAGTTATAATATGGAAAAGTAAAAAGGTAAAAATAAAAATAAATATTTCAAGCAAACAGCCACAGGTTTTGGTGATATTGTTACCCTCCAAAAACTATATTATTTTCTTCCATTTATGTGCATAATAATTAGTTTTCAATCTATTTATTTGTAAGCCAACTTGCAACAATTCTTTCATTACCGAATGCTATGACTACATTTCGTAACGCATTTTTAAGTCTAAAAGCAATTTTTTCAATATACGATCATTTCAAACAATATTTTGTTAAATTTTCCTTGCATAATTATTCATTTAATGATTAATACATTAAAAAAACTTACATATTTCAAAATATAGAGACATTTTATTTTTAATATCACTTTTGCAGATTAATCAGAAGTTGATGAAATATACATATATTATTATTAGTGTTGCCCAAATGCGAGATCGAGGCGAGTCTTGGTCTTGCAAACTCAGTCTAGGTCTTGCAAACTCGGTCTTGGTTATGGCCTTTGTCTTGCGCAACACTGTCGCAGCAGTCTTGCAGTTACCTATTAGCTTATTACTAGACAGATATTACAGTAATTTTTCAGATAGGAGAAACCAAACTAAGTCGGAATGAAAAATGAGAAGAGTTAAATACAACAGTATATTGGTTATACAAATTATTAACATACAGTAACTAAGATTGTCAAGTATTAGTAACTATTCCGCCTTAATGTTTTGTTAAAAAATCTATTTTTTTTTTACCAGCCCTGGTCTTGGTTTTACAACAGTTAGGCGGCCTTGGTCTTGGCCTTGCAAAGTGCAAGACCAAGACCGATTTTGGACAATACTGGTTATTATAGTGTCTTGATCCCCGAATCACCAATAGATTAAACATGTTTTAAACCAACCCAACCCGACTAGAAGTAAACAAGAGTTAGGTTAGAGCAAAGCAGGGGCAAGCATGCGGCCAAGTGTGGTACCGAACCGACATCCGGCCACGAAACATGTAGTGCAGCTCGGGCATGTGCGGTCGCAGCCTTAATGCACTGAAGGGAGAGGAAATGGTTTGACCACTACTCAAATCCTGTTGGATTTTTCTCTTCTAGCATTTAAGTAATTTTAAAAGTATAATAAATTATTATTCCATTTATGTAATCACATAAGAGGGAATTACAAATCAACCAATTTCATCATTTTTTAATTAATACTTCACAACAAACATACTTTTAAAAATGTATGGCATGAATATGCTCTCAATATGTTAAGAAGAAAGATAAAAGTTCTCAAGGGTGGGTCAGAATCACATCGATAATACCGAAGATAATATGGCCTCGCTAGGAAATGATAAAAAATCAGTTTCATTTTTATTTCAAAACATTTCTTTCTTAGACTAGTGGCTAAAATGGTGACACCTGCCTTCTATTACTGAATTAATACCCTCTTCAAAAACACGAGTTTTTAAATCATCTGTCACACAATTCTTATGGTTGCTTTTAAATTGGTGTGAATGGGAGATCAAGTTCTACGAGTTTGTTAATTTTACATGTTATTACACTTAAAGAAACAAAATTATTAAAAAATAACAACATTATAAAATTATTAAAATAAAATTTTTAAAATTTAAAGAAACAACTATCTTTGCAATTCATTTATTTCAATTTCTAATATAAACGCATTATTATAAAATGACTGTGGTTACAAGTTTGTTATTTAAAAGTTAATGATTGCTATAATATTCATCCATGTGTGCTCATTTGTCTTATAAATTTTATCAAAGATGTTATCAAGAGCTACTACATCATTTGATTAACAATTAGTTATCATCGGTATTAACCACTAATTGTTTGTCATTGTACTTTGTACTTGATTATTTTCCTTTCGGTGTGGATATGTACATTGTTTTTGGTAATTATTAGATATATTAATCTTATTGTGTTTTAATTCACTTGAGAATATCAGAGTGATTTGTTCCCAGATGTTTTGTATCAGTTTTGTAGTTCACTGTTATACTGTAATATGGGTGGCTTCAAGTAGTTTTCTATCGTTATTTTGTAATTTTATGCCTATTGTTTGTGGTTTCTTGAAGTTGAATTTGAATGGCGTTTTTATACTACGGTGTTGTAGAGCTGTTGTATTAATGTTTTTGTAGTCAGGGATATGTTAGATTAATCTGGTTTTGAGATTTTTTATGCAGATATCTACCATTCCATAATAAACTTCATAATCATCCGAACCCTCTTGTTTCTAACCTTGCTTCCTATTCAATACCTGATAACCCCCCGATGCGTCTGAAAAGATGTCCCAGTGATCTTTTAATGTAGACATATCATTAGAGCGCTACCAGTGGGTAGTTTCTCAAAATTTGTTTCATATCATTATATCCATTTACGAATTTAATAGCTGTAGTTTTTTTATACTGTTGTAAATATCATAATAAATAATAAAAACATTTTTGATGTTTCACCTATGTAAATATGTAGCCAATTTTGGCAGCTTAATATGTGAATTACATTTTTTTATCTATTGTATCTATTTAGTCTTTTGTGTTGGTTATATACTTGCTTAATTGTTTGTTATTTATTGTCCAAGTTTGATTTCAGGTAGGTCATAATTTTTTAAACGTTTATAATTTTGTTTCTAAGTTCAGGTATGAATGTCATTTTGTAAAATATCTTATTATTCATTTCGTGTATTTGTGAGTTTTTATCCTGATTGTGTTTCTTTTTGTATTTATTTGTTTGTAGAAATGGATTATAAGTTGTGTGGGTTTTTTAGTGCCACTGTTTTCATTCGGTATTTTGTGTGTATCTTGTTTTGCTTTTTTCATATCGATCAAGTGATATGTTTCGTATATGCATGTACCATAATTTATTAATTAAGTTTCTAGAGTAAAAATTCTTAATTAAAATTTAGATTCTTAATTTGATAGATTTTCATTTTTTACTTTGTAAATGAATGGTTTGTCAGTTATTACTATTGTTTTGTGTATTAGGTTTTTGGCTGTGTTGTTGATTTGGTATCTTGGATGGTTTGAACTATAATTTAAAAATCTATACCTGATTTTTTTTCTGTTTTATAATATAATATTGTCGGTGTCCGTAGTAAATTAAGATCATGTTACGTATAGAAGCGTGTTCTAATCTTTTGGGCGAGCTCGAGTGCGCTCATATTCCTTAGGTTCCTGAATTACAACTATTCTCCGTTACGATCTCTTATTTCTCCTTTAGTTAATTATCTTTTTTTTTTTTAAATATTTTATATTTAACTATATTTTATATTAGAGAATAATTATGAAATGGTCAATTGTTTCAAATAAAAAGAATTAAAGGTACTTTAGGAGAAGCTAATATTGAAAATTATCCATTTAAGACCCGTTAAAAAACATCAATCAGAATAAAAACAATACTTTATTTAAAATTGCTTAATTTTATACTGATATGATGAATTTAATCAAAATCGTATTAAGTTCATGATATAAAGTGCGACTTCTGGTTAGCAGATTTTGACGAAAAAGTTGCTGTAACATCCCTAGCATATAAAAACCTTAAATATGCAATTTCATTTTAGCACGACTTTTCGTTTTTGAGCAAGACTGTTAAAATACACACACAGAGACCATATTGCGGGACTTGGTTATTTGGACCTAAAGGACTTTAAAACGTCTATTTCCGTTTTCAACTGAGAATCGAAAATTTTTCACGATCGCAATACTTCCCTTAACTATATATTTCAGATATAAGTAAGTGAAACTAACAAGAAACACACATAACACCGAATACCACACAGTTAAAAGAAACACAGTGCAACGAAAAACCGGCACAACAATTCCTAATCCATTTCTTTAAACCAATATATTGTCTTTTATATATACAAACTGTCTTTTGTAACTTTTATGTTATAATTAAGAATTTTTTTTCGAAAAGGTGAAATGAATGTGATTTTTTTTTGTTGTAGTGTGGTTGGAACCTGTTGATGCTGTACTAGGGCGTGGTGCGGAACTACCTTGCAACATCGAACCAAACCACAGGGAGGACAGGGTTTACATGGTCCTCTGGTTCAGAGAAGGTGCCACGAAACCATTGTACAGGTAACTCATTTCATTGTTTTTTTTTAACCGTACCATATTGACCGTTTATTTTGAAAGTGGTCTAAAGTCTATTTAAAAAAAAAAACGTGATATATCATAATTCATGCTTAATTTAGTGTACAAAATTTATTTATAAATAGTTGGTATTTAATTTCTTAAAACAGTCCCATGCTTTGTCCAATTTAAAATTGGCCGGTAAAAGAAATTGCGTAACCATCTATTATGAAAGTGGTATAAGTCTTATATTCTTTCGTATAATGTGTAGAGAGTCGCTATTTCAGGTTACTTATTTTATTTCCGTTCTAAAATAGATAATGTCATATTAACACCAGATAGTGATGTAGGTAAGAAAAGATCGTAAATCAATATTATTTATTACAATAGTATTTTATGACAATTGACAATATTTATTTTATAATATTTATTGGGCATGACCCCAGAAGGTCCCAGTGCTTCTCTCCCAGCCGCGTCACTGGTATTGCTGCAAGCCAGTGGAGACTGATGGAGGGCACTAGAGCAACAAACGCTCAGGACTTGAATGGAGAATCTGGTCATTGCCAGTACTCCAATATATACATATTTACAAAAGGTCGCTGGGCCACTACCGTTTTAACCTCCGGGGACGATTGAAGGGATGGCTAGAGCTAGATAGGGATTGTGGTATAGGATTTGGATGATGAGTGAGTTTCTGGTGAAATTTGGAACATTTGTCTGGGATCAAGGTCAGTAAAAATGGGATATGAAGGTCATTATGGAGGGTTTTATTGGTTACATAGAAGGGAGCATCGACTATTGTTCGAAGGGCTTTAGACTGAAAGGATTGAATGCGCTTAATGTTAGAAGGTTTTGTTGACCCCCTCAGCTCTAGTCCGTAGGTCCAGATAGGTTTCAGGATTGTCTTGTAGATTAGTAGTTTGTTGTCGACTGAAAGTTGAGATTTTCTTTTCATTAGTCTATATAGCTGTCCGTATCGTCTGTTAAGTTGTTGTCGGTTTATAAGCTTTAAGTCTATATTAATTATGATGAGACTTATTAGGAAAAAACAGAGATTCACCTCAAATTGTTTAAGTAAATTATGTGATTTTTTATCCTGTAAAGTTTAATTTGCCCTGTTTTCAGCAAAAGTGACAATTATTTGAATAGGCGAGTGCAAAAATCAATTCAGTCAAAAAATGCGAAAAATTGTTTTCGATGAAAAGAAGCTTAGAAAGGCAAGATGCGTGTTGAGTGCAAGAACCACGTTAGTCTGTTGAGTAGTTCCGTAAATACATGACGTCTTTTTCTATCGTTGAGGGTAGAAATAACATGAGTCACTGACTGACGTGGTTTCTGCACTCACCGCTGGATCAGAGAGGTAGTCACATTTATATTCAAAAATATAAATACGAATACCATTTATATTTATGGTACTTATGAATATAAATATAAATGAAAACTATAAATATTTATCAGAGAACTATCTTTAAGAGCGTTTCACTTTATTATGTTCCCGTTTTATGATGACTTTGCAATACTGTAACTTCATTTTTGATATAACGTGAAAAAATACAAATTATTAAAAGTGTAAAATGAATTAAATTAAAATTAATATGAATAATTAAATTGTAAATAAATAAAATTAATATAAATTGTTGTAAAATAAATTGTTAATTGATAAATATAAACTTTTAATGGATGATTACCTTTTTCCAAGTTTTCGGCTGTCTGTTAAAAACAGAAACAGCATTAGTCCAAATCAAATTTTTAATTTTCCTGATTTATGTTGAAATTAGTTAATTTTTTAATGAAAGCAACATAAATACATGTTATGACAGAGAAAAAAAAAGTTCAAATATTTGAAAATTTGGAAGACTTATGACGTTTTTTCTCTCTCCTGAAAAATTTGAAATTCGTGACTGAAGTGGTTTCTGCACTCAACGATCCATTTGTTTCAAAGTTTCAATTTCTTATTTATCCATGATATGGGATTTCTTATAATAAACATAATTGCTTAATTTTTTTTTCTTTTTAAAAACAAAAAATTAAAAAGTAATGATTTTGTTAAATATTTTTAATGTAAAGTGTTTATGAAATAGTGTTTTTCGCCCAGGTCTGTGTATCGGAAATTCACGCGTATTTACAAGTGACAATTCACTCAACTTAACACAGAATTAAAGCCCTTCAAACGAGAAAGTTTTTCTAAAAGTGGGGTGTGTGTGGTATTGTTGGATAACGATAAAAAAAAAACGCAAATCTGATTTTCTTAAAACACAACTTAGATTAGTCCTTTTTTAAATGGTCTTAAGTTAACTTTGTCTAGTTTACAGTGATTAGCTTAAATTAAATATTTCTTTAGTTATCGGTTACTATTCAACAAAAAATACGACTTACTTAAAAAAACACAAAACTTGGATTTCTTACTTTACTGCTGAAAATTATCATATTGTTTATATTAAAGTTTTTGTAGCTCTTGAAGTCTACTATCACTCCTATAAAAATTTCCCTCTGCTTACCGGACTCTCTGTATATCTTATTGTGAATTAATATCAATATGTTTCTTTGTTTGTTTGGTCTTTAAGGCGTGAAATCCTAGAGTCATCAACGCACGTGAGTCATTTTTTTTTTGTTTTCTGGAGTTACAGAAACTCTTTAGAAGATAGAAAAAAAATCTGGTGTGTCCACTCACACGACCTTCATACCTATTTCAGAAAAGTTTTTATATCTTTACATATGTCCATCAAGAAACAAAAACAAATTGAATTAGATTTATTTTCCGGAAAATTGATAAAAGAATAGATTTGAGTACGATTTATTCGATAAACTAAAGCAATGTAAACCGGGTTAAGGTAGATCAGTGTAAAAATTTCAATACCCTCTAATATTGCTGTTAAAAGTAGAGGAAATAGTGAAGCTTGTGTGATGCGGGCAACAGATTTACTTACTTCCAATCAGTTATCTTTTTTTTTTTTGTTCATTCACCCCTCTCTGACACCAAGATATGAACCCGTAATCTTACATTGGAAATCGAATAGCTATAACTTCGTTCATAGTTGTCCGAAATAAACGATTTTTATACAGTTTTTCAGGGAATTTCAGGAAGATCTGAAGCGTATAGATCCGTCAAAAACTGTAATTATCTGTAAATATCTGAAATTTGACCCGATTGCGATACTTTCCGTACCTAGTATAAGTAGGAAAGTAATGAATTAAAGTAGAAAATAGAATATGGTGTATCATCACTAATACTGGTTCGATTCCGATAATTTTTGTTTTATTTTGTTGGTAATTTAATTACCTTTCTTTTTTTTTATAAACTTATTTATTGAAAAATATTATAATCTGTCTCAAGGACATAAATTACCTTTCAAAAGGTTTATTATAAATTTGACCATAGAATATATACTTAGCGAGTTAGGCCCCAAAACATTATTCTTTTCTTCATAACTTTTTTCTCTATTTTTTTTCGGGAATTTAGTCCATATACAAAAATTGAAAGGACAATTATTAGAACATTATAGGAAAGTTTCATCAAAATCGTTATAGCCGTTTTTCGGTACAGACTATATAAAAACATGTTTTTCATTTATTGCGCATGGAGCATCCAATGTGTGTCACAGACATCAATAGTCAAAACCCTAGAAAATAAAAAAAGAAGCGATAAAATCAGTTCAGTAGTTCCCTAGAAAATCTTGGTACAGACAGACCAATGGCTAAAAATGAGTTTTCGAAAATTTTACCCGATTGCAATACTTTCCTTACCTAGTATGGGTAGGAAAGTATAAAAATATATAATGCATGTCAATATTTTATTTAATAACTTATATGTTCCAAGAAAATTTGTCGCTACTTTTATGTTTGATTCATCATTTTTTAATATTACTGATGTATTCGGTCTCAGGGATGATCTATATAAGCTTGGGATGTAATAAGGACATTCCTGGAAAATATGATTGTCTGTGAAAAAGCTATTCCAGTGTTGGCTGTTTACTGATAAGATATGAGTGAGTTTAATTTGTGTGATACATCCTTAATCTAGTTAACTTGACCTCTCTGGAATTAGAGTGTTTTGATGTGGTCCAGAGATTTACTGATTTTTTAATAACTTTAAACTTGCTTGCTGGGCTCTCGTTTCGCATTAACTACCAACTATCCAATATTTCCTTTTTGAGAGGTTAACTCATTTACATTCAAAATTTACCATTCCTTATATCCTAGTATTTTTTGAGCTAAAAATATTTTCAAAACGAATTGAAAAAATAAAATAAACAAGTAATTCATGGATGAGTTTATACTGTTACATATTTTATTTCCCAAAATATAAGTAACTAAATATTGTATAACATGAAACTTTAATGTAATTACAATGATACGACAATATTAATGACAAAACAGTGGAATAGTTTACAGTAATGTGTTTGGTTAAAATTGTATGGAAAATTAATGTTTTCCTACAAGAAAGATTCTTAATGGTGATAAATAGTCGGGTCCATTGTTGTTATAATTTGAAAGTTTATAATCTTTCACAAAAAAAAAAAAAAAAATTATTGTTAAAAAAGTATCTATATACAATTTTTTTTTTTGTAAATGTGATTATTAATACTACTTAAAAGTAATATATTTATCTGAATCAAATATCAGCAAGTGTGTCCATGGACTAAGTTAGATAGGAAAGGAGTACTGGCTTAAAAATAATCAAGAATTGTTTGAAGATATCAAAGATCTACAAACATCAACGAGAAAAGGAGATTGAAATTCTTTGGTTACATGAAAAGAATACTTTAAGATAGGATAAACAAACAAATATTTGAAAAAGTAATGAAACTTGTAGCGCCCTATTAGTTCATCTGCAACTATCTATCATCTTTACAAGTGCTCAAGGCATACATCACCAGCAGAATATCTTCATGAAAAAAAAGGAACTCGCTTTGGTTGCTAAATCAAGCTCATCTTGACTACTAAAGTTACTCCAACAACTGCACAAATTCAACCTACTCCTACCGTACCTGCTCTGATACCATCTTCCTCCAGAAAAAGGCCACCCGGAGACATCATGCAATACTACGACTCACTGAAGACAACCGTCATCTCACCGTCAAGGCAACAACCGGCATACTGATGTTCTTTCCACACCTTTTTGGGACTGATGTCCTTGGCTGTGATACTTTTAATCTACAGTTCGTGGAGCAGCTTTACGCTCAATTATAATTTAAACTTTACCCCGAACAAACACTTGACTGATATTCCAACCATTGTTGGAACTGAAGATGAGGGACAACAACATCATTTGGACAACTCCCTGGATTTCACCACTGACTGCTTTATCTAGGAAGGGAGCCCTGTGCAGGCCTATTAGTTAATCTGCCTGCCATCACACTTATAGCGGCCTATTACTATACCTGCTCGCAAACTGGAAAGGCCACTCGTGCGTATTATTATGTATAATTATTTTTATGTATAAAACTGAAATTCTAAATTATAAATGTTTATATGCATTGTGAATACTTTTAAAATACTGACCTAAGCTTTTAAATAACAGTAACTCTAAGAACTGCTAGACGATTTATTCATGATTACACCAGGCCTGGAATGTTAATTAAGATCTTAATCGCCATCGTTCGGGATGTCATAATCAGAGCTTCCGGTAAATGTTCAAATTGATCAGTATATTTTATATACACTTCTTGGTTCCCTGTAAATAAGACTTTTACTTCAATCTACGCCCCATTAACCTTTTCTCTCTCCATACAAGATCTGGATGCTCATCCTTGTATGGCTGCTTGTAGTACTATATACTAATTCTGGAGGCACATTCCTTTGTTTGTGGTTCTCATCCTGCGGTGTCATAAGGCTCATCCCTTAGCCCGCAGACCAAGAGTTATTTGGGTGCTCATCAGCCTAACACTTGAGGTCATCCTGTCTTAGCCTTCTCCTCATCCACCGAGTTACTTATACTTAATTGAACACGCTCTGCCGAGGCCTTCTGATTAATCTTTCTACTTACCTCAACAAGCTGAAGAACATCAAAGGATATCCCGAACAGGTAGAGAAACAAATATTAAGACTTGTGGTAAAAGAAGAGGAATACCTAGATAGGATAAATTCAGAGGAGCAGTGAAAAGATAAAGGTCCTTGGAGTATAAAAGAAGTAAGGAAATGGGCAGAAGAACGAAAAAAGGAAATGAGTGAAAGTTTGCGCTAAAAGGAAAGTCAAGAAATAATGAAATATGCGCGGTCCTCAGCTGTCCTATGTAGCGAAACAAAATGTAGTCATTAACTGCTTATTAGTATCTCATAGAATAAACAATTTTCGGAATTTCATTTAGAAAACTTAATTATGGTTATTGAATTTGTTTAGTTATTTATAATATTAATTTGGCTTTTATTACTTTTTTCTATTAATAGATTCTTCAATCACTCTTTCTTAAGTTTAATTTTAAAAATATTTATAGATGCTTTTTAATTAATAATATTATCAGTGCTAGAACATGTATATCATTAAACGAATTCTTTATTTTTCTCATTAAAGTGATTATGGTTTGGTAGATGTAAGATTATAATTAAATAATTACTTTTAAATTCTGAATGTGTGTGGGGAATTGGATGAAAGGGCAGAAGAAAGGCCCCTATAAGCCCTTGTGTCCTCGAGGTGGGAAATAGGAGGAGCCGCCCACCGCTCACGTAGTTAATTAGGACTTAGCTCATTGCCTTTCTTTCTCCCAAGGCTTCAATTGCCACTAAAAAATGACCCAACCCAACTTACACTCTTTCTTTTCCTTATCCTATCAATGAACGTCTTAGATTCATTTATATTTTATTCCAGTGCTGTCAATAAAATTGTATGCACAGGCGTAACAAATCATTCTTTTCTAAAAAGAATAGGACAGATATTTTTAAAAAATTTAATTTCTGTATTGTCCTGAAAGTATTCTTTTTTTTAAAATTCTCACTTTCAAAATGTTGTAACACAAACAAATCATCCTTCAGTGACACTCATTCTTATCAGAAATCGTTGTTTATTATCGTTACTCTCCTATTTATATTATTACCTTATGGCCACACACATGATTTTATAACCAAGAAAAGAAAATGGACAAGCTAAAACTTTTTTTTTACACATATATCTCTATTTGTATGTAATATGTAAAACTTTGTGTATTTTACCACCCTTTTCACTAATTTTATTCACACTTACCTTTAACCAAACCTATATTTTCAATGATGGTCCAAACGTATTAAACGTCCTAACCCCAGAGCGGACTGGTAATATCCTTAATTTTTGACACTAACTTCACTTCAACGCCTATCTCAGTTGTCAAATTCAAACTGTCAAACACCAATTTATAAAGTAATCTGCATACATAGACTTGTTCCTGATCGAATCAAACCTACTTGTTGACGAGAGAAACGAATATTTTCGAGAAAATAATTAAATGAATTCTCCATGTGAAGTATTCTGTTTATAGAAGCATTAGAATATCGTTTATATTGAAGAATTAATAATAATAATAATAAAAGGCTTAGCGAACCCGAAGGTTCGATGCCGACACCTCCAATCGCTTATTATACACCTCCCACCACCGTTCACTGTTCAAACCCATTCCCTTGAGATCGGCTTTAACGCAATCTTCCCACCTTCGCTTCGGTCTTCCCCTCGGACGTTGACCATTCGTTACATCAAATATTAACCTTTTAGGAATTCTTTCGGTACCAAGACCATTTGATTCGCCGCTATGCAATCACTTCAATTATATTAACCGGATTCAGTTCACGCAATTCGGCGTTTTGTAACTCTCCGGTTAACTCATCCTTGTTTGGTCAGAATATTCTACGTGATACTTTATTTTTAAAAACATTTAGACGTTGCTCATCTCTTAATGTAAGTGGCCACGTTTCGCATCCATAAAGAACTGTAGGTAAGATAATGCTTTTCTAGACATATTGAAGAATTAAAGCTTTTTAAATCAGCAATCCTTATCAAATACTAAATCGACACGAAATTCACCGTTTAATAACATTAAGCATTCTCTATTAAAGTTGAAACTGGTTTGCTATGAACTCGTTACTAAGTTTTACTGCCTCAACTAAACTGTAAGTCAAAAAAACCAGCACTACTTGAATTTTACAGAAAAACCGAATATAAAAGAAATATTTTTAAGCCTGAAGTAATAATAGATATATAGCAGGTCAAAGAGGATTACCATGCATTAAACCTTTCGAGAAAATATCATGATTTTCTCAAGAATTAACTATAAAAATAAAATGTGAACCTGTTCTCAGTTTGTCTCCAGTTGATCAATCGCATTGTTTTTTTGGTTTTTTTTTTTTTTTTTAAAAACTGGTTTTGGATTCCGTAGCAGTCGCTCAGATTACTGCGTTAATTGAGAACGGCCGAAGCGATACGCGGGTTGAGTATAAAGGCTGCCTGAAACAACTGTTAGTCGTCCATTCCAGAGACAGTGAAAAATGAAGCAACGCTAAGAGGCCGTGATCAAGCCATCCAAGAGCGTCCAGGTCCAGCTGATAACCGCTTCATTGCTATGCAGATCCTCAGAAACCGCTACTAGACTTAAGTTGAAACTTACATCGATTGAATATTGTTCGGATTGCGGATGTCAGCGCGCACGAAGACTTGCTGAACTAAACTTACACGTTAAGGTTCCCGCCCGTGGCTCTCTACTAACCGCAGCAAATCAAAAATCTAGCGTTCACTTTTGTAGTGAACACGCTCCCTGGACAGAAGATGATTTGGCCTCTGTCCTGTTTTCTGACGAGTCGAGTTACGCATCCTTTACGGTGCAGACGGACGATTTCGATAGTAGAGAAGAACAAGTAAGCAATTAGCTGAGTGAAATAAAGCGGGAAGATTGCAGATCGGAGGAGGGTCGATATTGGTATGGGGTGGAATATATTTAGAGTCAAGTACAGACCTCCATGATTTCCAAAAACCGACACTCAACGCTCATACATATCTTACAGACATCCTTGAGGAATATTTTGTGCCCTTTGGAACGTTTATCGCCCTCCGTTTTTTTTTTTAAATAGAAAATAGAAAACCATCTATATTCTGGGACAAAGTCCCTTAAGAATAACAATATTGTCCATACAAATTAACAATAAATCTGGCCAAAAGACCTATTACAATCAATAATAACTAAAAAAACAAGTAATTAAATAAGTATATACATAGCTCTGAGGACATATTAACGAAAGTAGTTAAGCATTAAGGTTACAATACTACAACATTGGTGGTAAAACAATAAAATAAAAATAAATAAATGAAATTAGAAAGGAACATTAAATACATTTTATAGGCAAACCATTGTAATGATAAAATATAAAAATAAAAAAATAACTAGAGTAAATAAATGATTTATATCTGTTCCTTAGGAAGTATAAGCGAATATACATAAAGATTGTGAAAAACTAGACAAGTATAATGATCTACCTATGAAACAATAGATTATGAGATTAAGAGAGAAAAAAATATATATATACATAAAGAGGAGTGTGTCGAAGGAAAGAAAAAAATAAAATATTTTTCAAAGAAATACAATCTTATGAATAGGAAAAGTAGAAGTTAAGAAAAACAAAAAAACAAATTATACCTACTCACAATGTTTTGTGAACGTTGGTGGAAAATCTTTTTTATATTCAAAACAGAAGAAAGAAAAAAAATGTATAAAGATAATTAAAACCTTGTTGATTGAATTGTGAAAAGGGATTGGAATAAGAGGGTTTTAAAGGATTTTTAGCGGGATGGAATTCCAAAATGCAGTGGGACGGACAATAAAGGAATATGTAAATGAGGCAGATCAGTGGAAAGTGGTGTAAAGGTCAGATGGCGAAATCTTGTGAAGATGGAGTGAATAGATGATTTGAATTGTACGAGATTGTATGCGTAGAACGGACGATGATTATTGATTATTTGGTAAATAAATGTGCCTAAGAAACATTGTCATCGGAAGGAGGGGAAGAGATAACAATTTTATGCAGGATAATGTTCGGCCGTTCATCGACACTGTTGTACTGGACTACCTAGAAGTATTTAGTGTCTGTACTTTGGAATGGCCAACTCGCAGCCCGAACTTCAATCCTATCATCTTCGGGACCTGTTTTGTACTTCCATTCATCGACAACAGAACCCTCCATGTGACCTCCAAATATGTGAAATGTATCAGACTCCAAATCGGGCAACCACCTTGTTCATAGTATGTCTACGAGTGGACAGGTCGTTATTCAAGAAAAGGGAGGCAACACTAGGTACTAGAGACTCACATTTCATAACTAAATAGAAATAGATGCGTTTTTTTTTTGTTTTTTTTTTAAAGATGTTTATGTTGCTTTATTTAACATTACGATTTTTAATGAATTTGTTTTTGTTTTTTTCAGTTTATTTGTAATGTTCTACAAGAAGAATATATCACACTGAACTGGGTTAAAAAAATGCAATTTTTTTATTAGGAAAGAAATAAAGACCAAAGTTAAGGTGCGCCGGTTTTTATGATCATCAGAGTATAAATAAGGACGTTTTATTAATAACGAAGTAAATATTCAACTGCCTAGAGATATACATTAGTAAAGACAAAGGTGTTATAAGTGCCTTTGTCCTTTTCATATTAATAAAATTCAACATTACGATAGTTTAATATTTATAATTACTAAATTCGTCGTAAACCTATGACTTCCTGTCCTACAGTATCCTTCAATAATAGCCCTCTTATTCCTGTCGAACAAATCCGATACTTAGGACTCACCTTGACAAACGACTCACTTGGAACCCCCATACCAGACTGAAACAACTAGAAACCGCCCGACGTTTTCGACTACTGCAGCACTTACTAGACAAACCATCTAATCTTTCAATCAATTATAAACGACTCGTATATATGACAATAATAAGACCTATTTGGAATTACGGAATTGAGCTTTGGGGCTCCACTAAACCATCGAATTCCTCTCGTATCCAATCCTTAAAATCCAAAATCCTTCGTAAAATCCTCAACGCTCATTACTTTGTCACAAATAAAATCATCCATAAAGACCTTAATGTTCCATATGTTTCCGATTTGGCCCAATCCAGATACCTGTCCTTCCATAACAAACTGCAGAACCATCCGAATCCTCTCGTTTCAAACCTTGCTTCCTCCTCGATCCCTGATAACCCTTCGAGGCGTCTGAAAAGAAGATGGCCTCGGGATCTTCTAATATAGAACTTTAATTTGAGTTCTACCAATGGGTAGTTTCTCTTCATGTTGTATATGTCATGTTATCAATTTCACATTTACTTATTGTATTTTATATGTAATACAGTTGTAAATTCCATTAAAATAATAAAAAAATAAAATTAAAAAAAATAATTACTAAATATATATATTGTTTAGTTCGTTTAAGGTCTTTTTTTTATTTCTTTTTTTTATATACCCCACTGAGAGATCTCCCATGAGATGAATATTCTTTTTCCTAATGCTTTCGACGTATAAGCTAGATCAGCAAAATATGTTTATTCATACATACAATATAATTTTATCATTATGGTCTATTCAATCCACACAATTGATGAAGCTTCATATTTTACCATGAATGTTAAAGTAACAATTTGGTCAATAAGTTATTAGCTTGCCCCATTGGAAAATATCCATTTCAAAAGTTGGAATGTTGGATACCAAATAAAAGGTCAGAATCTAAGTAGCGAAGGATTTTGATGAATGACGCATCAAACGAAAAGGAATTTCATAGAGAATTGACGAATGCCAATTTCAAAAGTATTTTTAAAACAACAATAAAAGTCATTGAAAAGATTGAATTGTATCAAAACTCATATCAGGTCCTATGTTTTAAAACCCTAAAATGTACTGTTGTTGAGATCAATCATTATTCTTGTCCAAAGCTTCTTAGGTGCAATGGCTGCCATTGAAATTTTATCACGGTTTGTTTAGGTTTGAAAATGGAAATAATGCTATTTATCATAGTCTTCGTTGGATTAATTGTTTTTTCTATCAGTGCAGAAAGGCGACTCTCTAAATACCCCATACCTTTAAAAGTTCTGGACGAGCAATGGCTTTAAGTTATAATTGGCTTTCTTTACGTCAAGAATAATGTCTATGCACTCTATTTTTTTTTCGGAGAAGCAATCCGTGTTCTATTGTTACCAGATTATTAAGATCGGATAATAATTGGTTTTCTTCCAATGCCTATCCCATCCGTTTGAATAACATTTTAACATAATAATATAAGCATTATGAAATCATGAATAACATGGGTAACATGTATCCAAAAGCTTTTACATGTAGCTTGTCAGTGAGATAGCTATGAGGAAATACATTTATATAGCTAAGAGTAAATACATACTTTTCCTGGTTTCTCGATTAGAACTATTACTGATCTCCTCCAGATGTTTGGAAAGTCTCCTATGCACCAAACGAGATTGTAAAGAGGAAGAAGAAATCAATGGACTTTTTTGGTAGACGTTTTCTTAACATGTAATGGCACATTTCGTCGACTCTTAAGAGTGTTGTCTGATAGTCTTTACTTTTCCATGAAATATTCTGAACCTTTTTCCTGAATAACCTAGGTGAGGTACCGGCTGAAACAATGTGTTTTTTTTTACCTATTTTTCGAGATTTAGAACGGCTCTAGTTATAATCTATTAGATTGCTTAGAGTAGGCTCCTTTTCTTACTTGATACTTTTTTATACTTTATGTACCCTTCTTATTTTCTTAATGGCTACTTAACATTTACTCTCGCACAAAGGATTACTTTTTTTAAGAATTAGTTTTAATATAAGTTCTACGCATGCGCTAGATCATAATGATCATATCATCACTTTTTATCGAAGTATTTTATTATTTTTCTTGTTTTTAAAAGAATTCAGAGTTGTTCTATACCTCAGTCAAGCGCAAACAGCAAAATTTCAGCAGTAAACATGGGTCTAATACCACAGTTATTTGTTTACAAATTACAGATTATTAAGATGTTAGTTTATTAAGGCTTTATCGATACATCGCAATACCTGCTTACATATTTCCATGACTAGCTGTTTTTAAAATCATCACTAAACACGGGAAGTACAGGTCTTCATTGCCGCAGAATATATTTTTAATCACTCCTTTCTTCCTTGCTATTAACATTCTTCAACACTAACTGAAGTGACAAAAGAAGAACAAGCTAGTTTTCCTTCTGCACTTGTATTTGTAGGCCTAAACTTATATTTATGTGATGAAAAAATATTTTTTTCTAAAATAATAACCTATTATATCAGCTTGAAAGTAGAAAAAGCATAATATAAAAGGTAAATGTTTCTTTGCAACAATTGGCAGGCATTGGGTGGGCCACAGCAATACTTTGGACCTGGAACGAGAATATCCAGTCAACTACAAAATTTACAATATTCTCGAATCGACATATCAGAAATTCCTGAGCCAAGATAAAATAACTAGTCTTAGAAATCAACCTTCTAAAATCATGAACTCAGCAGCTTTGTTTGCAAAATTACTTAACATCCTATTATTCAAAATATACCGAATCCTCGACTTAAACATCAAATTTCTCTTATTTCTCCTCCATTAAATGCCAATGATATTACCAGTTTATTCCAATCCTTCCTCTCTTACTCTAAATTCCTTTTTACCGTTCTGATATATCTTCTTAAATGTCTTTTGTCCCAAATCATCCTTCTTTAAGTGATCCTCAAATCCATATCCAAGCTCCTTTGAAACGCGAATGGTGTTAAAAATCATACCGACCAACCAACTCCCTAATTATTATTGTAACTTATGATTATTTTGTTTTCCGTTTGTTCATGTTTACTTTATTTTATTTATTTATCTTATTCTTATTATTTTTTAAAAATTACTTTCATTTGTTTTTCTTGTATGTATATATTGCATGAGTGGATACTTTTAACTGTAATACTTATTGCTTTTGGGTGTTGGAGATTGTGTTATTACTCTATAAATACAAAAATTAAATAAAAAATATAAATAACAATTATAATAAAGGCATTATGGACCCGAAGGTTCGATGCCGTTACCACTAATCGCGGTCTACATACTTCCACCCGCCAACTGACGTTTAAACCCAACCCTATCAGACGAGGTTTATCGAAACCCTCCCACATTCGCTTATGCATATCACTCGAACGCTTACCAGTAGGCACAGAACATATTCATATTTTAGAAATTCTTTTGCCAATGAACAAAACAATTGTACACGCCCATTTTATTCGCCGCAATATAATCATTTCAATTAAAGTTATCAAGTACTGTTACCATCGATTCGGCGTTATGTAACGGTCTAAATTCTGCGGTTAACTTATGTTTTTTTCGGTTTGAATATTCTACGCAATATTTTATTTTAAAAAACCTTAAGACGTTTTTCATTCCTTTATGTAGGCGGCCACGTTTTGCATCCGCAAAGAACCCTTTCTACTATAGTTTTTAAAGTGTAACTATTACGTTTTGGTACTGGAGTCGTGAACTAAGCTTTGCAATAGAAAAAATAACAAACATTTCCTTCCTTCAACCTTACCTTAATCTCCTATTCAATTCGTTTTAAAATTTAATTATTTTTACACACATTGAATGTAATTTGTTTGGAGAAATTTATTTGTTTATTATCACTTCTAATTTATTCACATTAAATAGAAAAAGTTTGTTGATTAATGTTTTTTTATTTTATTATCATACAAAACCTTGGGCCTTCTGGTTACATTTGCTACGGGCTCCGCGCTGGCTTAATCCGCTTCTGAATAAATGTTTTTAAGGAAGACTTATGCTCACGCACTGCCTTTTAAATTAAATAATTTAATATTTCCTGAGTATTTAAAAATGTCATAAGTTATATTTTTAATTTCATTTTATTTTAACTTCTTTTTACCATTTAGTTTTATTTCAGGATTTATAATTTTGTTTGTTTCATTACTTGTTCAACATTTATATACTTGATTTGTTACTTATAAAAATATAACATTACCTAAATGTTTCGATCATTTCTTTGTTGATGGCAGACGAAAAATATATTTCACAAAATTGGTCCATGTTCACAATGAATTAACTTATTTATTTATTTTTCTTTTAAAAGTATGCGCAGTAGATATGCTTTGGAGTGACCCGTGAACAAATCCAATATAATCAATCATTATTGATACTAAAAGACAGTGAAGATTGGGTAACATACTTATTTACCAAAGGTTTCGAGGCCACTTTAGCTTCAAACTTCAAGGAGGATTGTAAGGATGGTTGGATCTGGATATAGATTATATTAGAGGATTTGGAGGGTGATTAAGATTTTTGTGAACTTCGGAGAATTTGTTTAGGATGAGATCTAGAACAAATGGGATATTAAGGTCATTATGTAGTGTTTTTAGTCATTTGCTTCGAATATTGTACGAAGAACATTGGACTGAAAGGAACGGATGTGTTTGATGTTAGAAAATGTTACTGTCTACCACACTTCTAGTCCGTAGGTCCAAATAGGTTTCAGTATTGTCTTGTATATCAGTAATTAATTGTCAATTGAAAATTGAGATTTTCTATTCGTAAACCAATATAGCTGGTCATATCATCGGTTCAGCTCTTTTCTTTTAAGTCTAGTATGAGAGTTCGATGCTAGTCGTTAGTCTAAGAAAAAGCTGAGATACCGGATTGTTTCTGAAAAAGGAGTATGAAAGATATCGGGATGAATAGGGATGCCAGCGGTGGAAAGAATGTAAATGACGAGACCCAAGACGCTGGTGTGGGGAACACGGGCTTCAAATTGATACAAATTCTGATGCACAGTGAACTAGAAAGGAGCGGCCAGAGAGGTAGGATCACAGGATTAAAGTATTGTTGTAAGTGGATTTTAAACTTGGAAAGTATCCCGGCGTATCATAGCCGGTCAAGAGTTGTGCTACGCACCCGAGAAATAGTGTTTCATTTTTATGGCTGATAAAATAAGATGGGAACTTCATATCAGTGCTCTCGTTGGACTGTGAAATGTTGCGAACGAATCTGAACGGATAGGATTTGTTACAGAAGGATCTTCCCAAATATTTTTGAAAAAGTTTGGATTAGGCTAATTGTTCTAAAGTTTTTAGAGCTGTTGAGAGGTTTCCTGGTTTTAGGGAGAGGATAATAGTAAAACGTTTCCATAAAAGAGGAATGTGAGTAGTTAGTAGGATACGTAACTGAAGAATACGACGCAACTGAGAGGAACTTGTCATACGTGTTTTGAGGTCCCCTGAGTCCAAATAACCAAGTATCGCAAAATGGTCTGTGTGTGTGTGTGTATCTGTGTGTGTGTTAACAGTCTAGCTCATAAACGAAAAGTAGTACGAAACTGATATTAAGTATTTAAGGTTTGTATAAGGGCCGGATGTGACAGCAACTTTTTTGTTAAAATCGGCTAACCGGAAGTGCCACTTTATATGAACTTTGAAAAACTTTATTACAATTTTCTCAAAAACGGCTCCAACGATTTTGATTAAACTCAGCGTATCATTGTATAATTAAGTGGTCTTTAATATCATTTAGGCCTTATCCCCGTTGATGTCACTTTACAGGGCTTAAATGCCCAATGTTCATATGCGTCTTACTCTAAAGTACCTTTAATACGGTTTATTTTAAATAATCAATTATCTCCCATTATTAAAAGTTATGAAAAAATGCTAAATATAACTTTTGAAAGAATATGTTAATTGAATAAAGGAGAAAAAAATAAAAATGCTTATCCAGGTCGAAAATGAATCTCTGGAAATACTAGTCCGAAGAAATACGTATAATATATCGTTGGAAAGCGGAGAATTTTAGAAAAAACAATATCCAATATAGAAAGTTGTAAATGGAAACGGAGATTGGCAAAAAAATTATAAATAATATTTTTGGAAAACTAATAATATTTAACGTAAATCACATGTTTTCAAGGAAATTAAATGAAATTTACTAACTAAATGATACCTTTTAAAATATTTTTAAGTTTGAAATAAATATTTAAAATCCACCTAATAAAGGCAATGACATTGTTTAAATAACTATTTCATTGTAAAAGAAGAAGCAAAATATAAAATCATTTCATGCATATGTTTATAACCTTAAATATTTTTACTGTAGTTTAATAATTTTATTACAATCCATAATCAATTGATCGTGCAATACATGATCAACGGATCGTACAATCCATAATCAACCGGTGATATAATAAATAGGACTTTGGTTATTTTAATAGTATTTATGATTTGTTAGCTGTAATTTTTTAGCTTCAGCTCAGTTAAAAATGCAATTCAAAAATTTTATAATAGCCCGATATGGCCAAAAATAATTTCTATTCAAAGTTGAAGTTAAAAGTTTTTAAAATTACAATTAGCTTAATTCAAATCATAGTTAAGCTTCATTCGAAGTTTAATTTGAACTAAGAGGGAGCTTAACACTATTAATGAAATCTATTTTTCTGTGCAGTTCGGTTAAAAAAATTGAAGTTGTTCATCCTACTAGCTTAGTTGACTATAAATAGTTGTAGTAGCTATGAATTTGGCTAATGCAGAGCGTAGAGGCCCAAAGTAAACCTAAGGAAGCTACCCTGGGGACAAACTAGAGCTTTGGAGAGTTGAAAAGTGAGAATTAGCTTGTATATAGTTAATGAGTTGAAAGACTTAATGAGGCCGTTAGTAGCGGCTCGGTGTTAGCCAATACTTAGGACCTTCATTACGGACTCCCTTTCGCCAGATTTGCATGGCAAAGTGTGATATAGCCCCTAAACGGGGGAGGGGAACTGGCTCACTTATCACTAACTTGTCACGGTATAGTACACAAGTAGGATCTCACTAAACGAAGGCTGCACATGAAATCCTAAATGTTTACTAATACATTTAGGGAATAAAAAGCTACTAAAGATTGTTGTTAGACCTATGAAAGGGTTTGCCAACGTTTTCTGTAGTTTATTTAATAATAATAATACTTTATTTATTCTGAGACGAGTCCCTTTAGAATAATACAGAAAGACAAAAATGTGGGCTAAGGATCCTCAGAGATACACAAACAAAAATATAGTGTCAGTGAGTAGTCAAATTAAAAAAAATAATAAAAGAAATTATAAGTTACATTCTAATTTAAATCAGTTAATAATAAAAAAAAATGAAAATAAACATAAAGTAAGAATAATGAGGAACTATCTGATAATTTATATACATATTTCCTGTACTATTTAGTACGATTTGTCAGTGGAACTCCGAGACGTTCTCATGTTTCCCACTACTACGCCCAGTTAGGGTGGCTCTTTCCCTCCTTCAGAAGACAGTATTTCCTAGGTACATTCCTTTACCAAATAATCTATAATCATCGTCCGTCCTACGCATTCAATCTCCTTGAATTCAAGTCATCTATCCACTCCCTCTCCACAAGATCTCGTCCTTCCGACCTTTATACCCCTTTCCACAAATCGCTCCACCACATTTTGGAATTCCATCCCACTTAAAATCCACCATGCACCATCCTTATCCACATTTAAAACCCTCTTATTCCAATTCCGCCTTATAACTCAATCAGACGCTGGGTAGCCATTTATAATGTGTATTATATGTGTATATAATCTCGTCTATATGTATATTATCTTTTCTTTTCTCCAATCAATCAACATCATAGGATTTAGATAATATAGAACTTTTATAATGTTTAAAATACTATTATTGTATTCTTCGAACATACTAAGATACAAATGTAAATCATTTAAAGTAAATATTTATCCACTCTTTTATTTATTTATTTTTTCATTAATACAATAGCATGACAACAAAAGTTTTTTGTCGCTCATTTATAATTCCATAGCTTATTGTTTATAGCAACTATTTTGCAGTATTAGGACCTTATTGCTCATATTATGTCTTTACTGTATCTGTACAGTTATGTAAATATGTTAATTTTATGTACAATATTGTTATTCTCAAGGGACTTTGTCCCAGAATAAAGTTGATTCTTCTATCTATTTACAATTTCATGGGGACTGGATGAATAAAAAATTATTGAACAGGCGGGTCTTAAAGGTAGGAAGAGTTTTGGATTGACGGATGTCGGGAGGGATGGAGTTCCGTACGGATGAGGATCGGATAATGAAAGATCTGTCGAAAGCAGCGGTTCGGTGGGCCCTTATGTATAAATCAGAAGACCGGGAACGAGTATTACGGGAACGAACAGAGGATTTGAATTGAAGGAGCTCGGAGATGTATGAAGGACGGTGAGATTGCATGTCTTGAAAGAGGAAGGATGGCAGGAAATACTTACGACGGTAGGAAGGATAAAGCCACTTCAACTCTGCATAAAAACGGGAAACATAGGCGTCCCTTGGGATCCCGAAGATGAATCGTACAAAGCAATTTATCAAACGTTTTAATTTTGCCTCGAGATCCCCGTTCAGCAATAGTCAAAGTGGGGGAAAATTTAGGAAGTTACTAGGAGCCTACGGGTTTCAAGGGGAAATAGGTGACGGGAGTAATTTATACGTTTTAAGGTGGGAATGGTAAGGTGGGAGATGTTGGATATATGATTTTTCCAAGAAAGCGTTTGATCAAAGATTTTTGATGGAAGGATAGAATTTGATGGGATTATCATTTACAGGATATATATTAAATATGTTTTGTTTTTTTCCATCATACAATTAAAATATTACTTAAAATAATTTAATTATATACATCTGAGTATCTACTGGATTTTTTTAAGTTAGCTTTAAGATCATCAATGCATAAAACTATTTTTTTTTTGCTTAATGTTAACATAAATTTAATCCAAATCGATTTATCTGAAGGCTATTAGTCGTGAATACGACAGGCTAAGGGAACAAAAACAGAGATAAATATCGGTACCAATAAGAAAATTAATACAAAAATAAATATTAAAAAATAAAAGATGTCCAATACGAGGTGGAAAAATATTCAAAGAAGTTGAGTATTTTTTGGATCAATAAGGCGCAGGTCAAAGGAAAATTTAGGAGACCAAGGATCACCCGAACCTATAGATCCGGGAATTAATTTCTGTACGCCTAGAGTAATTAGCTTGAATCAAGGTCTATTCTAAAAGACAGAGCTTCCGAGACCACTATCAAGGATGAAATATGAAATACGGTTCCGAAGAGAAACAAAGCAATGGAAATTCAAGCTTAAACCGACTACCATGTATGCTTGAATGGATGAAATTCCGTATCATGATATAGGGGGAAATAGCCAATAGTTGTAACAAGAGTGGGCAGTGCATTTAGCCTTGAAAAGGGGTCAACTCTGAGCTAAGTTGGCACTCATCCAGCCTTTATAGCTAGCTACTTCCTCCGGGGCAATGGCAAACGTGATAATGGCTATATCAACTTCTTTTATGTATCTCCAGGAAAGGAAGCTATTGTATTTTACTGTTTCTCTAACTCTTTAGGCGTCTTTATTAACTCATTTTTATTTTGCGGGAAAATAAAATCTGCAATTTGTGTCAACAAAAATGTTTAACATTATTTTAAGGCCCATACACGCTACTGTTAGCTCCCTCTTAGTTTATGTCAAACTTCGAATGAAACATGACTATTTAATTGTGATTTAATCAAAGAAAAAAAAGAAAGAAATAAAGTGGACTGTATCTTCAAACATTTATTTTGGAACATTTACGAAATCTAATATTGAAAACATAAAAACAAAATGAATCAATTTTTAGATAGGTAAAAAAAATAACAAACTTCTAGCATAAAATAAAGACCAGCTGAACAAACAATTGTGACAATATTAATGAAATATTTTCATGCTTAAACATAAAAGAAAAAACTATTTCTATGGCCCAAATTACAATAAAAATAAATCAATTTCTCTAGAGTCCCAATATGAAATTTATATATATAATAAATAATTAGATTGTACAACGTTACGTGGACGAAGCAGGACGTTCTTAAACCTCTGTCTCTATGCAGAAACCAATTGTAACTCTTCAATGAGCGTGCTCAAAACGAACAGCAAATGAGCAGTGGCGATGCACGACGAGAGAAGTACGTCTCTTCACAGCAGAACGGCAGTGGGCAGTGTAGAAGTTGGCAGTACTCAGCTCAGTGACGGACTCAGTCAGACTCTCTATTGTCAATTCTACCGCCTTATATCTTGAACCTATCACTTGTTTATAGCTAGTGCTACTATCCATAACAAAGTAGTCCAAGTATAAACTATTGATCTATTTAATATAACAATATAAGCTATGGGGCTATAATACTTAATATACACATATCTTATACATAAATATACATATTATTAATTGATTTCATTTTGCTAAAATAAAACAAATCAACAATTAATCAAACTAGTTAAGTGTAAAATAAAATGAATTAACGCTGTGGCGTTTTTAACTGTAAAAATAAAATAAATGAACGCTGTGGCGTTAACACGCTACAATATAAGAGCAACAAAATAACATAATCTGAATAAAACGTTAAAAACCATTTTTTGAATCTTCATAACATTGATATTAAAAAAAAAAAAAACTCCGCCAGTCAGATCACACTACTTTAAAAAATGGCCCCTCCTTAAAAAAACAAACAAATTTTTCGGAAACAAAATTGCATTACATGAAGACTAGAGGTGCCCAGAAGGAGGTTTCGCCATCAAAATGTTTGACGGAGGTACATTTTGACCGTATTTTCAATTTTTGATGGGGAAACATTTTGAAGGGGTTATGAATTTTCGAAATGAAAAGTTTGAACCGCAGAACCACTAGTGGAAAACCGTGGAACCATCCGCATCAAATGTAATTCTACATTAATTATGATTTTTCTAATACTAATTTCTTTTGCATTTTTTTTTTTTTTTTTTTTTTTTTTTTTGATGATGAGAGCGATAAAATGTGTTGGGATGGGGGAAGATGTCCAGATTCCAAAAAAGGTATTTTTCCATCATTTCTCAATTTACATACAAGCTCATTTGATACAAACGGTTCCACACATATGTGGAATATATATATATATATATATATATATATATATATATATATATAATATTATAATGTTTTTTTTATAATTCGACCTTTATATATTATAAATTAAGATATGGATTACAGTAGGATAATAGGTCATGATTTTTTTTTCATTTCTTTCAAAAAACTTTCATGACCTATTATCCGACAATAATTCATAAATTTATATATATATATATATATATATGGGGGCTGGAGTAGCCTAACGCCGAGCGTGGATAGGTGGGTGACCATCCAAAAAGGAAAGCCACGCTGCCCGAGATTCCTCCCCCCCCCCCCCGCTATCTGAGGCCCATCAGCCTACTGGAGGACACTCACATCGACCGGGCGTAGTATTGATGACCCTACTCCGTGCTTTAAATCGGGAATCGAAATGTGGTCTAGGAGACCACACTCGCGGTGAAAGATCTTCATGGTCTGTACCGCCAACCGAAAAAAAATAAATATATATATATATATATATATATATATTTGTGTGTGTGTGTGTGTGTATAAGAGATATCTTATAAGCTTCTGAAATCGTGATCTAGAGGTTCTAAGAAGAATATAGAATGTACTTCACTCCAGAAAGTACAACAGACTATTCTTTTTCGGAGAAATAGGACAAAAAGGGTCTTTTTAAGTATTCAAAAGCGAATAGTTGAATATACGATCTCGGTGCTTATTATCTTTAGAGAAACAGTAAATATTTTTTGAATAATGGTACACTAAAATCATGAAAAAATAAAATAAAATAACCAGTAAATCCAAATATATATATTTGTTAAATTACTATTTTTTTTTACTATTTCTTTAAATACAGCTTTTAAGAAAATATATCAATGATAAAAGTAATGGTAATTTGATAATAAAATTATAAAAGGTATGGACTAGTAAGAAAACTAAGAAATGATATACGCGAGGTCCTTAGATTGGCCATTATAGCGAGAAAAAAGATGAAGAAAAAAAAGTGAACTTTCATAATTAATTCATTATAATGCACCCCAGACCTCGGGAGAAAATAAATTAAAACTTTTATATTCCATTAAAGTGCAGCTTTCATTACCAACACATCAATACCAATTCAAAGAAATAATGCATCATAGTAAATTAACATTTTTAAAAATAAAAATATAATCATACAATAGTATGTTCTCGAAAACTTAAATATTTGGATTAAAAACGGTTAGTTGGTCATTTAACAAAATATAGACAAATTCTCATAATAGAGATCGGTACTAAAAACAACGGTTCATAGTAACCTAAAATGAAACACTTATGAAAAAAATATGATTCTTTAAACATATGTGTTTATATATAAGAAGAGCATTTTTGTTATTAATTTATTACAAAACATTCAGATCCCAGAAAAAAAAAATATTTTTTTAAATATTAATTTACAGTTGTATATGTGAAAACACAGATATTCTGGTTGTGACAGAATATCGACTTGCATTTTTTTTTCTTTTTTACAAAACTAGAGGTGGGTTCTCAACTGAATTGATATTGGCTTAAAGCTTATTAAACAAAAAAGCTTTTGTGAAAGTGGGTTATCAGTAGTCCGGTTGTAACATGATTAAAACAAAATAATAATAATAATAGGAAGAAAAAGTCACGATTTTATAAAAAACAAAACTTTTAGCCGCTTAAAAGTTATGAAATAAACAAACTCTTAATTGTATATTAAGGAAATTTTGTCTAGTTCACTGTGAAGCAATTGTTAATTGCAAAAATTAATATTTTTTGAACTACCACTCGCTATGAAAGTGAAAGTGTGACTTACTTAAAAAAATACAAGACTTGAATTTCTTCCTTCCTTGAATTCAGCAAAATCAGAGTAAAGGCAGAGACAGTTTATATACTTTTTTTTTTGTTCTATATAAAATTTCTTTAATTGACCTTTGAGTATTATATTTTAACATACTTATTTTAATTGTGAGTTAGGTCATTTAATTACTTAATAAATTAATTATAGGTCACTTAATCAATTAATAAAAAATAAGGGACCTAACTACCAATTTAAGTAATTAGGTTTAAAAATATATATATATATATATATATATATTTTTTTTTTTTTAAACATAATTACTTAAATTGGTAGTTAGGTCCCTTATTTTTTATTAATTGATTAAGAGACCTATAATTAATTTATTAAGTAATTAAGTGACCTAACTCACAATTCAAATAATTATGTTAAAATATAATACTCAAAGGTCAATTAAAGAAATTTTATATAGAACAAAAAAAAAAAAGTATATAAACTGTCTCTGCCTTTATATATATATATATATATATATATATATATATATATATATATATATATATATATTATATATATATATATAGAAAGAGCTCCTTTACTGAACAACTCCCCATTACTGTTCATATTTCCCATTACTGTTTACTTTAGTCTTTACATTTCTGTATCTGTGGAAGATTTTCTAATGTAAGAATTTTTTGCTTGTTTTCGGTTATTTAATTTTCAATTTTTAATAATTAACATTACATATTTCATAATCTATTTTTATTTTGTCTATTTAGTTTCATATTATTTTTTCTATTACTTTTATTTCAGAAAATGGCAAAATGATATATTTTTGACCGACATAAAGTAATAATTTTGTATCAACGAGGACTTACTATGACGGATATTCTATTTCTGGAATTTATTAAGTCATCAAGAAGATATTAAAACAAAGCAAAATAGGGTCTTGTTGCTGAATAACATACAAAATTTTTGTGTTTTTCCAAGATTCGTTCTCCTCGACCAGATGAAAACTCCTATCATTTGGTCTAAAATAATGTGTTGCCAAAATAAAACCATTTTCTCGCTCTCTATACAAGCAAAAGTTTGCCAAGAACATGAAAATTGGACGAAGAGGAATGGAACAAATTTTTATTGAGAGATGAGTAAAAAATTGATATATTGTTTTTCGGAATGGTTAAGTATGTCAGTGAAGCTTTAGAATATAATTTACGGATAAATGTGTGCAGCATTAAAAGCCAGGGTAACGGTACTGTAGCATCTTTCATACCATGTAATACCATCTTGGCTTAGAATGTTAAATAAAATATATAGTATAATATATATTTATGACACATATATACTATATAATATAACATATGTATATATATATATATATATATATAATATATATATATATATATATATATATATATATAGAGAGAGAGAGAGAGAGAGAGAGAGAGAGAGAGAGAGAGAGAGAGAGATAGAGAATTATCATATCAAGATATGGGACCAGAACCTTGACACATAGAGGAGAAGGAACAATAAAGAACTTATAAAAGAAACTGGTATGTCAATATCTCATGACATGAAGGGAAGGAGGTTAAGATGGGCAGGGCATGTAGCCCGTAGCAATCCATCAGGACGCCTTTACAAAACAATGAATGCCAGAGTAGTAGGCAAGAGACCACGTGGGAGGCCAAAAACCGGATGGATAGATAGGACAATCAAAGATAGGGCTAAGTTTCATGCCGAAAACTGGAAAGCAGTAGCCCAAGATAGGCAGAGGTGGAGAAGGCTGTTCAGGTGGCCAAAGATCTACGAGGTCTGTAGAGGCAACCGAAAAAATCAGTCACAATAAAAAATATTTATTTTCTTTTAATCAATTCAAATATTAATACTTAACAATCACAGCAAATTCCTTAATGGTTACCGCTAAAAGAACGAACCTCAACGAATATGTTGGTGAACGCTAATCCGGACTAATTAAATAAGTCGTTCGTTTGCGAAGAATTTGAGTAGTGAAGACCTTGGATTTGGCACAAACCGATCCGTTTTCGAAAACCACTCCACGTCCACACTAGGCGAATCTTCGTTCAACAAGCCGTTGGCGAACCAGGATTTACCTGGTGTGTACTCACATTTTGAATGACAGCAACAATGTTTTTATATTTAATCTTAGGTTAATTTCTTGTTATTTCAACTACCACCACTACACTGACCATCTCAGATTTTTATGAAACGTGACTTGGTTGTTTTATGATTAATGTAAATAACGTTACCATATTTTTTTCGTTTGTATTTTTTATTACAGTATATTTAGGCATTGACTCGAACAAAAAAAAAAGTTGAAACTTATCAAAAAATGTTCATTACCCTTCCCATAATAACTAGTAAAAAATATTCGAATAAAAATGACATCAGTCTTCTACAAAGTTAATTGTGAAGAAGTTGTTGTTCGTTGGGGTTTTGAGGCAACAACTGTGTTTAATTTTGTTATCACTGAACTTGATTTAAAAAAAAACTTTTAAATTCTGTCTAATATATTATTTAATTTTAGGAATTGTTTTTACTAACTTTATTGTGTCTGAAGCGAATAAGTCTGCTATATTCATAAAAAATAATTAGTGAATGTAATAACGTATTGAACTTTTTACTTTCACTTACGTATATATGTAATATATAGTAAGTGTAAGTATTGCGATCGAGAAAATTTTTGAATCTGAGTTTTCAACGGATTTACACGTTTTGAGGTACCCTGAGTCGAAATGACCAAGTTCCGAAAAATGGTCTGTGTGTTTGTGTTTGTATGTTAGCAGTCTAGCTCAAAAACGAAAAGTCCTATGAAACTGATATCACGTATTTAAGATAGGTATATGCCTTAAATGTGACAGCAACTTTTTCCTTGCAATCGGCTTACCGGAAGTGCCACTTTATATCAACGCTGAAACACATTTTTACAATTTTCTCAAAAACGGCTCTAACGATTTTGATTAAACTCGGTGTATCATTGTATAATTAAGTGGTCTTTAATATCAATTAGGTCTTACCCCCATTGATGTCACTTTATAGGACTTAAATGCCCAATGTTCATATACGTCTTCCTCTAAAGTACCATTAATATGGTTTATTTTAAAAAGTTAATCATTTCACATTATTTAGAATTATGATAAAATGCTAAATATAACTTTTGAAAGAATTTTATAGTTAATAAAGGAGAAAAAAAATAAAAATGCAGAAAAACCTGCGTTGCTATCGACTGTAGCGCCGAAACGAATGTACCGATTTCAATGAAACTTCGCTAAAGTCATTTTCTCGATACCCTTTAAATTTATCTATATAAATTACTTCAACGAAAAGAAGCTGGAAAAAAGTAAGGAGGGATATTAAAATTAAATTCCGAATAACTGAAATGTATACACTTTTTGGAAAATATTGTATGTGATTTTAAAAAATATTGCGGAATTTCCTAAAAAAAAAATCGTTAAAATCGGACTATTAGGAGGAAAGATATGGTCTTTACTTTTTTTTCCCTGAAGAGGCGAAAATTTGGATAAATTTAAAATACATTTTTTTAATTTTTAAGACTAAAAAAACCTTTTTTCTACAAATATTTAATAAAGTGTCTTTCCTAAGAACATCTTTCATAAGAAATAAGTGCCTAAATTTATACCTTTATTCTCAGTTTTATATTTCAACACTGCAATCACCACCTCTGTAATCAACTTACTCATTGTCTGCATAGATAACTTTTTCAACTAAAAATATCACTAAAATGACATCACTCAAAAATGTTGAAATAGAAGTTAGTCATTCTGTGGTTTATAAAGGCAAACAAAGTTGTGTGGTTTATAAAAGCATATGGAGTGACTAGGTTTTTATTGCCTGTCGTCGATATATTAAATAGATATTTTGTAATTATAAAGGTCTTAATGATTTGTTATCTGTAAGCTTCAAGCTTTAGCTCCGTTTAGAATGCACTTCGAAAAAATTTATAATAGCCCAGCATTGCCAGAAAATAATTTCTGCTCAAAGTAGATCGGTAAGTGAAAGTTGTGTGTTGCACGCACCAGATTTTTTTCAATACGCTCCATTAACTCTTTAATGCACTGCTCTTTTTGCTTATGTTTTGTTTTTATTATGTCTGTTACATATCTATATAAGTTTAACTAGTGTCAGTTAATAAAAATTATTTTATGAACGTTTTAACGACTGTTCATTAAAATACTAAAATAATTTGATAAAATAAAATAAATAAATCATTGCCTTACTTGTAGCTCCATGAAGAGTATGATTATAAACAAAAAATTGGAAAAAATAGGGGAGGGTTGTAAATAAGGTTTGGGTTTGAGAGGAGAGGGTAAAAGCGTGAGAGCTGAAGCAGGCTTTTCCTATAAAATTGAGCTCCCTCCACTTGCTGTTATTGTCACCTGTTAAAGGCCCTGGAATTCCAGCGGTTCCCAGGTTAATATTAACAAGCTTCTACTACTGTCTCTGGAAATTCAGGCCTTTCTCCATGATGAAACTCTAGCTACTGTAACAATGAACTAACGAAACGTTACCGATGCATGTCCTGTATCTTATGGATTTACAAAGCTAAAGATAACATGTGTTCCTCTGCTTTAATCATACATAAACAATACCAGAGTAAATGTCATATTAATGTAAAGTAGATAGAGAAAGTGGGATGGGGGTTTCATTTATTATTCCTTTAAGAACTTATTATATATACATATATATTTCTGTGTGTGGGAGAGGGGAGAAATTGAAGAATCTGGAAGAATGAGGACCCAAAATTTAGCTTCAGCTCCATCAATAATTCAATAAACATTTTTTGTTATTTAGAGATGGTAAATAGTCGACTGATCAAATATTAACAACATTTTCATGACTTTCAGTCAAGATATTTTTATTATTAAGTTAGCCGACGTTTCGAACTAAACATGTAGGTCATCTTCTTGGCTAAAAATTACAAAATATAAAATATCATGGGTGATAAATATTCAGGACGCAGTCATTATAATGTTTTTATTAGTCCCAAAGTTTCAACCAAACTTTGGACTTACTTACCAAAGTGTCAGTACTTGAATAACTTCAGTGCTCGAAACACGCTCTGATGATGACGCACATGTTTGGGTTGAAACGTCGGCACCAATAAAAACATTATTATGACTGCATCTTGAATATTTATCACTCATAATATGTAGAACAGTCGACTAACTTCCTTCAAAATATGAAATAACATAAGTAAAATAATACATATAAAAGTGTAATGGTAATAGCAGTGCAGAATAACAGTAACAAGATAATAGCAATAAGAGGAAATAAGTAACAGAATAGTAATAAAAAGAAAGAATAAAATCAGCAAAATGATAAATATAAAAGTATACAATAGTAAAAACATTGAAAAATGATAACAAAATGCTTTTGTACTATAAATAAATGAAAAGGTAAGTGTATTAATAAATAATTAGTGTAAATAATAAGAACAAAAACAATTCAATAATTAACAAAAATGAACGCATATAAATAACAAATATGACATAAGATAAAAAAAAAATAATAATAAATATATATATATATATATATATATATATATATATATATATATATATAGGGAGAGAGATAGATAGATACAGAGTTTAATAAATATAAATAGTTATTGAATTAAAAAAGTCGAGATAATGTAAATTTAGCCCTGAGGATGACCTATACACGTTTGGGTCGAAACGTTGGCTAAACTAATAATAAAAATATCATCACTGAAAGTCCTGCGAATTTATGATTTCATTATGTATTAATATTTTATTATGTAAATAAAAATAATTTTTTTAGATATATTTGTAATAGTGTGTAAAAATAGGAATAGGTCTACAAAAATTAGCTAGGAAATATTGGAACCATGTTCACGGGGGACAAAAAAAGTAGTTGGGCGTTAATGACCTGGTTATTTTACACCCCATTACACTCACAAAGAAAACAATAGTGAAAACATAAGCTTTTCATACAGTTAGTTTCTTTCTTTCTTCCGAAATAATTATTCTTATATATATACATACAAAAAAAATCTTTTTTATATAACCTATACTGCCGTAAACATCGCTCTAATATAATTTATTCTCTAGTGTATGCTATGTGTTATATATTTAATCATGAAAATCAGCAGCATTAATCAAATTAAAAAACAGACTTATTAATATAAGCATTAAACAATAAAATAGTAGTTAGTAGTAAACGAAATTAGATATATAAAAATAAACGACTAACAATCCTTTTCTTATATTTTGCCAACTTATAGTTAATTAGCGTTACCAGTACACAGAAAAAAGTCATCGCTAAATTTTTTCTTAGGATCCTGATGGATTTCTCCCTGATGGAGGCCTAAAGGCCTAATTTAGTTATTGTTTTACTTTTGTTAATTTTATATTTTCTGTATATATAGGGTGAATGTGTTCATATATCACTATAATTATTGCCCAAGTGAGAGATTATTATATTTCTAGGTAAATAAAAAAAAATTTGTAATTTAATTTCATCTCTGACCGTTTCCACAAACAACTTATCTTACTATTAGAACTATGGTCAAGAATATTTCTATCCTCACATTCTAATTTCAACAGGGGAAGGTACCATTTTTTCGGAATTCTGATGTTATCCTGAATATAAAATTCGCCCGAGAAAACTTTGTTGTAATATTTACTATATTATTATATCTATCAAAAAACTCTTCCAAAAACTTGTGTTCATAATGTATTCTGTTCTCAAAGTTTGGTTTAAAAGTCTTATGCATTATATTGAAGTTATTGAACTAACCTACATTTTTCCGTTATCACTCATAATTCAAAATATTTCAGCTACATTCGTAAATAATAAATTCATATATGTTTTTTTCACGAACAGGCCTTAAAGACCACGCGAATACCATGAAGTTAATGCTTCCTCTTCATCTGCCTCCTCTTCATCTGCCTCCTCTTCATCTGCCTCCTCTTCATCTGCCTCCTCTTCTCCCATATGACCCTCATGAGCTCCGCGTGTTTATGTTTTCTCTCCTCAGACCCCGCAACACCCTTTTTGGAGCGCTTCTTTCCCGCAAGAACCGTTATTCTCTTGAGCGCCTTCCTATACTCATCTCTGTCCAAACAATCTTGGTCTCTTAGCCCCACTTGGTCCATATCATCCTTAATCTGTTTAAAATACCCGCTTAAATTCTTATGACTGTGGATGAAAGATTTTATGGTTAAGTCTTTCAGGATTCATCCTTATCATATGGCCGTAGAACCTCAGCCTTCCCACTCAAATGTCGGTTTCTAGATCCGTTGTTTCCTTATATATTTCCTGATATGACCTCAACCTGTATCCTTCATGTGTTCTCCTAGGTCCGTAGATTCTTCTGAGAATTCTTCTTTCTATTTTCAGAAGGCTTTCTAGGCTGGGAAGAGAAGAAGTTTCTGTTGCGTAGAGTACCACTGGCTTGACGACCGTGTTCTAATGTCGTATTCTGGCTTTTAGAGATAAGTTCTTCTTTTTATAAAGCTCACTGGTGGCGAAGCTTAATTTCTCTATTTTGGCGATTCTTTCCTTAAACCCTTCTCTCTCTGACCCATTGCTGCATATGATTTCTTCCAAGGTATTTAAATCTCTGAGTTACTTTAATCGTTCCGTATTTGGTTTTAATTTTTTTCTTCTTAAAATTTGGGTCCGTGGTCATCAATTCCGTCTTCTCAAAAGATATCTGTAAGCCTGTTTTCCTCGCTATTTCCGAGATGGTGATTATTTGGGCAATCGCCTCTTCTTCAGTTTCTGATAAAGTTTTATTTTTATTTTATATAGAAAAAGAAATATATTGGTTTTAGTTGAAATATAAAAGGAAACTGCGAAGGCTAACTTTCTACTTGTTTCGTATTCTACAGGTTATTAAATAGTATTCGCTTATATAGATACGTCTTTTTATAACGGTTATCAATTATAGCCCTCAATTTATGGTATGAGATGAGTAATGACACAAGAGGAGTGAAGGGCAAGTGTAATTTCAGTTGTCAAAGTGTTTCCTTCGGAAAATTAGTTGCCGTTGTGATACGACGAAGCTGGCTGTAGGCTGTTGGTGATCTATACGCCAGCTTAGAGTAGGCCGCTCGCTACCAATCGGGAAGAGATTTAAACTTGGGCCACCGTTACCTGCAACTTTCTACAACAATTAATTGTGACATGACCAACCAGCACCCAGCTCCCAACAAACTCCCATTGAACCGTATTAAATTTATAGATGTATTTGAAATCTATCATTGAAATAAAGTTTCTCTTTTTAAATAAATTTTAATAGGATTAAATATATTAATTGCATAGTTGGCTCAAGAAACAGAATCTCTTTAAATCCTTCCAAAATCTATGCAACCAATCGATTCTTCTCCCCTTCATCTTCATTTCCCTTGTTATAATTTTAAATATGAATAATTGAAAAGCTCACCGTATTTCTGTTTTGTTTTATTATTAATGTGACTATTTTATAATAAATAGATTTACAGAGTGCCCCGTAAGTATAGAGACATTTTTATAGGAGTGAAAGCAGACCTTCAATGGACCAATTCTCAGCAAGAAAGTAGGAAATCCAAGTTTAGTGTTTTTTAAAGTAATTCATCCTTTTTTAATAAAAAGGAAGCGATAATTGAAGAAATATTTAATTTAAGTAATCAACAATTATTTAACTGTAAACTAGATAATTTTGTTTTCAAATGAAGATAGAATTTGCCATTGTTAAAACCATTTAAAGAGGAAGTTCGAGCGACTAAGTTCTGTTAAAAAAAAAATAATCATAAATTACAATAGACAACAACAACAATTTTTTTTTAATGTTTCCATTACTTCATGAGTCAATTCTTACAAATTTTGGGTTGAGAAAAACGAATATGACAATGATATTTTTTTCTTAGCTGTAGTTTCTGTGATATACACTAGGTGGAAGTATTTCATATTAACGGATTGAGAGAAAATGATACTTTTTAATTATATATACTAACAACATTAAAAGTGCATTTGATTTTTTTTGATTGATTGATTGTTACATTCTCGGAGTTTTATATTGCTGGAAGAATACCTCGTAGATGGTCTGGTCTGAAGACATCATGTGGTGGCTTAATGATTAGTGTTGCCCAAAATCGGTCTTGGTCTAGCACTTTGCGAGACCAAGACCAATGTCGCTTAACTGTTGCAAGACCAGGACTGGCAAAAAAAGTAGATTTTTTAATAAAAATTAATTCAAAATAGTTACTAATACTTGACAATCTTAGTCACTATATGTTAATAATTGGTATAACTAATATACTTTTGCATTCAACTCCTCTAATTTTTCATTCGCGCTTAGTTAGGTTTCTCCTATCTAAAAAATTACATCAATATCTATATAGTAATAAGCTAATAAGTAACTGCAAGACTGTAGCGAGAGTCTTGCGTAAGACCAAGATCATGACCAAGACTGAGTTTGCAAGACCAAGACTCGTCTCGTTCTCACATTTGGGCAACACTATTAATGATATCCTCATATTTTAGCTTGTCTCTTGTAAGTGAGTTTCGGAGCATCCCTACACCAATACCAACAGAAAAAAATATAAAATTTTCTCTTGAGAATTGAACCATTGTTTCTATGAACTTTTTTGTTGCTCTTGTGGTCTTGCTACTATACTTGCTAAAATTTTCCCTCTACTTACGGGACGCCCTGCATATCATATATATATATATATATATATATATATATATATATATATTTGATATGCAGCTCAATTTTATAGGAAAAGCCTCTCAAACCCAAACCTTATTTCCAACCCTCCTCTCTCTCACTCTCTCTCTCTCTCTCTCTCTCTATATATATATATATATATATATATATATATATATATATATATATATATATATAATCATATACGGAAACATTTATCATCATGCAAATTTCTAAGAAATGCTTCCTAAAGTCTATTACGAAAAAAATAAAACTATAGAAGAGAAAAGACAATGAGCGGGTTGAGAAGATTGAAATCGGGGGAAAACGTTGGCCAACGGGGAATGATGAATGCTTGAGCCATTCAAATTGAACATAACTTAAAAAAAGGTTGTCCCGGTTGCTCATGGCATTGATGTATGAACCGAAGCTGACCCTCACATTAAGGAATAATTTCCTTCCGAGGCTGGCTAAAGGTTTAATGTTATTATTTGTCATATATATATTTCTTTGATATGATTTATTCCCGCCATCGAAAATTTGTAATTTGTTTCAGTAAACTCTGAAATTAAATACTAAATAAATTGATTAGCTATTATTGCAAAAGACTAACATTAAACCCACATACCAGACTTAAAAGACAAGAGCTTGACCGACGACTTGGCCAGTTATACAGACTACTTAACAGAAAATCTAACCTCTCAATCGAAAACAAACTATTAATATACAAGACCATACTCAAACCCATCTGGACCTACGGACTTGAACTGTGGGGGACAACTTAATTTTCGAACATCAAACGCATCCAATCCTTCCAGTTTAAAGTCCTCCGTATAATAGTCAATGCTCCTTATTATGGTACGAACAAAACCTTACATCATGACCTTAATATCCCTTATGTCCTTGACGTTATTCCATCCCGATTTTCAAATTTTCATCAGAACCTAATCCTCATCCTAATCTCTTAGCACAATCCTTATCCAGTTCCAGTCATCCCTACAATCCTCCTCGAAGGTTGAAGCGGCAGTGGCCTCGAGATCTTTTATAAAGACGTCATTGGAGTCCTGGCGATGGCCAGCTTCTCCACTCAAGTCATGAGCGTATGTGGCTTTAGTGCCCTCTCTTAGTCACCACTGGATTCCCTCCTAGTAATGCGGCTGAGAGAGAAGCGCTAGGATCTCTTGGAGTCTTGCCTTACCCTCCACACGTGGGGGAAAAGGCCCGACTCGGAGCTCCCTCGGCTGACTGTATATATTGTAAATAAGTATAAATGTGTTTTTATTTATTTATTTATTTAATGTTGTATCGTGTTTGATTTATTCTGTTACTCCAAGTTTTATTTTATTTTATTTTGTTATAATCTAGTTTTTCTTTTATTGTATATATGGTACTATTGTGTTTCATTCATCCTAAATACTCAATGCCCTTAATTGAGGCAAAATGTATTTTTTTTCTCAATAAAATATTATATTTAAAAAAGCTATTATTGCAAAAATGATGCGTTGGTAAAAAAATATAGAGATTACAAACTTCCAGCTTAGCAAGAGCAAAACATTATCTTATACGGTTACAAAGGTTACCATGGCTAAACATAAGAAGAAGATGGGAGGTTTCCAGTAGTTCTCTGGAAGGAAATAAGTTTGTCGGAGGTTGACTCAGTGGTTTAGGAGGTTGTACTGATAGTGTAGTCATTTGTAGCGGGGTAGGTTTTTTACTTGGGGCACATCTATTGAATTGATTAGAGATAGATCTTATGTCGAAACATCATCGGTCTCCCAAGAAGGCAGGAAGTGGATTTAGAGCTCGGAATTGGGTAAGACTACTCCGACTGTATACCTCCCCAGCAATAGTCGAGGAAGCGATAGGTAAATTTTATACAGCTTTTATCTCGTACTATACTTCAATGTCAGGCGAATGGGGAAACTAAGGTGGTCTATCAGGAGGAGGTTTCCCTGAACAATTTGTGAAATGTGGTATGCAGTAAACGAATGGAAAAGCAGGTTAAATTTATCTCCACCAAGCATATAGAGTGAGATAAAAGTATTTCTTCGTTGCCTGGTCTGCGCATGATCATGGTTCCCAGAGTTAACTAATTTTTCAAAGGAACCTCGGTGATGGTTCGCTTAAAACAAGGTTACACCAGAACAGTTACTGTGTATTTATATTTACTGTGTATAGTTATAGATAGTAGGCGAGGTTATATTATTATATTATTGTATATATGGATTTAGACATTTTAAAAACAAAATTGAGAACACTTTTTACAGCCAAAAAAGGCAGATTTTTTTCGATATTTTTTGTTTTTTTCTCCTATCGGTATTTTATACTCATCGTTTACCAAAATCCTTGCCGTTGAGAGGTAGAAAAGAGGCTTATAGTGCATGTATCGGACTTCAAACGTAAATAACTTAGTAGAATAGACACCCATACTGTTGAAATATTGAAAATCACGTTTACCTTCATTGCAAATTTCTAACCATCGGGAGAATACCGATTATGTTCGCAGTAAGAGATCTACATAAAATGACTTTAAATAAATTTTTCTCAGTGGATTTCCAGTTTCGATCCTCAAATTATTTTCATAATATTGTTTAAATCAGCTACCACTTTTGAAAGCGCCGGCTTTGGAACGGTAGACAAGGGTCTTTTTACTCAGAATAACAAACACTTTCGTATTTTACAATCAAATCTTCGCCTGCGATCAGGTCGATTTTTGGGCCCTTTCTCCAGGGCTATATGAGAAAGAAGTTGCTGAAGACACCATTTCAGCAACTACTTTCTTATTTCTGGCGCTGCCGTCAACTCGACTATCTTCGTTCTTTCCAGCGAGTCCTTCCTTCTTCCGAGCACCTCCAGCCACCTTCTTTGCTGGACAACCATCTTCCAGAAAGAATGAATGAATGATATAAAAATAGACACGAGTTCGCGTCCCGGTGCCGGGGGAGTCTTTTAAATCCCCGCTCACACCCCCTGGCCCGGGAAAATCCCGGATAGCCTTAACGGCGAGGAAGGGAAGGACAAAAAAAAAAATACCAATGCCTGTCCTTCTATTTACAACCCTTTGAGGGGAATATCGGTCCAAAACTATATCTAAGCGACGAAAATCAGCAGAAAGTGCACTTAATTATCAGGTACTGGGTACAGGTACAATGCCAATAAGTATAGAATACTTATGTTGACTATCTCTACTAATTGTTATATTTATAGCATTAATTTCAATTTTATACAATATATTTGGATTGACATATTAGTCATTCTCAATAAATAGTAATGTTATACTTTATATTAGAAGATTATAGTGCTGCAAGTGTGAGCAGTATACTACTGTGAATCTAATATATACTAATAATTATAATAGTATAAATTATATAAGAATAAATTATATTTATTCTTGAGAAGATTTTAATTGTAGGTATTTATATATCGTTATTAAAGTTATTGTATATTATTAATGCTATTGTTAGGATTCAAATTAGGAATTACGTCACTTAATTATTATTCAATCAACTGCAAAATGTTCATTGATCCTGTTGTTTATTTGACGTTTCGATCCCGGTTTTTTATGCTAACAATGGGACCCTCTTCAATATTTTAAAATAAAGCCTCGATACCTCAGGCCAGAGACACGCCGACAGCCTCAGCACCGCCCACTAGCACAGATATTAAGCTAGAGGATCAATGAACATTTCGTAGTTTATTGAATAATTATTAAGTGCTCTAATTCTCAATTTAAATAATTATGTTAAAATATAATACTCAAAGGTCGATTGAAGAAATTTTGTAAAATTATATTGGATTGGCGAATAAATCCTTTCGGTTTTTCTGTTTTTTTTTAATGTCACTATGATACACTTCTTATCTGATGAATTAATCCCTAAGGTGGATTGTTTATCCTTTTTGTAATATCTCAACAACTATGTCTGTTAACTCTTGTTGAAACTAGCTTAGTATTATGTTTCCTATTACACTGCCAATATGGAAGAAAATATCATTCCTTATTGACATATTTTGTTGTATTATTTTGAAAAAGGTAAGCGTGCTGCAGAAGCTCATATGAAAATTTGCAGTGTTTATGGGGATGATGTCTTAACCGAACGCACCTGTCAAAATTGGTTTGCCAAATTTCATTCAGTAAATTTTGATATCAATGATGCTTAAGGGTATGGTCGCCCACATGAAATTGAAACGAGAAATGTTATGGCCATTGTTGATCAAAATCCCACCCAATCAGTGCCAGAGATTGCTATGGCTTTAAGTGTGTCGAACACAAGCGTATAAAACCATTTGCACAAGCTTGGCTATTTTTCAGGCTTAATGTTTGGGTCCCTCACTCTCTAACCGAAGTCAACTTGGTAACTTGCCTTACTGTTTGTGACTCATTAAGGAAACGGCAACAAAACGATTTTTGAAAAGGTTAGTAACAGCAGATTAATAATGGATACTTTACGATAATGTAGTCCGTAGAAAATCCTATTAGTAAGGCTCCTAGAAGAATGTCAAACATTATATTGCAGATTGAAATAAATTTTATGTCTATAATACATTGACTTTTATTTCACCCTGAAAAACCGAAAGGACTCTTTTGCCAACCCAATAAATGTATACGTTATTCCACAGTATTTGAGTGTAGAAGGGGAGTATGACAGTATTAATTTTTTTTTTATTGGATATGTACTAATTATAAATGGTTTTGTGAACATTAGATATATGTTCGAAAAACGATATACTAATCAATTCAAGAAATTAACACTTCACAAAAGTTCTAATTTTACAAATCAGCCGCTATGTGATGATACAGCCAGAAATCAGAAAACAAAATTAATACCATTGACCAACTTGATAGAAAGCAGGATTTGCATCGGCAAACAGAGGATTGGGCTGGAATTGAGTTTAATTTCAATTTAAAAAAGACCATGTCCATTCGCAGCGTATTACCCTTGTTCCCGCCTGCTTTTATGAAAACCAAACTCGCTTGGATAACTTTATCTAATATCCATTTTTGGATCTCTGGATAGAATACTTTCTGTTATTGGCTAACAACAAGCAAAACTGTATTGGAATTGAAAAAGAGGATAAAAATTCAGCTCAAATCAAATTTGGACGAATGCGTCAATAATCATGGCTTTGAAGTCAAAATTATAAATATATCCTCAGATGGAATTTATTATATTTATTGATTTTTTTAAGATTCATCCAACCAATTGATTATAATGTACCTTTACTATATTATAAGGTTTAATACTAAATTAATTCATTTCTGAAATATAGAGTTTAAGGCACTAGCGGATCCAGGATTTAATTTTTTAGGGTGGGGAGGCTTCAGCACGAAAATTTTTTTTCATAAAAATAACGATAGTAACTTTATAAGAAAGAAAAGAAACTAACTACATATATGAAATGGTGTTTAAGCGATTCCTAAAGTTCTTTTAAATGTAATTACACGAACAATAATACTAAAATAGATAATTTTTTCATAAAACATGGTTATATTTTACCATTTTGGGGGATAGTTATATTTAATGGTTTAATGTTTAAGGATGGTTAATTATTCTATTAAAAAAATGTTAATCAATATTATGTATCATGATTGCAAGGTTTGCAGATTTCATCTTGGTGGACAATAATTATAATGAGAATGAACGTAATCACAACATATTTACAGAAAACATAAAATTAAAAGAAGTAAAATAATAACTAAATGATAATCAAACACTATTTACAATAAAAAATAAAATAACCTAAATATAGGTAAATTAAAAACATAAAAATTCAGTCATACCTCCTTCATGAAATTAAACAAATAAATCTGAATTTTTCCAATTATAATGGAAGGAATAAGTTTTCAAGAGGATTCAAAAGAAAAATCATTTATACCTGATTTTCTCTCAAACATATTGTTCTCTATTTATGTATTCTTCCTAGTTTCAGTGGAAACTTCAAATTAACTAACATTATTATGATTAAGTAATTATCGAAGAATTCTAGAATTCCTCACGTTTCACAGTGCAACACAAAGAAAATCATATATGTGATGGAACACAGTGGGACGAAGGACCATCCTAGGTGAAAAAAACAATGGTAAAATAGTTCAAATCCAACATGATATAATAAAACTGGATTTTTTTTTTCTTTTAGCTGTGTCTAACGATAAATACAACCCTGTAAACAATTACTAATTTGACGGCTGATGTTTTATTCAATTATTGTCTCGTCTTTCATAATAATTTTTATTTGACATATGTAGATGCATAGTATTTAAGTATAGGTATGCCTGCGTCTGAAAAGATGTTTTTTTTTTTTTTTTTTTTTTTGAATTTTTAAATATGGTGTGAATGTGCTCTCAGAACACTATAAATGTCCTTTATTGAGACAGATTGTAATATTTATTAATAAACAAATAATCCGAAAAAAAAGTATTTAAGTAAGCTACTCATCAAATCATGATTTGACCTATTAAAATATTTATTTCTACATGCTCTGGAATAATGTATAACTTCAAAATTATTTAAATAAAATGTACCCCAAAATACCTCTGCGAAATTTTTGTCAGACGTCACTAAATAGGTATGTTAAACAAAAATGATATAAAGTTTATAAAGTTTATTGCCTTTTGAGACATTGCTTTATTTTAAAAATATATATATTTATATATTTTAAGAAAAGGGAGTTATTCGCCATTTGAAAAAAATCTTACAGATATATAGCACATTATTAATGTTATTTAGTAACGATTCGAGCCGGAAAACTTTTCTCTTTCTAGGTTGAGAAATTATCTCAAATTGGCAGCGGCATAAATTAGAACGAAATGGCAGGAATGTGTTAAATTATTGTTTAAACATAATTTTTGGTTGTACCATGCAATCAAACTTGTGGTGATGAAACTTTACTAAATACTTCTTCTTAGAATATCGATCGCTGTTGAACGATTCGAAGACTGCTATGCTCGAATTAAGATCAATAAAGTTAAAGATGTAATTGATACACGAGTCGCAGAAAAAAATGCGTTTACTACAGAAGTCCCATTTAATTCCCCACGCCAAGTACAATAAGTATTGGATCGAATTGAATAGTATTTCAAATAAAATATTTTAAAATAGTTTTTTTTTTATTTAGCATTTTAAGAAGAAAAATATACAATACATTTTTTACCTGTATTTTTTTAATCTATTTTTTATTTACTAGATTTTTTTTGTACATTTGTGTATATCATAATAATTCATAAAAAAATTTCAAAATACAAAAAGCATTTTTTCCCCCGTTCCTTATACTACAATACAAAAAAAGGGTTTTATTTCATTTTTTTAAATGCACTAAACTTTTTTATTTTTTTTAGCTTTTAAACTTTTTTTTATTATATTTTATTGAATAATAATACAATCAGTATAATAATACAATCAGTAATAATACAATCAGAAATACACAAAATAAATTACCGATTTGAGCAGGTCTTTTTAAGTAATGTATCAAGTCTGGTCGATATTATGAGAAATGTCCCATGTGAAAATCGAGCTTAGAAATTGTTTAAGGTTGATTGGGGTAATGTATACACGATTATCAAAGTGCATAAAATTGAATATCTTTAAAAAAATATATATTAAAGACTGCAAGATCCTATCATAGAAAAGGACACAAGAATATATTTTGTTAAATAATAAATAATTTTGATGTGAACCGAAAGATGTTTAATTCATAAAAATATTTTTTTTTAAAACTTATTTATATATTACATTATGTCTCAAGGACATTTATAATAGTGCTCAGAGATCACATTCACACTCTATGTACAATAAATAAAATAAGTTATACAGAAAAATAATATATATACAATAAATAAGAATAAAATAAATAAATAAAAAGAACACATACATACCTATATACAATATGTACAATCTGGTGAGAGAACTTCAAACCAGACTTGTCCCTTCAACATATTTTTTAAAACTACTTTTCAGAAGGATTCAACGTTACATTTTACATTTCGGATTAATTGGCTCACCCGTTTTACAGCTCATATCACTTTTCCTAACAAGACAGACAAGCGATGTTACGTTGTACAATCAAAAGTTTTGCTGTTGATGTGTTGGTTTGAATTGCTGGTTGTCTTCTCTGCGATATCATGATCTCGTGAGTTAGAGGGTTGACAATCAATTCCGTGCTAATTAACAAGTACACTATTCATGAAAATTTCTTTCAGTTTTTTTTAATTAAATAAATTATTAACTTTTTTTAATGACTAATTATGTCTAAAGATTAAGCCAAATTAATAAAAATTACTAGAATATGTAACTATGGAAAACGGTTTTTCCATACGCTTAAAAAAAAGTTGTTTTTTCCCGCCATTGTGATTAACTGTTCCTACCTAATCCATACACCAAACTAGAACATCACATAATTCCAGGCAGCCACCAGAAGTAAACATCACTCATGCGATCTATTTACGTCTGGAATATTGGAAATGGCAATAAATTAAATGAATGCGTATGTGTTATTACAAAGCATTTGTAAATTTGTACTGATTGTGACAAAATTGATACAAAAATTAAATTTAGAAGAATTTTAAGATATTGTGCGGAACAATGTTCTATAATTAAATGATTTAATTTGATAATTTGATGTGAGCTATCTATGATTCCTTTAACTTCGAACCCACATACCAGACTTAGAAGACAATTACTTAACCGACGATTTGGCCAGCTATACAGACTACTTAACAGAAACTGCAATCTTTCAATAGAAAAAAAAATATTAATACACAAGACCATACTCAAATTCACCTGGAGCTACGGACTTGAACTGTGGGGGAAAACTAAATTTTCGAACATCAAACGCATCCAATTCTTTCAGTCTAAAGCCCTCCGTATAATAGTCAATAGTCCTTATTATGTTACGAACAAAACCTTGCATCATGTCCTTTACATCCCTTATGTCCTTGACGTTATTCCATCCCAATTCTCAAATTTTCAACTGAACCTAATCCACCATCCTAACCCCTTAGCACAATCCTTATCTAGCTCCAGTCATCCCTATAATTCTCCTAGAAGTTTGCAACGGCAGTGGCCTCGTGATCTTTTGTAAAGAAGTCACTGGAGTTTCGGCTATGGCCAGCTTCTCCACTCAAGTCATGAGTATTTGTGGCTTTAGTGCCCTCTCTCAGTCTCCACCGGACTGGTAATGCCGGCGACGCGGCTGAGAGAGAAGCGCTGGGATCTCTTAGAGTCTCGCTTTGTCCTTCACACGTGCTTGAAAAGGCTGGACTCAGAGATCTGCTGGCTGATTGTAAATATTGTAATTAAATATAAATGTTTTTCTTTTTAATCTTTGTTTTTATCTATTATTTCTTTTACTTATAATTTATTTAATTTTGCTACGTATTTCTGTATTTTATTTAATTTTAACTTTAAGTTACATTTCCTGGGTTTATTATAGTTTTTTCTTTGTTATATAGATGTATATATTTTTATTGTATTGTATATTTGGTATGAATGTGCCTCACTCAGCTTTGGTAGTCAGTGCCCTTGAGTGTGGCAAAATGTAGTATTTCTCAATAAAAGATCTTTTTAAAAAAATCCATGATTCCTAGTTTCCTTGCCTGTATTTGCTTTTATGGAATCAATGGAATGAACGCTGCATTTTTTTTTTCCTTCAGATATTCAATCGATAATTTCAGTGTAGCATTGAGTAAACGACGGATACGTTGATAGATAGTTGATCAAATTTTTCTGGTCAGAATAAAGGATTTTGTTTTGATTTAATTGATTTTGTGTTGGCTAATGATTAGTTCTTTCATGTTTATATAATTATCATTTTTTGCTCCTGCCATTAGAGGAGCACGACTGGCGATTCCTCCAAAGGACATCCTTGGTTTCGGTCGGTCCTAGTGTCGGCTGGAGAAGGAAGGAAGACTCCTCTGAGACCTTTGAGCAAATATTTATATCCACCCTTTTCCCTCTAGGCCTCTTGCTGATTTATTCATAACCCGCTCTCGTTCTCTTTTGACTTTTTGTTGCTATTTTATTTTTTTTTTCCATTATATTACTTAGTGACGATGTACCATATCCATATCCGGGTCGTATTGACATATATATCTAGTTCCTAAAATTTATAGGATTTTTTATAGAAATTAATTGTTATTGACTGTTTGAAGGTTATCTAGAAGAAGAAGAGAAATAAATTTTATTCTAGGACTGAGTCCCCTTAGAATAACTACAATGTACAATTTAATGATAATTGTCTGGTATTAGAAATAATTAAATTACAAAGTTATCTAGATCTATAATTAATTTTTTTATTATTATTGAAATTTACAACTGTATTAAATGATAAATACAACAAGTAAATATGAAATAAGTAACATGACATGTTCAACATGAAGAGAAACTACCCATTGGTAGCACTCCAATTATATTTCTATATTAGAAGGTTCCGAAGCCATCTTTTTTTCAGACGCCTCGTATAGTTATCCGGAATAGAAGAGGAAACAAAGTTGGAAACAAGATGGTTCAGAATTTTATTATGGAAGGATAGGTAACTGGATTGAGCTAAATCGGAAACATATGGTACATTAAGATCGTTATGGATGGTTTATTTGTGACAAAGTAGCGAGCATTGGGGATTTTACAAAGGATTTTGGATTGAAGGGATTGGATACGAGAAGAATTTGATGGTTTAGTTGAGCCCCAAAGCTCGATCCCGTATGTCGAGATAGGCGTTATTATAGTAATATATATGAGTCTTTTGTAAATAGTTGGAAGTTTAGAGCGTTTGTCTAGTAAGTGCTGCAGTAGTCGAAAGCATCTGGCGGTTTCTAGTCGTTTCAGTCTGGTATGGGGGTAAAATTAAAAATTAAAATAAAGAAAATTCACTGGTAGGTATATGAAATTAAAGGTAAATTATGATGTGTGAGTTCATATATTTGAAGATATTAATAATGTGGATGATACATAATTATCTATGGGATAACATTAAATGCGACTGACAGGTCTGAAAAACGTGAACATTATTTTACACATATTAGGCAGATTGATTGCTGAGGAGATGGATAAATAAATTATGTTTGAATAAGGTCAAAGGTGAGGATTTACGTATGGAGGCTGGTAGAGAATTCCAAAACAAGGTAGCACGTATGACAAAGGATACAGTTATATGAGAAGGAATAAACAGTTTGAGAGTTGGGATCTCGTATTGAACGAATGGACAGAGGAACAAATTGTGAACAGATTGAGAAGGCATGAGGGTTTTTTAGTTTAAAAGGTTCGAAAAAGGAAGTATTGCCATCGGAAAACTGGATAGGGGCAATAATTCAACAATTCAGAATCCCACTTCAACTCGGCATACCAACTGGAGATGTGGGATCGCCTGGGGACTCCAAAGATAAATCTTGTCAAAACAATTCGATAGTCTCTTTAATCTGGTCTCAAGCCCATCAGACAGTCCACTGAATACAAGGCAGCCATAAACAAAATTAGGGAAAATGAGTGAGGAAACTAGGTTCTTCTAGGAGAGCTGACGGATTTCAAGGGGTGTGGAATCTTAGGAACTGTTTGAGAGTAGCAACGGATTTTCGGATTATTTGGAAACTATGATTATTCCAGGACAAATGTTGATCAAACATTATCCCAAGGTTTCTAACGGAAGTGTGGAAACGGAGAGGTAGGCCATTGAGGTAGAGAAGGGGCTAATAAGGAATGGAATTAATCAGATGCTTGGAACTAATGAGAATGGCTTTGATCTTCTGAGCATTCAGCTTTAGATCGTTGCAAACTGCCCAAGTGTTGATACTATCAATGTCTTCTTGAAGCCTTTGGATCGCCTCAAGCATCTTGGTAGGATGAAAGGAAAGATATATTTGGAGATCGTCCTCATATATATTGTTATAATTACCAGTCATACAGTATTATCGGTCATATTAGGATGACCACAGAATTCAACATTATTCTGGAACAAAGACCCGTAAGAATAACAATACTATCTATAAACCGATCATCAAGTTTTTATTTAAAATTGATAGTCGTAGAAATAGACAAGGTAATTATTTTATTTCATAGATACTTTTACAATGATCTATTTCTCACAAGGCGACTCCAATGGGTACTAGAATGAACTCTCAATTTGTATTGGTCCATGAAGAATAAATTAAGACAATAAAAATGCAAAAAGGTCCGAAGTTTTCTGATATATATTTGGAAAGATAATCAGGTTGAAATAAAAATTATGGGAGTGGAGTTACGTCACAAGATTGAAGATACGGTGAGGCAGAAGAATTAAAATTTTGGCATAAATTAATTTAAGGAATTTTAACAATAAATTATCATTTAAATGGTCTATACAATAATATAATACTTCTTTTATACCAGTAATAGGCAAAGGCAGATCCAGAAATTGTTTTAGTGGGACATGAAAACAAAAAAAGAGAGAAAATTAAGTTAAAAATAATACTATTTATAATACTGTATTATATTACTATTAAGGAGGCCAATAAAGGAAGTGTATGTGTGTAAACATACAAAGTGTGTGTACCTACAAAGATTATGAATTAACAATACATTACTCATATGTATATAAAATAATGACATTGAACAAATGTGTAAACATTAATCTTCTGCTGAATAAATGGTTCCATAATCGCTATTGCAGTTTTCAGTCAGTATAATTCTTTCTGTGTGGCGTCACAGCTTGAGAAAGAAATTTCAGGAATTTTTAAAAGTTGCAAGATATCTCGAGAGATTTTTTTTTAGTTTCCTTCTTGGTAATGGCCGTAAATTAGAAATTACTGGATCAGATGTAATGTTGCCCAAATGCAAGACCAAGACGAGTCTTGGTCTCGCGCACTCAGTGTTGGTCTTGGTCTTGCGTAAGAGTATCGCAAGTCTTGCTGTTACCTATTATTTATTAATTATTATTTAAATTACATTTATTGTATTGTTAGAATTTATATTCAGTTAGTTTATGACCTGATATGTATTTATTATATTTGTTCATCATTGTTATTCTCGAAAAACTTTGTCCCAAAATAAAGTTTCTTTTCTATTCTACCTATTAGCTAACTGCTATTTATTAAACATGTTACTGTAGATCTTAGAAAAAGGCTGCAGAATAGGTACATTTAGATGGTTTATTGACATAAATATAGTAAAGTCCAACCAAATTAATAAAATTAACTTGACAATATATTTTTTTATAGTTTTGTCGGAAATTTAATTACCTTTTGAAAATATAGAAATTTAAAAACCACTACATACTACAGACATATTACTGTTAGAATGGGTCAACCTAACTAAACCCCGAACGAAAAACAGGAATAGTTTTTATTTTTTATTTATTGACGATATTTACAACTGTATTACAAGTAAAAATACATTCAGTAAATGTGAACAAAAGAATATAATAGCATGAAATCATTTGTTGAGAAACTACCCACTGGTAGCACTCTAAAAATGTATTTACAAAAGGAGATCTCGAGGCCATCTTCTTTTCAGACGCCTCGGAGGGTTGTCAGGGATCGAAGAGAAAGCAAGGTTAGAAACGAGAGGGTTAGGATGGTTCTGAAGTTTGTTAGGGGAGGAAAGGTATCTGGATTCAGCCAGGTCAGAAACATAAGGAACATTAAGGTCATTATGGATGATTTTGTTTGTGACAAAGTAAGGAGCTGTGAGGATTTTACGAAGGATTTTGGATTGTAAGGATACGAGAGGAATTCGATGGCTTAGTGGAGTCCCAGAGCTCAATTCCGTAAGTCCAAATAGGTCTTATTGTAGTCATATATATGAGTCTTTTGTAATTGACTGGGAGCTTAGAGCGTTTGTCTAGTAAGTGCTGGAGTAGTCGGAAACGTCGAGCTGTTTCTTGTCGTTTCAGTCAGGTATGAGGATTCCAAGTTAGACGTTTGTCTAAGTGGAGTCCAAGGTATCGAATTTGTTCAACAGGGATAAGTGGGGTATTATTAAAGGATACTGTAGGACAAGAGGACATAGGTTTACGACGAAGGATAAAGGTGATTTGATGGGATTTATTGGAATTTATTTTGATCCTCCAGTTTTGAAACCATTCTTCAAGGTTTGTGATGTGTGATTGAAGGGTTTGGGATACAATTGTTGGGTCGTTATTAATTGATAGGACACCTGTATCATCGGCATACGTGGTAATGACAGTGTTAGGATGGGTTGGGATATCAGCTGTATAAACTGTGTAAAGGATAGGACCTAGGATACTACCTTGAGGAACACCAGCGGACTGGGAAAAAAGGGATGAATAGGCACTATTACGATTTACTTTGAATTATCTATCAGTTAGATAGGAACGGATAATGAGGAAGTATGTAGGGTGTAGGAATTTACGGAGTTTGTAAAGCAGTCCTGGGTGCCAGACTCGATCAAAAGCCTGTTCTACATCGAGAAAGACTCCCGTGCAGTACATTCCGCGCTCCAATGCGGAGACAATATCCACCACACGATGGCATTGCTGGATAGTGGAATGGGATCTGCGGAATCCAAATTGATGATCTGGGATAATGTGATTAGAATCTAGGATGGGGTGCAGGCGTTTTAGGATGAGCTTTTCCAGGATTTTGCTTAGGATGGGTAAAAGGGAGATAGGGCGATAGCAGGATGGGTTTTCTGGTGGCTTTTTGGGTTCAGGAAGAGTTGAATGCAAAAGTATATTGGTTCTACGAATTTTATACATATAGTAAATATAATTGTCTAGTATTACTAACTATTTTTCCTTACTTTTTATCCACAAAACACTTTTTTTTTTACCAGTCTTGGTCTTGGTCTTGCCACAATTAAGCGGTCTTGGTTATGGTCTTGCAAAGTGTGGTTTTGTTATTTATTTTATTCTACCTTTGTACTGTATAAAATTTACACCTCAAGTACTTATGATGTAATTACAGTTTTAATGATAAACCGCTAAGTTAAAAACTCATAATAAAAGTATCATTGACAATCCTATTTATCGTGAAGGACATTGATTGGTAGCTAATCACAAATTTCATGTATGACAATAATCTTCTTTGGGAAACGGCAAACGGAAACACGGGGAGATACGAAAGTTTTTTTTAATATATATATCACATTTTCGTGCATATAAAACAGGAAAACAATTGAATAACAGCCAAAGAAGATTTAGTTTTCTATCTAAACAATTTATGTTAGGTTGTTATGTAAATGGTAATATTCGTAACAAAATTTACGAAGGTCTAAAATAAAAAAGAAGTTGGAAGGGTTGGAAATAGTATTAAGGAAGAATTTCTTGAGAAAAAAATTCAACCGTAAGATGGTTAAATGTTTGATTTTAAAAAAATGAAATAACTTGTAACCGTGGCTTCAAACAGACATTTTTCTTCTGGAGAAAAAAAAAAGTGGAATAAGAGTTATTGTTTGTGTTCTAAAGTAAAAATCAGCACTTAAAAGAGAATAAAATAAAAGTTAAAATGGATTCATAAGGAATACATTAATTATATGGATTTTTACTTCCCATTTCCTTATTTTTCGTTTAAAAAACACTTAAAATACTGTTTCAACATTTCAGCTTTCTTATCCATATTCAAAACAAAAACTCTTTATTATAGAAATAATGATTACAAACCTAAAAATTACTTTTGATTTCAGTTTCAATTTTCAAAAGTTAATTTTAAATAGATACTTGATAAGATTTGAAACAGCCACTGTCTGAAATGTGATATGAAAGATATGTTCAAGGTCATAAGGAGTATGTGCAAAATTATTATAAAGCATTGTTACATAGCTAAGGGTTAACCGTTATTGTAATGTTTTGAGAGTAGAATTGAAAAATGGCGGTTTTAAATGTAGATAATGAAAGAACATTTTGAATTTTAAGAGGAAAGGAATCCCGAGAGTGGCAGAGAGAGCAACAAAGGAGTTTTGGATTGAGGTAGATCTTTGAAAATAAGTATAAATATCAGTAAGTCGTGGTCCAGCGGTAATGGAACGGACAGAGGACTTAAATCGCAGATGATTTTTGGCACAGGAAAGGCGATGGTTATTGTACCTATCTAGTACCAAGGTGTCTTAAGAATGAAAGACCCCTAAGCATCCCTAAATAAGGTTAGTGGTAGGAGATACTTAATGTAGTGGCCACCGTGCACCATGCTGCTTCAGAAAGAGTTGGAGGATCAGAGAAGAGTATAATAATTGGTATAATAATATCAGGAGTATAATAATATAATTAGGTAGAAAGCGATGGAATAGCATGAGACTGAAAATCAGCAGTTTGAAGATGTGGAAAATATGGTGATTCCAGGAGATGGTTCGGTCTAAAGCATGATACCCACTATGTTCGCGAACATACTCCGCGCTAATGTTAGGTGGATTCGTTCTCCCCGTCCACATCACCTGTGTTACAGGAACGCGGAGCGCTGTTGGTTCGCGAACAAGGTTATACCCAACTTATGATATGTCTAAATTTCTAACTTATAAAGTGATAGAATAGTAATTTAGACATGGCGTCATAAAATCGATATTCGATCGGAACTTGATTATAGACATTGCATTTTTCAGACATTTCACCATTTATTATCTACTTGAAAACATATATAAATAGAGTAAAATATAACTGTATATATTCAATTATATTCGAATTTATAAAAAAATATTTATTACAATCAGTTAATTTTTAAAAGTGTATTGTAAAAACAGTTCGTATTTTGTTAATTTATTGTTTTGTTTTACTAATTGAATATTAATACATTTTGTCAAATTGAAGGGTATTAATATTAGGGCTACGTTAATCATTCACACAATATGTACATACAAATAACACCTAAAATAGATATAAGAAAGAAAAAGAAATATATAAAATAAGGAAATTAATCTAAAGATGTACAAAAATGAAATAATAGATAAAAACTAAATGAAATTAAAATAAATAAAACACATTCACGCCTATATAAAATATTTACATTTATCCAGGATACTGTGAGTCATGCTTTGTTCCCCAAATGTGGAAGCCAAAGCAGGACTCCGGGAGATCCCAGTGCTTCCCTCCCAGCCGTATCACAGGTATTGGAAGCGAGTGGAGACTGATGGAGGGCCTTAGAGCAACAGACGCTCCGGACATGAGGGGAGAATCTTGTCATTTCTTAATTGTATATTTGTAATTCGTTTTCAGTATAGTGCAGATAAAAGGTGTTATTTCTACAAAATATGGGTTAATAATACAGATATACACTCACAAGAAAAATAAATAGGTATAAAATGAATACAGTCACTTCAACGCCGCAGTGGTTAAATTAGTAATACCAATCTGCAAGTAACAGAAAAATCATTTTAATAATATCATAATCACAACTAAATTTTCTATTAAATATACACAGTAGGACCACGCTTAACCGGCTCTACGGATAAACCGGTGGTAAAAAAAACGGTGAAGAATTTATTTTTATTTCCCTCAGAATCGGATAGTTTCAGCTAACTAAATCATTGAAACAAATGAGATAGTTGTTTTTATTACAGCCAATCTTGACCTGTGAACTTATATTAAGGGAAAATAAAGGGAACGAACTTATAAAGGGAAAATTAACAGAGTATCAAATAGTAAAAATCTTGCTATAGTGTGAAAGAGGAGGGGTTGGGTTATGTAATTTGCCTTTTTCAATAGCCTACGTAGGACTTGCAATTTTATTGCAATTGTTGACAACACTTACGTTCGATTAAGCAAAAAATAAATAATTAACGGACCTTGTGAAGACAAATAGCGAACCATCGTTTATACATTATTATTATTGCGTTGTCCACAAAATAATGCAGGATTTTGCCTAACCACCCCTCTATATAACAAACTATTTACGTTAACTGGATTATTCATTTTTATAAATACAACACTTATTAATTCTCTTCCAAACGATTATGTTTGTTTACTTTTGTAGTATTAGAAATGATGCTACAATTAGCAGACATTGTGATTTTTTATTTTTACGGAGTATTAGAGGTTTTCTGTAAAACTCTGGAATAACAGGCTCAGATTCATTTTAATCGATCAGGACTCGATTCCGACTAGAACAGATAAGCAAGGCAGTATTATGCTTTTAAAAGTTGTTTACTGTTGGATTATAAAGTGAATCTATGAGGTTTCTATTTTTTTTTAAATACATTTTTTATCAATTTTATAAAATAGATAAAAGAATTATCATGATTTCGCGAGATAGAAGGTTGAGAGTGTTATTTCGTGCTTCCAATTAACAAAAACTCACTCTCTGAAATTATTTTTTAACAACTAATTATTTTTAAAAATAGAATAATTTAAATATCTACTAACCTATATACTACGTTATAAGAATACGACAGGGTCACTCATTTTTATCCGAAATAAATAAAATCTGAAGAAACATTTTTTTTAATTTAATTTTTGTTTTATTTATATATATGTTTAAACATCCAATTGGATATAATTAAATATAATTATATCTAAGGGAACAATTTTAAACTAACTACTAAGATATACTAATTAATATATCATATAAAAAATAAGATAGAGTTTTGGTTTTTAATGTGAATAAATAAACTAAATTATTTATTTTTCTTTTGACTTATGATTAATTGACAATTTTAGTGCTCTATGACTATGAGTCTATGATATTAATTTATATAATACCTAACAATATACTTAAAATTATATACTTGATTATTTTAGGATCAAGAATCTTTCCATTTTAAATTGACGCTCGTTCAAAAATAAACTAATACGTTTAATTCAATTTACAAGATTAAATTACAGACGCAGGTGGATGCAGCCGGAATCTGTTTTAATATCTCTTTAGGATTCTAATCTTAATAAATAAATAGATGTTAGACCTGCAGTCGGCTGCGATAAAAAGGTCTGGACCGACAAACAATTTTTTTTTTCTATTTTCTATCTAGGTAGGTACATAGGTAGTACTTTTTCAAAATAATATTGTGGACTTGAAAATGAGAATAAGAAGTTTAGATTATAAAAAGAAATCGTAACAAATATACGAAATGTGAGTGTCAATAATAAAAATAATGTCAAACAATTTTCGTTGTAAATCAAACATAATTTGATGATCGGGTTTAAAAGGCTCGTACAAAGCTAAAAATTAATATTTTACCGTTTGAATTGGTCCAATGTCTTACTCATCTTGCTAACTAATCTATTTATGATTGATAAAAATAAAATTATTTCTCCGATACCTTCGAAAAATATGTTTTTCCGCCTTTTAACTACTGTGCGCCGGTTTAATCCTAAACTACAAGCGAAGTGACAGGTTGTGGATGTATATGTAAACTATTTTTAAAAGTTCAATACTTTATGAATAACATAGGGCTGACTAGTTTTTTCAGGCGGCTCGTTTGGTAGAGTAAAATTATTAACAAATATATATATATATTTTTTTTTGTTTATTTAATGGAATTTACAACTGTATACAAATACAACAAGTAAATATGCGCAAATATAAATAATGGCATGTACAGGCTTGAAGAGTTACTACCCAGTGGTAGCACTCTCTAAATAATTATATATTTTTAATAACCAATATTTCATTAATCTTAAGATTCAATTATCAGTAGATACTTTATTACAGAACATGCCATTACGTATATCCAAACTAATTATTTTTTATTTTTATTTATTATTATTTATGAAATTTACAACTGAACAAATTAATATACATTCAGCAAATGTGATACAAAGAAATATATGACATGACAAGGCTTGTAGAGAATCTACCCATTGGTAGCACTCTAATAAAGTATCTAAATTAGGAGATCACGAGGCCATTTTCTTTTCAGACGCCTAGGAGGGTTATCAGGGATCGAGGAGGAAGCAAGGTTAGAAACGAGAGGATTAGGATGGTTCTGAAGTTTATTATGGAAGGATAGATATCTGGATTGGGCCAAATCGGAAACATATGGAACATTCAGGTCATTATGGACTATTTTATTTGTTACAAAGTAAGGAGCATTCAGGATTTTACGAAGGATTTTGGATTGTAAAGATTGGATACGATAGGAATTCGATGGTTTAGTGGAGCCCCAAAGCTCAACTCCGTAAGTCCAAATAGGTCTTATTATGGTCATGTATATGATTATTTTGTAATTAATTGGAAGGTTAGAGCGTTTGTCTAGTAAGTGCTCAAGTAGGCTAACTAATTATAAAAAATAAATAAAAATAATAATAACAGATTTCTTTCCTTAAACTACTGTGTTGCCCGATATTAATTTAAATAATATGCAAAAATTACATTAAGTCTCTAGACGGATGATGAAGAAATGACATTAGTATAACAAATTAATATTTGAAAGCATTAAACCACTCAACTTATTATTGTTTTTTTTCTAATGTCTAACAGAACTATGTGCTGCCCTCCCCCATTTGTTTGGGTCTATTTATGTCGGGACTGCGTGTCATAAATGTTTAATTGCGGTTATCAGGTCAGTTATTTACAGATTCTATTGGTGCCTTCATGCATAATAATACGTTTTATATGACCCAGGTCAACTATCTATTTATATGCCCACTTTATTAATCTCTTACTGTTTTATTTCTTGTCTAATAAGCTAAATTAAATATCGTTATTTTTTATGTAATTTTTAAAAAAACCTTGTGGTGTTACTTTTAACCCAAGAAACTCTACAACTTATAACGTTTCTATCTAAATTAATGGCTCTACAACCCTCAGTGGGTCCTTCCCTCCTCAATGAGCTCAAATTTCTCTATTCTGTGCTGCCACTTTCCAGTTTCTGATCTCCAACAGGTCTCTAGCGTCATCTGCCCATCTCAATCTCGGTCTGCCAACTCTCCTCGTATAGTGTAATGGTTCCTCAAGCACTCTAATCCAGACCTCCGAGCTATATGTCCTGCCCAACTCAGCCTTCCTAACTTTATTATTCTGGCTACATTAGATTCATTGAACAATTCGTAGACCTCTCTCTTCTTCCGAATTCTCCAATCCAGTACCTCCTTTACAGGGCCAAATATTCTTCTAAGGATTTTCCTTTCAAAGACCAGAAGATCTTTTTCATCATTTTTGGCTGAGGTCCATGTTTAGCTACCGTAGGTAAGAACTGGCCGGATGAGCGTTTTACAGAACTGCAGCTGAGTTCGTCTGCTAAGTAGTGAGCTTCTCATGTGCTTAAGTAGGCCAAAATAGCTTCGATTGGAAGCTGTTATTCTCAGCTTTATTTCAAGTGATGTCTCATTTTTTGCTGTAATTTGAGATCCCAGATAAGAGAAATGTCCGACATTCTCAAAGGTGTAAGAGCCTAGTAGTATTTATTTGACCGCACCCACCGATCAACTCCTTCTCATATCATATCACGTTCAACCATCTCTACATCATTATATAATTTTTTGGTTTCCTATTAGTTTGTTTGTGGAGTAAAACAAACACAATGTCAAATGATAAATTAATTTGAAAATGAGGGTCTGGTTCGCATTTCATGGGTTCATATTGACGGTATTATGCTTTGTTTTCACGAAATGTCTTTTGGATTGTCTAGTATCTTATATTGGTGTAACTTAACCAATAATTATCGAAATTCAAGTTTAATTTTAACTACTTTTCAGGGTTTGTTTTATATCGGGTATGTTCCAACTCACTACCGAGTGTATAACCACCGTTATAGAAGAATGAAACTAAATTTAGCCAACAGCGGTAGTTTTAGGGCCATGCTAAGGTTTCCTTTGTAAATCCTCTGTGCTCATCTCTCCCTGCCCGGGTTAGCTAATTCAATTACCCAAATGTGTTGGCATTATTAACAAAGCTTACAGGCCAAACAATATGATTGGATTAAAATGTAAGCCCGGTAGGAAATCTCTTTCCCAACAATATCATAACGACATGGCTATTTCCTAATTATAAACCCTTTCTGGGTTAAGGTACAAACATATTTTTGGATCTACAAGATTTTTCAAAGAACTTTTCTCAAAGAAACCCAAATTATTCTTAACTGATTATTAATGAATCAACGTCTAGTCAATAGGCGAGTTATACAATATATATAAAATATTAGATATGTAATTTTCATTCTCGATAAAACTATGAATGTCGCATTGGAGAATGAAATATGAGACCATATCTCTTGAAATGTCGTTATTTGGTGAGTGCCATGTAATAATCTGATAAAAACTTATAACGCTTTATTAGCTTTTAAAGTTATATTACTAAGTACTAACATGGTCCGATTCACAATTTAATTCAGTAACCGTTTAGAGATTGGCCTTAAAAAAAAACCTCAAAGGCTTAATAGTAAAAGTTTTATAGTACACTCTAATCCGAACTAATCTATAAGAAAGACAATTTCTTCAAACTATCTATTCTATACGAATTGCCATCTAATAATTCATTTTATTTCTGATTCCGATTTTTTATTCAGAATAAAAAACCATTTCAATAAAACAAGTCCCATTTAGTTTAATTAACTAATCAAATTAAATTTTATTCATTCGCAATTTATTAATATCATCTCGATCGATATCTCATCTGATAGAGATAATCTGATAAACTGCTAATTATGTAAGTGTATTATAATGTCACCAAGGTGTTCTGTACACGTAATTATCATTATAATTTAATAATATAATTAAATTATGACGTCTTTAATTTGAATAAAAAGAAAAAATTAATAATTTCTTTCCAATTGTAGGAAATTTCAACAACTAATATTCAATTCGGTCACTTTAGTCATCTTTATTTTTTTACTCTTGAAATCATTAACTTTTGTTCTAATACTCAACATAGATTTTATTTACGAATTTCCCTCCTTTTTTGTTCCTCCTTGTCCTTTATTACTCGTGAATCGCTATTAGTGTTATCAATTAAAATATTTGAAAGTTCATGTTATTTGTTGAGGTGCATTCGTAGCTCATTTGGCCCCGTTTTAAAAGGTAGTTCTAAAAATATCCTAAACTTTAAAAAAAAAACTTGAAATGTAGTAAATCATTTAAATAGGAGGTTTCAACAACATTTATTGTTTGAGTTGTTTAACTTAGAAAGTTAATTTCACAACTGTAATAACATCCACATAACAAGATTTTTTTTCAACACAAAACATGGCCAGTGGGACTTAGTGGAGGTCCTTGTACGGCCCGCGATATTTTGAGGAGGTATCAATGTGGCACATTGCAGTATCAATCGGAGACCTCTTTTCTAATCCCTAGATTTATAAACAATTAGTTGTTTTCCATTAGTCAACATATAATAATCCCACTTCAGAATCTCTATCCTTGTCCAGAGGCGTTCCCCAGGGTCCTTCTTATCTCCCACCCTTTTTCTCATATATATCAATGACTTTCCATCCTCCAGCAAAACTATTTATAAAGAACATTGTTCCAGTATAAAGGAGATAAGTGGATTTGCTGGTTAGAATTATCATTAGACAGGAGGGGAATAGATGAGATAATCAAATCACTCCACAGTAACAGAGCTCCTGGAACAGACAGTGTTCCAAATGATGTTCAGAAGTACGGTGGTGAGGCATTGGTGGATCATTTATTTGATATATGGTTGGAAATTATGATACCATTCGATTGGAATGTGGCAGTTTTGTGCCGAATACATAAGAAGGTAGATACGCTAACCTGTCAAAATTCTCAAGATATCGCCCTGCTGTCCACTGGCTACAAGGTTTTCTCAGCTGCAATAAACAGAAGAATTATGACATAGGCCGAAAGAAATAGTCGCGAATACCAAAGTGGCTTTCAATCAGGAAGAAGCACAACAGATCATATATTCTCCATTTGACAACTGCTGGAGAAGGCAGGTGACTACAATTTGCTCTCCGTCACCTCGTCGTCGATTTCCAACAAGCATATGCTAGTCTCAATAGGAATGAACTGCTTCCAATTATGAAAGCACTTGGGGTTCCAGAAAAGCTAGAAGGATTAAGTGAATGAAAATACCAGATGCTGGGTGAAGATACAAAATATTGAGTTGAAGAATAGCTTACGCCAAGAAGATCCTCTCTCCCAATTTATTATTCAATCATTGTATTGGAGCTACAACCAGAACAATTAAGATGAATCCAGGATAGACAATAAATAAGAAACTCCTCCAATATCAAGCGTATGTTCATAGTGTTCTAATATAACAAGATCCAAAATCTCAAGAGCTTTGAAAAGGATTTGAAGATGGTGGAAAAAATTGAGTATTACAAAAAATAAAGAAAAAGCTCCATATATGTGATTTCCTATCGAAAATTATGTTAAACGAGTTTTATCCTCCTAGATCGGCTATCGGCTCCACTTAATAGCAGTCAAAACGAAGCAGTAGATCACAAGCTTAAACCTTTTAAAGATTTCAATCAAGTATTATACTAGTAACTTTAAACAGCGTTTTCACCAAATAATTTAATTGTAACTTCCAAAACTCATTGTACATTACAACATCAAATATTTAATTTTTTTTTTATACCAACTGAGTTGAAGCCCCTAAGAAGAGAATTTATTTGTTATTGCTTAGTATTCGATTGAAAACATGAAACTAGAGAAAAAGAAAATTATTTAAATATTACTTTGATCGAAATTGAGAAGATATTTATAGAAAATTGGGCATTTGTAGTGCGGTATGTGAAATCGTTACTGGATCCCAATCAGGGTAAGCACCAACTTCAACTTAATTGCGACTCAAGTACCATTAAATAGCCACCAATCAATAGCTGTCTGAGGTGGCTTTTACTCAGGCAAGATCAAGAGAATTTTCGCTCATCGCTATCTCAAAATCGATCCTACTCATCTCAACGATATAAGAATTCCACTCTCGTCTCATTATTTAACAATATATTGGGAATGAATGAACGGGTATATATGTATATATATATATATATATATATATATATATATATATATATATATATATATATATATATATATATATATATATATATATATAAAATGAGAGAATATTTTTACAGAACTGCAATCAAATTTGACACTCAAATAACCGTCCATTGTGTAATAATCATGTAAACAAAGATTTATTCCATGTTTTAGTACAATGTCCAATATATGATTTAATCTGACGCAATGTTTTTCCTAAATTTCATAAAATTGAAAATGGAATTGTTTTCGTCTTTGCTTTTATGTTTGAATGCATCCAATGAATTTAAGAAAAATATACCGTTTTATTCAGTCAGTTTGCAGAATCCGCCAACTCTTTATGGATTATTAATTTATTGGGACAAAAAGGATTTTTCTTTTTTCATTTTCGGAGCATTTTTCTTTGTTTCTTTGTATATAGTTTTATTTGTTTTTGTGTAATCAATCCTTGATATTCTGGATATATATATGTATATATACATATATATATATACACCAACGGTTTAGGCTAACCATATAATCTTTATAGTGGCTAATAATCTATCTCTTATTACGACAATAAAACTACTATGTTTTGGAGTGCCTATTTTTTTCTCTCAAATCATTGAATAACTATTCCTAAACTCAAATTTTTAATTTGCATGCTCAATCAACTGAATATTTTTCTCTTAGACTACTCGTTAAAATGATAGTTTGCAGACCTTGATTCTTGTTCCAGCATGAGTTATCCACATGAAACACGTTTAAAATAAACGGACGATTAAGTTTCACAAACTTACAATTTTAACATGTTGCTAAAAGCACAAAGAACCAAATTTTAAGTCGAATATTGTTTTACTAAAAACGTTACAGACTAAAGTTTCTGTATTGGTAAAAGTTTCTGATTGATTTAGAATCTGTGTCAAAGCCCAAATTCGGGGAAAATAGTACCATTAAATACTTTATCTTTTCCACTATATCATTAAATATTAAATAAAAAAGCAATTAAAAGATCTTTATACTGTTCAGTATTAAGAGACAAAACGAACTAAATTAGCTTATAAATATAAAAGAGGTGAAAAGGTCTTAGTTCTTTTTTAAAGTGCTGTATTTGAAATACTTGGTTATTTTTGTACTTTTTTTCGGGGAACTTTCTTGTTTATTAACATCCTAATTAATTGAACTAACACGTTCCACATCTTAACCCATACTAGATTCAATGAATTTTGTTCAATGGACTACAGTGGGACGCAGATAGCAAAATAGCCGATCTAGGATGAAAAACTTCATTGAGCATAATTCCCGAATAAAGATCACGTATTTATCACAAACAAAGCTTTTATAGTCTTAATTAAGCCAATATAAGTTTAATTTATTGTGGAAATTTATTTTTTAATAAAATTAATATTTTAAATCATAATTTCTAAGAATTTATTTTTTAAAAAACTAACAATAATATTAATAAAAAGAAAACTGGCATGGAAGTATTCAAATTTATTTAATCTATTTCCTTTACCTTATAATCAACATCATTAGTAAGCTCACTCTCTGACTGAAGTCCCTCATAATCGCTTGATTACTACAATTTAAATCTCCCTTTTATTTCCTTCGTTTTTTTCTTTCCTTGTCTACATTGTCTGTAAATATTTGCCTCCTTCAAAAATCCATAACCCCGTAAAAAAGTGCTCACTCAAAATTTTTTTGATGCAACTTGCGCGATGTTGGCCCATTCTGGGCATCCCTACTATATCTACAATACCCTATACTTCAACTGATTATTTTTTCGAAGCAATCAGTAAAACATGATTCGGTCTCCCTGTTCCCTCGAGACATCGAGAAGACTGGTTGTTATCAACCGTTATCAGGTCTATAAAATGTGCTCCAGCTATGACTGATTTCTCTAAAAAAAAAAAAAAAATTCATTTTCGGAGCATTCTTTAACTCTTATTCATTTTGTACCTAAATAGAGCTACATTTTATTTTAAACCTGTATAAGTTTTATTATATATAAATTTCAGAACTTTTGTTTACGTTTTCTGAAATAATTTAAAAAACATTACTCAGCGTAAAGCTGAGCCAAATTTGATGCTAAAAAATGAACAAAAAAATTGTAGCTACGGGGAAGGGTATTTCATAAACCATATAAGTGTTGTTTGGGTATTTCCATGGTTTGGTCATAGCCAATTTTAAATGCTATTGTTACCAACGTCTAACTGGATGCACCTAGATTAATTCAATGAAATAGAAAAATAGAGTTAGCTGAATTATCAAAAGCAGTCTTAAGCAATAACGGAAACAGACAATGATTTAAACTATAAATAAAGTAATGCTGGAACTATTTGTCAACTGGTGGGACTTAATGCCTGCTCGCCCAAATCTCACGCTTTCTTACGCTACTGTGATTTTAAACGAACTTTGAAATTTTACTAGGTCACTTTTCAAATATTTACTAGGTGACCAAATATTTTTAAAAATGTTGTATATAGAGATTTTTCATACAAAGATGTTATATTATATATTATATTACAGTTGTCATTTGTTGACCTCCTTGATCGGCGATCAGCCCCAATGTGCAACGGTTCTAGGCTATGTTATCATATCGAAGGAGGTTTCATGTCAGACAAATTTAAATATAACTTTTTTTTATTTAAAACAAACCACTGCGAATTATTTTTGTATCATTGCGTATTCATAAGATTTTATAAATAATTAAAACTATCGAAACAATGAGGCTGAAGTTGTATGGACATGTGACGAGGATGGAAGAGAGAAGGTGGCTTAAACAAATTTTTGATTGGAAGCAGGGTAAAAGTTGGAAGAAAGGTCGTCCGGGTAGAAACTGGTATGAGCGCATAAAGGAAGGAATGATGAATATATGAGGGATATGCGTGAAGACGATTGGTATGACAAAATAAGATGACAAAGACTTATAAGTCTTTGAACCAAATATATTTGGTGACGGCAATTGGACAGTTAATAAAGTTACCAGAAGGTCTCGACAGAGCTTAGTTCAATTTAGGATTAAGATAACTAAGTGTATGAAGGAGATGAGTTAACAGGATGACCTTGAGTGTCAGGCGGATCAGCACTCTGATCATTCTTGGTCTGCGGTGTAAGGGATTAACCTTAACACTCTGCAGGAACGGTAGCCACAAACGGAAGGATCAATCTCCTGATTTTGTGGGAGGATGAAATACTTACGGAGGGATCAACCTTCTGACTTAGTATGTGGGAATACAAGCGAACGGATCAGCATCCAGACATTGTATGGAGAAACAGAATAGGATTAAAGATACAGGGACGTAACTAGATGTGAGGCAAAAAATAGTATACAAATCATATACTGATAAGAAAGTTTTTTGTATCCAAGCTAGAGGTCTTGGAGGATCATTTTTTTCATGCAAAAGATGAGTAACGAGAGTCTTACCCGATTATTCTACTCTTATTATTTGATCAGTTGATTTATATACCTTCATCTTTTTTTTTTTCACAGAACGGCCATAGAGACCACGTGAATATCATGACATTTGGCTTCTTTCTTGTTTTTCCTTTCTTTCCACTTCTCTCTCATTATCTCCGCGTGCCGCCGCTTTCTCTCCTCCGTCCACGCGATTCCCTTTCTCGAACTTTTCTTCTTAACAAGAACCGTGATCTCCTTTAGTCTCTTACCATACCCCTCTCTGTCCAGACAGTCCTGGTCCGTTATTACAAGTCTTTCCGTTTCTTCCTTCATCTGCCTGATGTATCCTCCCAAGCTTTTTTATCTACGAATTTTTGGAATATTTCCTTGTTAAGTCTTTCTGGGGCCATTCTTACCATATGTCCGTGGAATTTCAGTCTCCTGATCCTTATTTCCGTTTCTAGATCTCTTGTGTCCTTATATATTTCCTGATTGGATCTTAGCCTGTATCCTTCTTTTGTCTTTTTGGGGCCGTAAATCCTTCTTAGAATTCTTCTCTCTATTCTCAACAATTTTTAACAATAAAGACCTTCATCTTTATTAAATAAAATTAACATACTTTTAAAGTGCAGGTTTCACAATAAAAAATATATACATTATACAAAGTTATATATACAAAAAAAATAAAATATAAAAATCATATTCTGATATGAGCGTCATGTGGTGGCGCAGTCCTGGGGGCGCTTGGACTACGTGCAGAGCCGCTACGTGACTAATGTTATTAATGTCGATAAATAAATAAAGTATAATTTAAAAAAATATTAAGGTATTCATATATCACTAAATCCCACTAATATTATCTAAATAAAATAATAGAAACAATTTTAATCTCAAATAAAAAATCAAATCCAAACATCAGTATGCTTCTTTTTTTAATATATTTATTTAGCTATAAAATAGCCGAATTAGCTATGTTTAACATTAACTATTGTGATTTCATTAGAAATATGTGATATTTATAACTTAAATGATTATACTAATAATAAGTAATAAATTTAAAATCACAGATCCAACTTCAATTGTTAAAATAATATTTCGGTACATAATTTCTCTCAGGATGCAGTTATTTTCTATTTGAAATATTACAAGAATCCATCACTCTAACATTTTGTAGCATAAATATAACCTATCCTTATTATTCTACTTAAAATATCAGGCAAATTGGCGTGTATTAATTAAATAAAATCAAAACCTCGAATTTTTTTTTTTAATTCCGCGCCTCACTGTACGAATGGAAACCACTAAATTTAAGCCTAATGTTTTAATTTAAAATTATAATGTTTAATGGAATAGGAGTTGACCACTATGGTGAGTAATTTGAGCAGAATACACAAGCAGTAACGGTTGGCAATAACGGATAGGGTCGCTGCCCGCCCTCTCCCCCCCTCGCTGCGGTGGGCAGTGCCCAGCGAAATAGTACCTTTAGAATCAATTATCAATTAGAGTATGAAGTTAATAATAAAAAATGTTAATTCATTTAAATTTACAGTGTTTATTGAAATGAAAATATCGTTATTATTCTGGGACTGGTGTCCCTTTAAAAAAAAAATTATAAATGCAGAATATAAATAAACATATTAGTGTGTCCATAAATTAAATTAAACATTTACAAAATAATTATTGTTAAAATCTTCTTAAGGGTTGATGCAAGCATTATAAATCCGACCGCAAATTTATGGTTAGTTTCCAGGCAGTTTACGCTTCTCCCTAAGCCTCAAGAAGAGCTTCAACAACCACAATCAAGCCCAGAACAGGAACCAGCTAGAGGAATCCAAAACTAGTAACAAGGAAGGAACAGTGAGGAGAGGAACATTAACTAAATAATTCCTCCAATTTAAGCTGACTTTCATATTGTCAATGGACTAAATTACAGACAAAACTTTAAAGACCGACTTATGACAAATAATAATAACAAGGCTTGGCGAACCCGTTGGTTCAATGCCGATACCACCAATCGATATCTGCATTCTTCCATTTACCGGGCACCATCTTAACCCAACCATGTCAGATGAGTCTTAACGCAATCTTCCCACTATCGCTTCGGTTTACCCTTCGGAAGCTTACCATTCGGCAGACAGCATACTAACTTTTTAGACATTGTTTCGTTGCTAATCCCAGCGATTTTACATTCCCATTTTATTAGCATCAACGTAATCATTTCAATTATATGAACTAGGTACAGTTCGCGCAATTCAACGTTGTATAACCTCCTCAATGCTCCGGTTGACTCATACTTGTTCGGTCCCAATATTTCACGCATTACTTTATTTTCAAAAACCTTAAGACGTTGCTCATCTCTAAACATAAGCGACCACGTTTCGCACCCATATATAGTAGAACCATAGCAAGAATAATCGTTTTGTAAATTCTAAGTTTTAAGATTCGGAACAACAGCATGCCTTTAAATTATACCTTTATACATACAACAAATATATTTGTGAATAATCGAATGGTGATAGAAGCTTGTGAAGTATTTTCGTCAATCTGGAAACGTAAACCAATTCGAAAAAATCGGATTATATCTAACGTATATTAAATTGTATATTAAACAATCCAAACATTATACAGGGTGTCACGTAAATAGAGAGACATTTTTAAAAGAGTGTAGCAGTCCTCAAGATCTACAAAAACGTTCATATAAACAACGGTACAGTTTTGAGCAGAAAATATAAGTTTTGTGTATTTTAATGTAAGTCATTTTTTTTTTATTGAATAGGAAGCTATAACTAAAAAATACTTAATTTAAGTAACTACCAATTGCTTCAGAGTAAAAAATGTTTTTTTTTATTTATTTTTTTATTGAGAAGCATTACAATCTATCTCAAAGGACATTTATTATACTGTTCAGAGATCACATTCACACTCTATGTGCAATAAATAAAAAATTACACTAAAAATAATATATTTACAATAAATAACCTAAAAGTAAATACATAAAAAAAAGAACACATGCATATCTATATACACTATTTAAAATCAGGCGGGGGAACTCCGAGCCAAACTTGTTCCTCCACAGTTGGAAGAATAATCGTAAGCATGATTCCAGCAATAATCTCTCAACCGCGTCATTGGTGCTAAACCCAGTGGAGATTGAGCGAGAGCGATTTGACCGCATACACTCATGTCGTGTGTGGATTATCTGGCCATTGCCAGAACTCCAATATTTACAAACTATAAAAGGTCGCGCTGCCACTACCCTTTTAACCTTCTTGAAATATTATAGGGATGGGTGTTGCTGGATAAGGGTTGTGCGAAAGGATTCGAATTAAGTAAGGTTCTGGTGGTATTTGCAGATTTTCTATAGGATAATGACTAGGATAAATGGGATATTAAGGTCATGGTGTAGGGTTTTGTTGGTTATATAGAAAGGAGCATCGACTATGCTCCTTTCTATTAATCTTATTATTACTATTATCTTATTATTCTTATTAATCTTATCTTATTACTATTTCTTTTTATTAATCGTATTATTATATGATTTCCAATAGATCTGCTTCTAAGGATTTAGGTTACCCAAAATTTCATTAACGTTTTTTACAACCATGAATGATTTAAAGCTGTAAGGGAACCTTAATAGGGATGATCTTACAACATTATCGACTTGTATTAGTTTTTTGTCTGTTCTTCTTCTTCGGTTGGATATGCCTAACTATATGTTTAAAAGTTGTACAGATGGTGAAATGCTCCTTCTAAATGGTGGTATAATTTTTTAACGTCAAATAAAGCGATCAAAGTGATCTTCTGCTTTCAAACACACACACACACACACACACACACACACATATATATATATATATATATATAATATATATATATATATATATATATATATATATATATATATATATATATATATATATATATATATATATGCACGAACGAATACTTAGATCACAAATACTTTTTATATCCTTAGGTGTGACAGACTTCATTACTTCAGCAATTACAAAAAAATGTCTACACCTATGTTATTAATTTAATAACATAGATCAAATAAAATAAACTATAATGAATCTTTTATTTTAAACTTAATTTAGCGTTATTTTTGTTTTGTATATTGAAAGAATTTTGTATTTCGCTATTTTGAGTTTCGTTACAGGAATTTTTATTTTTATTCATTGATACTTTTTTAATAATTTAAATACCATTGACGTTTATTTATTTATTTTTGCATCTATTATTAAGATTAACCTAGTATACTGAAATATTTCTTGTTGATCACATTTTAACTATCTGCAGTACCATTATTGTTAAGAGACATTGTGTAAAGACGTTTTTGGTTTTTTTTTTTTTTTTTTTTTATCATATTCTACTTTATTCCAGAGATAATGCTTTATAGCTATCTCTCCTGTTTCAATAGTGGTAACAAATATAATCCATACGATTTTATTAATCCATTTACCATTAAACTAAAACTCTATAAATGTAAGGTATATAGAAACAAACTGCTCTCTTTAAATGAAAGGTAGTTTGAATGGAATATAATTTGCAACGATACAGAAACGGTTAGTATCCATTTGTGAGGTGAAAGTATGGGGGCGGCTTCAATCCATCTGAGCTTGGAGATGTCATTCCGTCCCTTAACACGATTTAACACTTTAATGGAAATGCTGTGCGCTTGAACCTGTTCCAACTACAAACACCCCTTACAATCATATTACTTTCTTTTTTTTTTTTTATTTAGGTGGCTGTTGTTTTTGTATTCCTTAGTATAAAATGCGGTAGGGAAAATTCTACCACTTACCCGGCCTGGCTGGAATACATTTGATAAATGCCTGTAACATCTGGATAACTTGTAATAAGATTGAAATTTTAAATAGCGCTTTTCTCCTTCCCCGGAAACATTTAGAAAAAAATCCGAGCACAATTCCCTATACATTAGAGAGTAGGCTTACTTTATTTATTAAACGAGAGAGTAGATGAAACTATTATGAAGCAAAAGGCTTCTAAAAATGTTTTGAACTATTAGGAAATACGTGTGTTGAAAATTTTGTTTCAGAGCAGTTCAATTTAAGTCATACATATTTCTTTTAATATTATTATTTAATTTCGTTAGAAAATTCATTTCGAATAATTTGAGTCATAACTTTTTCATTGCAATTTGTAATTTTGATTTACTTTTTATTCCTATATTAAATCGGAATATTTTACAACCAGTTGTTATATTCTATCACTTATCCTCGCGCAAATTCCTTATTACTGCTTTACCTCTCAGTTATTTTAAAGTACCTGGCAAGGGGGAAAGGAGATTATTGATCCATTTATTGCGAAATTGTGCCTGACTAAGGCTGAGGTTCAGATTCTAAAGAACTCGATGTAGTCACTGGAGAAGTAACCTGTAGACTGAGGCGAATTCTTTGTTTAGCGGATGAGCTACGAGAGAGAGAACCAAGTGATCGTGACCTATTATTAGACGCCTTACGAAGATAACATGGTGGTAAAATCCTACGTCTCATAATAAAGAAAATTTGAATGAAAAAAAATAATTAAAAGGTCTGCGTGACTTTGGCCTTGTCTCGCGGTTAGCCAAGAATGGATCTTCCTGTTTTTGGAGAACGGGAGGCTCTGAAACGTATAGATCCGTTGAAAACCGCCTATCGGAAATTTGTCCCGATATCAATACTTTCCTTATTTAGGATAGATAAGAAAGTAATAAATTAAAACATGTGTAGAAACTAGAATAAGCTTTATCATCGCTATTACTGGTTCGATTCCGCTGAGTTTTTTTTTTTTGTTAGTAATTTAATTACCTTTCAAAAATTTTATTATAAATTTTACCATAGAATATACACTTAATCAACTTCATCAACGTGACTAAATGTATTTTTGGAGCAGTACAATTAGATTTCTTAATAGATCGAATAAATTCTGCTGGGATAGCACCACTACCTGATAAAGTTCTGACTTTAACTACTGCTGAATGCCCTAAAACGTATCGCGCCTTACGTCGTTTCCAGGGAGCTATCAATTATTATCGTCGATTTGTTCATCCTGCAGCCACATGTTATCCTGAACAAACCATTGAAAATACGGGGAAAAGAGGATTATCAGATTCAACGGATTGCAGATCTAACTGATACTTACGAAAACTGTGTCAGCTGTCTAAAGAAGGCCAATTTACTCAGACACCCTTATCCAGATTTACCTCTCGTACTACACGTAGATGCCTCTGATGTTGCCATTGGTGGTGTGTTACAGCAAGTAGTGCACGTCAAGCAATGGCGTTCTTTTCTTGAAAATTAAGTGACACTAGCTATAGTACGTAAGATCGAGATCTGTTAGTCATGTATTCAGCCATTAAGCATTTTCGTTATCTTACGAAAGTTCGTTAAATTGTGGTTTATACAGATCACAAATCTTTTGTTTACGCTATTACCCGAAAATCTGAAAATGCGTCACGAAAGCAATTAAGCCGGGTTTTATATCCCAGTTCACAACGGACATCAGACATGTTATTAGTAATGAGAACATAATTGCTTACTACTTATCACGAGTTGAAAAATATGTCAGTTTCGACTTAGTTGATGTAGCTAATCAGCAAACTACTGATTCAGAATTCCAAAAAATTTGAAAAATCCTGACAACTTTTCCATAAAATTTGTGCAAAAACCTGTTCCTGGACTAGGAATTATGCTTTACTGTAATGACAGAAATCGATCATTAATCTAATGCATAATCTATCTCACCCTTCTCCCAATAGAAATGCAATAATGGTTATAGATCGTTTTATTTAGTCTTCAGTTGATAAATATAATCGTTAGTCGTCCAAAGCCTGTTGTCGACTATCCAAATCTTGTAAGCATACTTGTGGTCCACTAGAACAGTTTTTTCACACTGGTAGAGATGTGATGAAGTTCACATCGACCTCATTGGACCCTTTCTTGTTTCACAAGATCACAGATATTGCTTCACCTTAATTGGTCGCTTTAGTTCTTGGCCTGAAGCGATATCTATTGAATATATCACCACTGACACTGTCACTAAACTTTTTATTATAGACTGTATTTCACGATATAGTATACCTACCAGCGTTACTACTGACAGAGGTCGGAAGTTCAAATCGAACCTATCAAAAATTAAATCAGTTACTTGACACAAAGCACTTTAGAACCACAGCTTTTCACCCAGAATAAAACGGCAAAATTGAGAGATGTTACTGTTCCTTAACGACAGTGCTTAAATGCCACAATTCTGATAATTGGGTTGCTGCTTTACCTATGGTTTCGTTAGACTTAAGAACTGTTGTCTCCGAAAGTGGATATTCTGCAGCTAAGCTTCTTTGTGGTGAAAACACCTGTCTTCCTGAAGATTTTCCAGAATCCACCAAAGAAGTCAGTGATAACAAGTTATAGGTTATTACGCATCTAAGCTCAGAACTTCATCAGTATCGATCATCACATGTCCAGAAAACAGATTCTCGCAAATTCTTCATCCATCACGACCGACAAACTGCTTCTTATGTGTTTGACAGAGATGACACAATACTAAAATCCACCCAACCTGGTAAATGTATTTTTGGATCAGTAGAATTAGATTTCTTAGGAGATCGAATTAATTCTATTGGGTCAGCACCACTACGTGATAAAGTTCAACCTTTAACTACTGCTGAACGCCCTATCGCCTTAGGTCGTTTCCTGGGAACTATCAATTGTTATCACCGATCTATACATCATGCAGTCTGGACACATGTTATCCTAAACAAACCATTGAAAATGCGGAAAAAAGAGGATTATCAGATTCAATGGATTGCAGATCTAACTGATGTTTTTTACAGAGATGACACAGTACGAAAGCCGCTTCAGCGGCCCTACCTAGGTCCCTTCCTTGGGATTAGATGATATACCAAATATTTCACCATTGATCGATATAGAAGAAACAATATATCAATCGATAGGCTGAAACCTGCCTTCCTGGTACACATCAAATATGACGATTACCAGAACATTCAGTCTTCTTCTGAGGACAAACCAACACCATCCGTTGCCACCTCAACAACTTCAAGTGGTCAAACCGTTCGCCTTACAGCACGCTTCAATTAGAAGAGAGAGTACTGTGATGGCAACACTGTTATTATCAGATGACACTACAAGAAAAATAAACATTAATTTCCGTACTTAATTTAATTTTCATACATTTGTTTATTAAAATATAAAGTTGTAATCTATTAATGTTGATGACAAAAAAATAAAGAATACTGAGTTATTATTTATTTTTTATGTGATAATACTCCCACAAGCTATAAAAGAAAAGTAATTAATTTCTATTCAGAGTATAAAATGCAGCTAATGCGGCTCCTTAATCTAAGGCAAAATATCAAGCTTTGTGGGCCTTAATAAATTCTTTTTGCTATTGTGTCCAAACTTTGAAAAATGGTTTCTTATAATGGACTAAATATAAGAAATAATGCTAGCAACTCGGGAAGTGAGCTTAACCTCCATCTCCCTCGGAATAGTGCTTTCATAACCCATTGTGGAACAAACAACATTCTTTATGAATAATATTTGATAAAGGAATTAATTAACATATAATTAAGCGATATTTCGCTTATTTCTTGATAAAAAAAATTATATATACTAGTAGGCCCGTGCAAAAAATTCGCACTGCATATAGTTATCAAATGCCAAATTAATTAGAAAATAAAACAAAACAACGTATTAACAAAAGATTAAGAAATCAAATGTAACTTTATCGATAAAGAAAACAAAAATTAATTTAAATCTTCATTTTTGTTTGGAACCAACATGTTTACAAATTTCAGTAAGCTGTATCTTTGCTAAACATTGTCCGATTTGGAAGATTTTTTTTTTTTATTTTGTAGGGAACTTATTAATCTTTTATATAATCATGGGCATAACCTAGGGAAACGTGTGTAATTTTTCAGTTATTCGCAAATAAAGTTTGTTTTCTTTCATAATTGTTTGCCTGAATTTTCGGGGTGATTAGACTATTTTGCCCGCCTGAAGGAGAAGGAAGCCCTCGAAATTGGTGGCTCAATCTTCAGATTTGGTGAAAACTTAACGATGATATGACTTTTCGGCCGATTTTTGATCGGTCAAAAACGCCTTCGATAAATAATATAAACTCCTCCTCTCTCGATCATAGAGGCCACAAGTAGACGAAACGAGACATGTATTCAATGACAGTACTACAATTAATGTAAGGTTGTGTGGATGCGAACCCTATGCCTTGCGTTATCTCTGAAATAGTACGTTTGTGGGCTTAAAACGCAGGATCCGATCGTTCCAGAGGAACTATCCGGGTTTTTCTGTACGCATCAAAATCTTCGAGATCCAATTTGTCCCGTATCGATCTACAGACCTACCACCGTTTCAGTATTGAAGCCTAGCAAAATGTTTGTATCAACTTTATTTATTTTAGAAAGAAAAACAAAAGTGGATAATACGATTCGCTAACCCCCCGTGAAATTCTGAATCCAACGGTAGCCCATTCATGGTATTTGAGCATGACAGGAGCTTATATTTGGTACAAAACCGATTTTGAGCCTTACTGTAATAATATATGTGTGGATGTGGATATGTGGGGATGGGGATGAGGATGTGGGGATTAGTCCATGGTACCGACTCCATTTTATCAAATTATTAACATTCGCCTGAAACTTCGTAAATAGCATTTACAATCTCATCATAACCTACAACTATTATATTTTCGAAAACTCTTGGAATCGGGTCGTTTTCAAACTGGAAATCGTCAAACTTTGTTCATTTAATTAGGTACAAAAAACTCGCAAATGCCCATTTGTTTTCCCCTTGAACCGTAAGATAATTTGAGCACATACATGTTTTAGGGCATCTTCTACTGCGCAGTGGGGTATGTTGGGTTCAGCGTCAGAAATCAATTCTCTTTTGCAGGTTTAATCAATCTCCGTTTTGCAATTATTTTGTCCGTTAGTTTCAGGAAAGGTTTGCTAACGATTCTTGTTTCTGTAGAAACAAGCACTAATTTCTAGTGTAAAACTAACTTAATGACTAAGAAGTATCTGTTATAATATTATTTAACTATAGCTGTTAACTATAGCTATATCTATTTTTTGAGGATGAAACTGGACAAATGTGAATGATATTGTATGTTTATATTTGAATGGTATTTCACTCACTATTTATCTAATCCAGTTGGTTTATTAATAGGTCAAAATTAATTTTATTTGTTAATAATCTTTGTAATTCTTTATAATTCCAACGATTGTCATCGCTCCTTCAAGTCGGTACTCCAGCAAATGGCCAGGGACTATTCTTAGTATTGTGTACTTAGACAGCAAAGTATCTAATATGTTCGTACCTTTACAGCAGTTTATGTAGAAAATAAAGTAAAATACAACAATTGGTACACATAACAAAACAAAAAACCTAATAATAAGCCCTTCTTGTCCATCCTTTAAATTACTACGTTTTTTCTTGCATTGAAGAACATGTTATCAAATTAACTGCTTGGCATAATTTCACATTTTTTAAACTTTATATAAAACTTATTTTTAAACAACGGTTCTACATTCCCCTATTAAATTGAATATTAACTTTGTTCTGTGGTTGTTGAATATGTAACAGTAATATAGGATTTTATTGAATACCTGTGGTGTTCGACCGCCACAGAAGCGTGTGTCAGGATCTGTAAAATGAAAGTATTTTAAATGTTTCGGCTGTCCATGTTCAGTAAAGAATTTGTTCTGCCATTTAAATTTTGGTAAGGGTCGTACTGTCGTTGTTTTTTTTTTTAAATACTGCACTATTTTCTTTCTGACAGATATTTTTTATTTATGTCACCTCTACCCCTAAGGGTCATTGGCGTACAAATTCACAACTTTATATCCTGTTGTTGAATTTCGCTATTGTTTAAGTAGTATCTTTTTTTTCCTTTTTGTCCTTATGCAGGATTTATTTTAGTGACTGTTTTGTTTCAATAAACACACTTCTTGAAGTATATTTATTTTATTCATAACGATAACAAATCGGAAAACAAGATTTTTCCAACTCGCAATAAGAACACATGACATGGTATAACCTTCTCTCACAAAGAGGTACTTAATAGTAACACTCTCAACTATTTTTTTTTTTTTCTTAAAAATGTGTAAGTACTACATTCAAGAAGTACGTGGTTTACTGTTTTAGTGAGTCGGCGATGTCTGCATGTTGTGGCTTCTAATATTCACAAAGGTACCCGTGGAAAAATTCCCCATGTCCTATCGGTAGGGGTGAAATGACACCTTTCTGTCTTGAGCTTCTGTTTTAATTTTTAAATCGTATTCACACATTCTTTATTTTAGTTGAATCCATATCTTTCCATTTTTATGTTATATACAGAGTTTTTCAGGGTTAAATGTCCAAACTGCAAAAATGAACTAAGGACCTCAAAACAAGAAAAAAAAATGTCCTCTGAAGTTATGTCCGCAAACCCTTTGTTTAGAGATATTCACACCTAAAGATTTTCGTTGTTGTTGATTATTTACGTTATATAAAATATATAAAACCTATTTATTTGTTCTAACTACTTTATCAATTAAATGTAAACATTTACATTCATATTAAATGTTGTTCAAAGCGATTTCCTTGAGCATAAAGACAGGCTCGGTATCTTTATTTAACAGCAGCATTGACAGAACGACACTGGATATGTGTTATTGTTTCACAAGATTCAATTATCTTTCTTTGTATGGGATTAAGGTTATTGACCGGACTTGAATAGACTTTTTGTTTAATGTCACCCCAAACAAAAAAATCCAATGGTGACAGGTCTGGAGAGAGTGCAGGCCAAGCCAATAGTCCTGCAAGGCCAATCCATTGATTGAGATATTGGATATGATTGAATAAGTCCGGTCAATGACCTTAATTCCTTACGAAGAAGCATGACAAACAAACATAAACAAAGTTGTCGTATTTAGTTTTATAGTTTCCGTGTCTTCGCTTTATAGAATCAAATCATCCGCATAGCCAAGCACGGGTGTTATCCCACCAAGATGTATGTATTACTTCCCTAATGCCATGTTCTAATGCCAAATTAAACAGGACAGGTGAAAGGAAATCACCTTATTTTAAACCCGAACGAACCTCAAACTTTACGGATAAATAATTACCGATTCTAACATTATTGAGCGTTTCCATCAAGCACATCCTAACTAGATTTAATATTTTTTTTATTACTCCGCTCGATTTAAATATTATTCAGATTCTGGTCAATAAAGTCGTAAGCCTTTTTGAAATCGATATATTACTGGTGAACAACGCCGTTGTACTCTAATTTTTCTCCAATATTTGCCGTAAAGAAAATATTTAGTCAATAGTTGAACGGTTCTGTCTAAATCCGCATTGATAATCTCCGATAATTTCCTCGGCGTATTCTGTGATTCGGTTAGCAAGGATTAATGTAAATATTTTATAACATACCGGAAGGAGTGAGATTCCTCTATAGGTATTATAATCCATCCTTGAGTCGTTTTTATGAATCGGAAAAAGAATAGATTCTTTTCATTCTTCCTTCCAGGCAATATCTCATTCTTCTAGAAATTTTTAACCAATAAATATATTTTAGAAACTCCAGTTTCCACGCATGCCTTAATTAGTTCACTAGTAATTTATCGGTTCCCGCTGCTTTATAATACATTAGTTTTCCTTTAGCTACTTCAACATCCTCTTTACTCGGTTCTTCTAATAACGGATCAGCACTCTGGTACATAGAAGGAGGACACAAATATTACTTCCCGTATTTAAAATATTGTAAAAGTTTTTCTTAAACTTATTTAATGTCTACCGGATCGGCCAGATATTATTTTTTTTCATTCCTAATTCCAGGCGTAACGGGTCCTAAACATTTCCTTTATCTGCTTATACCCTTGTAAATGTCTCTTATATTATTTTCGACTCTATTATTTTCTATTTCAATAATTTCATTTTTAATATACTGTTTTTTCTTTTTTTAAACAATTTAGTAGTTTCCTTATTTAACGTTCTGATGTTTTAATCAGTTATTAAACGTTTGTTTTAATTTGTTTAGCTTTAATTTAAGGAAATTATTCAAAATAAGAAGTTTTGCATTCATGACAGAGATTAAAAAAGTTCATGTGCTCATAATCGTAAACTTCTACTCACGTCTTGCGTTTTAGACATCAAGGAACACATTTGATTCCATGTGTGTTTGTAGTCTACTGCATGTGATAGACTTACCAACTACTATTACCATCTTTCATGATAATTTCAAAGATTGTGTGGTTTAGTGTCTAGACGGTTCCGTATAAATTTGTTATCACTTTCCACCCCATGCTTTTGCTATCGCACGCGTAAATCTATTTTCTTTGATACACCTAAATAAAAAACAGATGCCCTATATATGAATATATCTTATTGAATTCCATCCATAGCTTTCCCTACATACGCACAAACGTATTTTCCTTTAATCACCTATATCTCGAAAACCGTAGTTGGATTTGGCCTAAATTTAGAGGGAAGTTAGGAATTGATAAACAAATGACCTAGTAGATAACAGTGTCATCAAATTTTATCCATTACATTTAAAAGAAACACTCACTTTCAGATTAGAACATATTGTTTTTAACATACCTATAGTTTAAAGAATATTATTAAACCCGTTTCAATTTAAATTAATATAAATAAACCTTAAAACAATAAGAAAATAATAAGAGCTGTTAAATTTGGTAGGCATATATGGATATATATAGAACTGAATATATGGAAAGGGGTCACATTCATACCTTTTTGAACTAACTATTGTTGGAAGTTAAGACGTATAACTTTGTATAACTTCACTCATATTCTTATAGGATAGGGCAAGGGTTTTAGGGCGATAAATTGCGAGATTATTCTGTACTTCATATTCTTATATTCCTTCAATTAGTTTACATCTGACAGATGAAAAAAATAGGTTTGGTTAACAATGAACAAATAAAATATTGAATTTTTGTTTCATCTATTTTGGGAGTGAAAACATGCCTATTAAGTACATAAGCATGTTCAATGTATACATACATACAGTAATAGGAACTGTTTTATTTCGTGACTGTTATTTAATCACGAATAGTAAAATACGAAACTTACAATTGCCGCATTTATCTGATATGACTTGCTTGAAAGGACAATAAGCACCTGTCCATGAGCAGATATCAAGATTATAGCAGGTGACTTTCATGCTAAAGTCGGAAGAGAAGAAGAAGCAACGATAATGGACATCGGCCTATCAATTTCTGTGAATCACAGAACATCATTGTTGGGGAAATGGGAAAACCTAGAAAATGCCGAAACCGTGATAATGGCGAAATCACAAAAAAAGCTAAAATTATAAAAAAATATAAACTACTGAATTTATTATTATTGTTTTAAACGCTCTTAAATTGTTTCTTTTCAATTTTTCCTGTTAACACAGGTCAACAAATTATAGGAATTAAAAAAAAAATTAGATTAAATTATATAAATATTGAAAATTGCGAAAATAGTGAAACTCCTAAATGCAATATCTTTAAACAAAACATTATTAAGTATACCAAAACTAATGGACCGTGTCTTTGTTAATAATTGTCCGATTTTTAGCATTTTTTGTTTGTTTTGTAGGTAATTTAGTAATCTTTCTAATTATCATGGGAAAAATGCATACTTTTTGAATTATTCATAAATAAAGTTTCTTTTCCTCCATAACATTTTTACCAGAAATTTCGGAGAGATGGGACTATTTTTCGCATGTGAAGGAGAAGAATATCTTCAAAATGAGTGGTCAACCATTGGATTTGATGAATAATTGACGAAGTTATGGTTTACCGACAAAAAAACAACTTTTAGAAATAATATATAGGATTATACTGAAAAGTAATATATCTACAATAAATAAGAATAAAATAACCTAAAAATAAATAAATAAAAAGAACACATACATACCTATATACAAAAGAAACATAATATAAAAAAAAACTCTATAGTTTTATGTTTGAAGAAAAATACATAACACTACTGTTCATTGTATGAAGCTATTCGAATGACCAAGGATAATATAATGAAATTTCACCTAGGATATGCCACACTTTTTTTTTTATAATGTATTTATTGCATAATAATACAATCACCCACTGCTAGAGGGCTATAAGTATTACGGCTTATAGTTCTCATTTATACAATACCTACAAATAATAGAGAAATAAATGTAAATATAAACAATAAATAAATAATACAGATAAAGAAAGTAAATAAAAAAATAAACAAATAAAATAAAAACTTCTAAACACAATCATACCTATTTACAATATATACATTCACCCAGGAATCTCCGAGCCAGGCTTTTCCCCCCACATGTGGAAGGCAAAGCAAGACTCCAGGAGATCCCAGTGCCACTTTTCCAGCCGCATCACTAGTAACATGCAAAACTAAGACCAGTGAAACTCTCACTTCTTGCTTTTGCCGATGACATTAATATTACTCCTTTCTTTTTTTTTTCTTTTTTTACACTTGTTACGCCCCTATATTTAAACAAAACTCTGATAACAGCTTATACCAAGCAAATAAAAAAAAAAACAGCATTTGGCTGAAACTTCATTTTGAACATGACACGGACAATAAAGGCATCAGTCATCGAAGCAATGATGTCCCGTTTGAATCACAGTTCAACTTTTATTAAGAAAGTTTTTAACATTTCGCCACGAGTATCTGTTCCCGATTGTAAATTATCAAGAAGTAGAAAAATAGCGACTCGGCGCCCGCCAGTCCCAACAACATGTTTACCGGACAGTTTCGAACTCTTGTCAGCCACCTCGCATCCATTTAGTCTCGAAAAATATCTCCATTCCAGCAAAACAAATCATCCCCCCTACCAAACAGATCACTTACCCTTTCTTAATTCTACTTCAAATGGGTGTGAACTTGTTGAACTTGAAGATCCTTACGCTACACATGGCTGGTCAATTTGGATATGGCAATAATTAAAAAGCTACTTAAATGTTTTCAATTATCTAAATTAAAAATTAATGATATATCTTCCAAAAGCATAAGTATGCAATATTTTTAAAATAAACTTTATATCATTAACAATCTTCTTGTCAGGGATGCCCAACCCCTCCAAGGTCGATGGCGCAAGAATCTACCCCCAATCCTCTCCTCCCAAGTTATTTTATTGTTCACCTTATCTTAAAAATAGAGCAAGCTAACGTAGAATTAGAAAAATTAGAGATCATATACAACTACACTTGCTGCGATCTGATCCATGTTTTGCTCTAGTCCGAAAATGCATAACCCCATCGAAATTTGCCCCCCTCAAAAACTTGCCAAAAAGGGCCCCCCTCAAAAATTTTGATGGCGCAACTTGCACTCCTCTCTTAATGAATTTAGATAAAAAAATTATTTTTTTATACTTTTTGATTATAATAAATCTGTTTACTAATAGTAACAAATTGCACACCAATTGAATTTTTTTTTTTTTTTGTCGAAAAAAGGAAATATTTTATATCTTCAATAAATAAACCGAATTATAAACGTATTCATGTACTATTGTGTATATATATACAATAGAATAGAAGAATGAACTTTATTCTGGGACAAAGTCCCTTAAGAATAACAATATTGATCGTAAAAATTAAGATTAAATCTAGCCAAAATACGTATTACAATTAAAGAATAACTAAATCATAAGTAATAAGAGAAGAAGTATTTAGATATCTGTACAAATATATTAAAGAAAAAAGATGAGCAATAAGGTCACTATAGTGCAAAATAGTTGCGAAAAACAATAAAATAAGAAATAACTAAATGAAATTGGAAAAGAACGATCACTTTTTTTGTCTGAAATGATGTATATATATATATATATATATATATATATATATATTATTAAAAAATAAAAAATAAAATAAGTGTCCTGGTTATCTGTATGAAATCAGACCATGATTTATAGTAACATTTTTATAGGTAATAAGGTCTGATACCACATATTATCAATTATATGAAATCATTTTCAATGTAAACTAGCAATATCAGGAAATTTCTCATTGATTAATATCGTATAAAATTCGATTGTCAATGACATTTTAGAACCATCAAAATAAAGAAACTTTTAATTATAATTTGGAACGGGTACTTCTGAATCACGCGGCCTCCTATTAACTGCTATCTGTATTTATCTTGTTATTTAAAGTTTTGTTGTTGTTATTTATATTTTTTATTATTAAATGTTTATAACCTGAACACTGATAACTGTTATAAGGCACTGCTTATCTCTATCTTCATATGAAATTAGACTCTCGTATAATAAGAAATATAAATATATTTGGTGTTGCCTCTTTTTTGCCTGTTTCTTATTAATATATATATATATATATATATATATATATATATATATTGATAAGAAATATAAATATAATAATAATACAGTAATTTAATAATAAGAAATATAATCAACAACAACAACACTTTAAATAACAAGATAACTGCAGATAGCAGTCGCTCACAATTATCTTTGAACGATCGAAAATGTTAAATAAACGAATTAAACTATAAAATGGTATCATCTACTAAGAAGAACTACAATTTTAAGGTTTAGGGCAATTTTTACTTAAAGTTTAAAAACAATGTTTATATAATCTCATAAATATCTCCGTGACCATTGATTTTATAAAAAAAAAAAAAAATGTATAGGATTCTTTTTAAAGATTTAAAGTGGTTTGGTATTATACTGAATTATATTATTCATACTTAATTCTGTGGACATTGTTAATGTTATGTTTGAATGCAGTACTAGACACAAGATCTAACATTGTTAATTATACCATTATATTTATTTGTACAGGAATTTCCTTAGACAAATAAAATAAACTATCTATCTATTATACTAAATCATCTTTGCAAAAAACCTCATAGTTTTTCAGATATTCTCAAAAAAACTAAAAAAATAACGGTTTTCTGTTCTCCCTCCTCATCCCCTCCTCCTCTCAATCAAAACACAACGCGGGATTCTTTGTGACTTTTTACCAGTTATCATGGGGAGGGTAATGAACAATTTCTGATATGTTTTGTATTTATTTTGTTAATGTTTGGGTCGTCACCTAGTTTCACTGGAGGCAAGCCTGAGATAATAGTTTTCTACCTTCGGTTCATGGTTAGAAGCAAGATGGGTCTCATTAGACTACTGGGTCTCACAGGGCATGGAAGTTTTCGAAAAAAGTTCTTTGCTCATGGGAAGATCACTAATCCCCTATGCTGAGGTTGGGGAATACCAGAGACCGCTGAACACATTATCATGGCCCGTACTGCCTATGAGACACCTAGAGCCAAACTGATAAAGGAAACAGCACTCTACGTAATAATGTAGGACAAGTCTCCCCTCTCCTCATTAGCAAAGAAAATTACCTTAATTTTTATTAATTATTTATTAATTATTAGAATTTTCGTTTGATTTTTTTTACTTAAGGAGTTACATCCCCAACACCCAAAAGCCACTGTTCTCTGTCCATCCAATCTCCTTCACGGATCTCTGGCTGCCATCCATTCCTGCACGTCTTCTATCCATTTCTTCTTTGATCTTTCATGCTTCCTTCTTTCAGGTGGCATATAGTTTTCTTTGGCCAGCGGTTCTTATCCATCCGCACTTTAGCCTTTTGGTCCCAATCAGGTGAAGAAACGTTTGACATCCGAGCTTGTCTCTAATAGCTGCGTTTTGGATCCGCTTAATTCTAGATATGCCACAGCTTCTTCTCCAGAAATCCATTTCCATGGAAAGTAACTTATTTCCCATTTTTTTTCCCCCATCAAATTTCTGATCCGTAGGTGGCTACGCTTTCTGCAAAGGAATGGTACATCTTCTTTTTAGTTTCAAATCTTATTTCTTTACTCCATAGGGTTGAATTTATCGAATTGTTAGGAGTTAAAAGGTGAAAATGTCAACTTCTAAGATTGAATAAAGGAGTGGAAGAATTTTGTATACCTTGACCATTTATCTTTGAGATGAACAAAAGAAGTCGTACCAGGGAGGCCGCCGTACAGAGGAGGGACAAAATAATACGATAGCCAAAATCATTGATAAAACGTACAGGCTGTGTGTACTGCATACGTTGTGAATGGCTTACTTGCAACAGTCGGTTTTTACTTAACATAAGTAACATGTCATTGCTTTATCCAAACGTATTGTCGTGTTGAATTACTCTACAAATGAAAATCGCTGATTCATGACTTAATCGATCATACAACACTAGTTCATGATCATATCTCACTTTAAAAATTATTTATAAGAAAGCAAGTTGAAGGTGGACGAATGAAATTTTTTTTCCGCGAGCAGAAGGGGTGAAGGTTGGTAGTGGGCTCAACTCTCCACATTGAATACATAATTCACTGGTTCTAATGAGAAGCGGTCGTTGGGTTGAAACAATCCTTAATTGCTACAGTTTCTATTCATTAACTCTTGAGTGCGTTGCTGTAAATTGCTTTGATATAGCATTCACTGTCAAGATACCTCGAGTGGCTACCTGATTTGTTTTTGGACATTCGATTATAATTCAATTTTTGGTTAAATCCAATAGTGTGTGACTGTAAGTTCCATTTACACCTTACACTTAACTTAAAAGCCCTAATTTTTTTTTTTAAATTGACAAGCTGGCCCAAAATATTGAACAATACCAAACACCCGAACAATACCCTTTTTTCAACTAACGTTTAGGGCATGATGTATAAACAATAGAATAGAATAGAAAATAATTTTATTCTGGGATGAAGTCCCTTTAGAATAACAAAAATGTACAAAATTAAAATATTATATCTGGCCAAATAAAAACAAACATAAAAAGTAAAAATAAAGATAAATAAGTAAAGAAAATATTAGTTGTACATACTATATACAAAATAAAATAAACAAAATCTATATACAAAACTCTTGAAACCATGCTAATACACTTAAAATTATGTAGATAGATAGATAGATAGAAAAAACAACTTTATTCTGGGACTAAGTCCCTTCAGAATAACAATAATGTACAAAATAATAGAATATTACTAGCCTGTACGTTTGAAACAATAAATAAAATTGATAAAATAAAATAAAAAGTAAAGAAAACCTTAGGTGAACAAGCTATATACAATAAAGATAAAACTATGTACAGAGCGTTTAAAATTATGAACAAAACAATTAAAACTAAGAACGAATCACTTAAACTATGAACAAAATTATATATAAGGGTTGAACAACATAAACATACACTTTGAGAAATGAAGGACGAAAAAGCGATACAGTGAGTTCATTTCATAAAATAAAATAAAAAAAAAATTTACTTGAATAAATATATAAAAATAAACAGTTACTTATAATTGAATAAAAAAAAAAATTATGTATTGAATTCCTACATCGATAGTAGGAAATGCATGTACTATCTCTAGTATCAAGTATTATGATTATATGATTGCTACACAAAACATATATAATATTAATAGTTAGCTGGTATCTAACTGTTTTTGGAACAGGAATTGGAATAGGAGGTTTTTGAATGTGTATAGGGAAGGGGCATGTCGAATTTTGATCGGGAGGGAATTCCAAAAGTTGACAGAGCGGGCTATAAAGGAATTTTGGAATGAGGCAGATCTATGAGAAGGGATGTATAGGTCAGAGGGTCGAGATCTTGTAGTGAGGGAATGGATTGAGGACTTAAATTGGAGAAGGTTGTAGGCATAAGAAGGACGATGATCGGTAATGATTTGATAAAGGAAAGTGCCTAGGAAATATTGTCTTCTTAAGGAGGGGAAGAGCCACCCTAACTCAGTGTAGTGGTGGGAGACACGGGAGCGTCTCGGGGTCCCAATTACAAATCTTACGAAGCTATTCATAAGTCTTTTGAGTCTATCACGGAGTTCCACCGAGAGGCCATCGTACACCACACAGCTGTAGTCAAAGTGGGGAAAGATGAGAGAGGAAACTAGGAGTCTACGGGTATTTTGGGGTAGAAGGTGGCGGAAGTGATGGAATAATTTGAGGGTAGAAATTGCACGGCGGGATATATGAGAGATATGGTGATTCCAGGAAAGGGTTTGATCTATGAGAAAGCCTAAATTTTTAACAAAGGGATAGAAGGTGATGGGGTGGTTGTTTAGATAGAGTGAGGGAAAGTTAATGGTGTACTGTATAATGTAATGTACAATGGTAAAATATAAATATACTCATTACATTCTTCTTAGCAGTAAACTCTGTGTTTCTGTTGAAAAAAAAAAAGAAAAAGAAAGTCGAATCTGATAGTGATGAGCTATATGTAAATACATTATTACGAATAATATGTAATTTTACATAACAGGTTAGCGGGTATCTAACTGATTTGTTTTTGGGACAGGAATTGGAATAGGAGGGTTTTCAATGTAGATAGGAATGGAGAATGCCGAATTTTGATAGGAAGGGAATTCCAAAAATTAACAGAGCGAGCAATAAAGGAGTTTTGGAACGAGGCAGAGCTGTGAGAAGGAATATAAAGGTCCGAATGTCGAGATCTTGTGGAAAGGGAGTGGACTGAGGACTTTAATTGGAGAAGGTTGTAGGCGTAAGAAGGACGATGATTGTTGATGATTTGATAGAGGAACGTACCGAGGAAATATTGTCTTCGAATGGAGGGGAAGAGTCACTTTAACTCAGTGTAGTGGTGAGAGACATGATAGTATCTCGGGGCACCAATTACAAATCTCACGCAACTGTTCATTAGTATTTTCAGTCTGTCACGGAGCTCCACCGAGAGTACATCATACACCACACAGCTGTAGTCAAAGTGGGGAAAGATGAGAGAGGAAACCAGCGGTCTATGCGTATGTTGAGGCAGGAGATGGAGGAAGCGATGGAATAGTTTGAGGGTAGAGATACAATCTATATAAAACAATTAATGTATATAAAAAGCATTTAATTTAAAAATATATTTATTTTATAGCCCAAGCATAAATACATCAATTACTTACTGTGTTCATTAAAATGGAGCTAAGTAGCTTACTGAATTAGTTTTTTTAAGCCAGATTTAATAGTAACCATACGTATGTCAAATTGACTGAACTCATGTATCCTATTTGTAAAGAAAATGTATTATTAAAGAAATTTATTTTAAACAAACATGTCCAATAGATATTTTGAAATTTTCCAACCCCCAAAATTTCCAAAAAAATCTCTGTTATATTGTGCCCAAATATGGAGTCTCCGGTACATAGAGCTCTTAGAAAAGCTCAACACAAATTTCTATAAAAAGATATATTCGCTATGTAAAACAACCCCACACATTTTAGTGCGTTTAGAGACAGGATCTATAGGTTTCAATATTATGAAGTGTTCATTGAATTGATTGGTTAAACTTGTGAAAATGGAGGAATGTAGATATCCAAAAATATGTTTCAAAAAGCTAAGAAATAAATGTCACTCACCACCTAATCCTGCTCTATCGAAATATAATTGCTGTTCTCAGCTAAAAGTATTGCTAGATACTATTGGGGAAGGAAGTATAATTTATGGAACCAATCCATAATTAGAACAAATATTAACAGGATATTAAATAAATACAAACAAAATTTGCAGGACGGAGACAAGATAACATTGCATAGCTCATCTTATAGTGAACATTTAAAACTTTTTCTTAATAATGATCGGATCTCCCAGTATTTGTTGATACCGACTAATTTCAAATATACGAGACTATTAATGCAGATCCGTCTCTCGGGAAAATATATGATCAAGATTTCTGTTAATAATAAAATTGTGAAAATTACTCCAAAACTTGAGTTTCAAAATGTGCAACAATAAAGTAAAGGCAATACTCATCATATATTATTTAAATGCCCAATTTAGAAATAGAAATAGAAATAGAAATAGAAAAATAACTGGGACACAGTCCCTTGAGAATAACAAAATAGAACAAAATTAATATATTACATCTGGCCAAAATAAAATCAATCGAAAAAAAGAAATAATGTAAAAAAAAATATAAGGTAAAAATTCTATATACAAAACAAACTAAACTATATACAAAACCATTAATACTATGACAAGACACTTAAAGCTGTTTGCTCTTGTAGACCAGTATTCACTTTTACGAAAAAAATAAAGAATTAAAAAATAAAAATGTATCAAATTCTCTATTAAAATCAGCTCGAATGGTTAGCAACTATCTGACTGTTTTTGGGATAGGATTTGGAATAGGAGGGTTTTGAATGTGGATATGGATGGGGAATGTCGAATTTTGATAGGGAGGGAATTCCAGAAATTGACAGAGCGAACAATAAAGGAATTTTGGAATGAGGCAGATCTGTGAGAAGGCATGTAAAGGTTAGAAGGTCGAGATCTTGTGTACAGGGAATGGACTGAGGATTTGAACTGGAGAAGGTTGTAGGCGTAATAGAATTTATAGTAGTTTAAGGGTACAAATTTATCAGGATATGGACAATCTTGATGGGATTGAAATATTTAAGCCAACCAGTGCAGAAGATATGAGAAAATTATATTTTTTTTATCTCAAATATATCAAATTATAGAGAATTGGTAGGATAATCTTGAATATTTTCCTCCGCATAATATGGCAAAAATTCCATATTGTACATCGGCATGTAATCTGGCCGGGTATTTTTCTTGTCTGTTCTCTTAGGTATAGGGGTAATGTTTTAATTTAATTTTAAAGCATAGTTTAATTTTAATATTTTTTTTAAATGTGTATTTATATATGTATATTTTATATCCATTTGATAATTGGAACTATTTTAACTGTCTGAACTTTACCGAATATAATTTTTAATTTATGCTTAAGAGTGTTGTAATATATGTTATACAGTGTAAAAAGGAATTTGTATTTCCATAAGGATAATAAAGTTTGTTATTTTGTGAAAGACTCCATTTGTATTGCGTTCTTCCCTTAAAACAAATAAAGAATGATTGATTGATTTATTGATACATATGTCAAATTGAATGAACTCATGTATCATATTTGTAACAAAATATATTCTTAAAGAAATTTATTTTAAACAAACATGTCCAATAGATATTTTGAAATTCTCCAATCCGCATAATTTCCAAAAATAAGGTCATTACCGACAAAATAGGGCAATTTTTTGCTGGTTTGTTTATTTTAATTGTTAGATATCGGATAAGCGTTTTAGAACTTACATTTAGAATTACAACATCATTGTAATACAATTATTTAAATTGATAAAAACGATTTTTAAACGTGTACCACAAAAAATTATCACCGGCCATGCATGGTAGAGATGTTATGCAGTTATTCAAGAAAGGATCACCCTCAACCGCTAAGCTTTTTCCCAAGTGAAGGAACTCAATTTATAGAGCCTGGCTGTGCCACAGAAAGTTTCTCCACTACAGCGTAATGCACGGCTGATCTAATAGAATAAATAGTTATTTGCCATAGCTGAACTCGATTCTGAGTCCGAAAGGTAGATGAGAGAAGAGTGTTATACGAACTATACCATCTCTACATAACATTAATGAGAATGAAATAATTTGTCATATTATAGTATTGATCGTTCTTCATTGATCATTATTTATATCAATTTCCTTTTTACTCTTCGCTCAATACTAGAGATATGGATAGGGACAAGGTATAACCGAAACACCCTAATAATACTATAAATAAAACAATATAATTACGAGTAATTATTTTGTTTAATTTTACCTATGGGGAAGGATTTAAGGGGAAACTAGAAATAATCATTTTTAACACTTTAACAAACACAATGGGACGAAAAGCGGGTTTTCGTCGACATCGGCCTAAAACTTATAAATTATGTCGGATTAACTTGATATTTAGTACCCTTATGTTTTCAAGATCAAGGAATACAAATATGACGTCAAAGCTAGGAAATTCCTACAAAAAACATAGATAATTCCTTTTATAAACCTGGGAATTTGATGATAAATTAACTTCGAAAATTATAAAGACCTCTTAAAGCGTATAACATTAGATACATATTTATTACTACTTTTTTTATTACTAGCTATAATTGTTATTTTAAGAATTTTTTAAAATTAAAATCACAATAAAACACTTATACAGTTATAATATATTTATATGTAATAACTAAAAAATGTAGAGTAAAAATGTATCGTTTACCAATTATAAATCTTCATTTTACTGTAGATCTTCCGGAATAATAAACGTTTTATTTTATTTTTTATGACAATGAAATTTTAAGCACCATAGAAAATGATATTTTAAACACCGTCGATACTTCTTCACATTATCCGATAAAAAACATTCATATTTTTTTCATTATTTTTTTTTATTTATTTAGATATAATAATCTGTCTCGTGGACTATAATTAAAGTGATATATGAACACATTCACACCATATGTACAGGAAATATAAAATTAACAAAAGTAAAATAATAACTAAATAACAATCAAAAAAACTATATACAATAAAAAATTAAATAACCTAAAGATAAGTAATTCATTAATTTTAAAGAGTATATTAAGAATAACTGATACAGATCAAGTCATCCAGTCTTTGGGCTATAAAATAAATATATTTTTTAATGAAATTCTTATTATATACATTGATTGTTTCTACATCAGGCCCTAAACGTTAGTTGAAAAAAAAAAACGGAGTGTTTGGTATTGTTCAATATTTCGGGCCAGCTTGTCACTTTTTTAAAGAATAGGACTTTTAAAAGTAAGGTGTAAATGGAACTTACAGTCACACAACACTGGATTTAACCAACAATGGAATTATAAGAGGATGTCCAAAAACAAATCAGGTAGCCACTCGAGGTATCTTGACAGGTATCTTGGTTGACTAGGTATCTTGGCTTCCTTCTAGACAAAAGACTAACGTGGAACCAACATACCAGACTTAAAAGATAACAGCTTAACTGACGATATGGCCAACTATATAGACTACTCAATAGAAAATCTCAACTTTCAGTTGAGAACAAACTATTAATCTACAAGACAATCCTGAAACCTATCTGGACCCACGGACTCGAACTGTGGGGACAGTAAAACTTTCTAACATCAAACGCATTCAATCCTTCCAGTCTAAAGTTCTTCGAACAATAGTCCATGCTCCCTTAAACAATAAAACCCTATATAATGACCTTAATATCCCATTTGTACTTGACCTAATCCCGTAAAATTTTTCAAATTTCACCAGAATCTCACTCATCCTAATCCTAATCCCGTAGCGCCGTCTCTATCTAACTCCAGTAATCCCTACAATCCTCCTTGAAGATTAAAACGGCAGTGGCCCCGCGACCTTTTGTAAATATGTATATATTGGAGTACTGGCACTGACCAGATTCTCCACTCAATTCCTGAGCATCTGTTGCTCTATTGCCCTCCATCAGTTTCCACTGGCTTACAATACCAGTGACGCGGCAGGGAGAGAAGCACTGCAATCTTCTGGAATCCTGCTTTGGCTTTTACATTTGGGGGACAAAGCTTTATTCAGAGTCCTCTGGGCCAATGTAAATATTGTACATATGTGTGAATGTGTTTTATTTATTTTATTATCATTCGGCTTTAATGTGTTATTTTACTTATCTTGTATATTATTTTATCTTTTTATTTATATATAACATTTCCAAGTCAATTTCAACCCTATCCAAATCAAATTCAACCCTTTCCAAGTCAAATTAAACTTATTCCATTTCGAATTCAACCTTTTCCAAGTCAAATTCAACCTTTTCCATTTCAAATTCAACTTTCGAATTTTCATCAATTTTCGATTATTTTTTTTTTTATGAAGGTCACTTTATCATCGACAATATTATCGAAGGCATACTTTTTGAAAAATATAAGAATAATTATGATAACGCTGTTAAATATCCATTTATTTTAACTTTTTAGATTTTTTCAATATAATATTTCCATGTCATATTCAATTTTTTCAAAGTCAAATTCAACCTTTTCCAACTCAAATTCAACCATTTCCATTTCAAATTAAACCTTTTCCAATTCAGCTTCAACCGTTTCCATTTCAAATTAATGTTTTGAATTTTTTTTAAAATAATTGTCATTCCATCCCCCTCCCGCCCCGGCAATGTGAAGGTCTATTATTATACTCTCCTGAGTTTTTCAAAATACTATCGATTTTATGTTACACTTGCGGATATCGATTTATTGTACCTATTCGGATTTATTAGGCTTACAATACCAGTGACGTGGCTGAGAGAGAAGCACTGTGATCTTCTTGAGTCCTGTTTTGGCTTCCTCAATTGGGGGACAAAGCTTTATTCAGAGTCCCCTGGGCCAATGTAAATATTGTACATAGGTGTGAATGTGTTTATTTATTTTATATATATTTTATTATTTTATTTATATATATCTATATATATATATATATATATATATATATATATATATATATATATATATATATATATATATATATATATAGATAGATAGATTTTGAGTCTGTACTTTTAAATCAATATTCATTCTAAATTCTTTTAGCATAATAATTGTCTGATTACCACATGTAAATTATCTTTCATATATTTCTATGATAGATTATTTTAAACTAACTTCGTTTTTCTTAATATTGATTATTGTAGTAAATTAAATGATTTTAGGTTCGACGTGAGAGGTAGGCCTTTCAACCAAGCATTGCTCTGGAGTGACGCCCTTTCCTTCGGCCCGAGAGCCTACTTCGTGACTGGGAAGCGGCCCGTGGCTGCTCTCCAGTTGGACGCGGTGCAGCTCAAGGACGCAGGGGTCTACAGGTGCAGGGTCGACTTCAGGAACTCACCGACCAGGAACTTCCAAGTCAAGCTCACTGTTATAGGTAGCATGTCAACATCATATTAATCCTGTTAGTTTTATTAGTGACAATTTCGATATTATATTTTCTATGTATTTTATATATTTTTCTTATTTTGCAATCAAACTTTGACAGATGGCCGCAACTACAGTTCAATGATTGCCCTCAATGCTCTGTCTTTGTTTCCTTTTCATCTGGCTAATTCTGCAAATACTGCTGCTATAATTTGTGAACAGTGAGCTTTTGTACATTTAAACATTTTCACATTAAATAGTGAGGTGAGAGATATTTATTAAAAATTATGTTTAATAGTTAATTGATACTAGTTCGGTAGAGACAGCACAGCTGGTCGGTAATTCCCTTTATGGGTCTTGCCCTATCTACGTAAGATTCACGACCAAGGCTCTATTTACTAACACACCTTCCTTCGAGTGATATGGAGTTCGTATCCAAATGAATAAACTTTTTTTGTTTTCTCTTCTCTTTATTCCATTTATTTATTTTTCTCTATGACTTTTACTTTTATTTAATTATGCATAATGAAAATATTTCTTATTTCTTCTGTAAATAGTTTAATTTTAAGAGTTTATTTTGTAGATTATTATCATTTATTTATTTTTTATGTAGTTTTATGAAATTAATTTTTTTTTGTATTATGAAACCTGACAATAAGTCTAGTGAATAATCGGAGGAAGAGACCTCATTTTCCGAGGTCAGTGAGACCGATTTACAATATTTAAAAAGAAGAACTCTTCAAAAGTGAATTCGAAACTCTGCCCCCGGATCATCGGACAACTTACCAAACAAGAAAAAAAAATCGGCTAAATGAAAAAACATCTGAAACAAACAAAAGTACACCAAACACTCGCAGCAAAACAACATCAGAATCAATTTCACCAATAATTGAGGAATCAGTACTCTGTTACAGCTAACAATACTACAAACGCGATTCTGGAGCCAAAAGTTGTGATCCTGAACCGCCACCCGTTTTCGTCAAAAGTTGAAAATTTTATGTCCTTCGGACAAGAAATTGCTGATCTGATAGGACAGCCAAATTTTACATGTTGTTTCAGAGTCAATGATATTAAAACAAATACCGACTTGAAAGGAAATAAAAAAAAAAAAAAATTGAACATTTTACTTCAACAAAATACGATTTACATTGTTAACAGCTCAGGCAGGAAAACGTATACAGAGTCGTATCAAGAGTTATCCATCCAACTGCTTCCACAGGCACAATCAAAAAAGGTTTGGAAGAAATAAGCCATAGCTTAAGAAGCATAGCAACCGTTCTTCATCCTAATGAAAAATACCCGCTACCACTATTTTTCGTAAATCTCGAACCTGCAAAAAACAACCCCGAAATATTTAACGTAAAATGTCTTTTATTATCAATTTCCGTTTCAAAGAGCCCAGACAAAACCGATAATAGTATAATGCACTAACCGTCAAAATTTGGAACACACAGATGCCTAATGCCACCATCAGGTCAGATGTGTCAAATACGCTGGGTCACATCCATCTGATATCTGCGGCAAGAGGCTGCGACATGTGGTTGCATAGTTTATAAAAATCTTCTAAAGCTGTGATCGCATGACATGGCGTTGAAAAGTCTTACCTTGATCAAGAATGTGGCACTGTAGCACCCACAATTGAAGACAGGACAAATTTCCCAGTCAACTTCCGTCTGCCGACTGCCGTCGTCAACTTCTCAAGTAATGCAGCCACAACCATCCATCACCACAGCTACGGACTATCCTCAACAGGGTTCGAGAAATTTACATCTCCAAACAACCATCAAGAACCAGCAGCCTTGACGTCAGGCGCCTCAGCCTTCTCAATCCAAGCCTAAAACCGCTAAACCTCAGCCTCAAACTCCTCATCAGCAAATTCTTCCTCATCCTCGTCTACCCTTAAGGGTCAAACTTCCTTCAGAGCATCCACACCCAGTTCCGTCCGTTCTTAATCCCAAGATAACCCTTCCCCTCGCAAATCCAACAGAATATAGATCCAACTCCTTGCACCCCACGTCGGGCACACTCCTCTCCCAAAAATCTTGTAGAACAAATTAGCCATCACATCCTCCTGACCCAAATCCACTTCACAGCCGAAAACCATCCCACATCAATTCTGCCCTTTCAACATTTCTGATAGATCTTCAAGAGACTATCAAACCGTTCATTACCCTCCTCACTAGACTCCTTTCCGAAATCCTGTTCAACTTCCCTCGATGAATACAAAGCTCCTAGCTATCCTTTTGCGGAACGCTAATGTACTACTTAACCACTAAGACGAAATAGACTTAATTCTCCAAGAAAATAACATTGAAATTGCCCTTCTGAAGGAAACTCACTTCACTCAAGACTCACATTTCTACATACGTGACTACATCACTTATAGATTTGACCAGCCAGACAACACTTCCCACGCCGGTTCCTGCATCCTTATTCATAAATCTTTATCTCACTTCCTTATTCCTTCCACTCCAACTGATCCGATACCTAGGACTCCACCTGGATAAACATTCACTTGGAATCCTCATACAAGACTGAGAGGACAAGAAACTGCTCGACGTTTCCGCTTACTCCAACACCTTCTAGACAAACGCTCTGAACTTCCAATTAATTACACCAAACTCATATACATGACTATAATAAGACCTATTTGGACTTACAGAGTTGAACTATGGGGCTCCACTAAACCATCAAATTCCTCTCGTATCCAATCTTTACAATCCAAAATCCTTCGTAAAATCCTCAATGCTCCTTACTTTGTCACAAATGAAATAATCCATAAAAACCTTAATGTTGCATATGTTTCCGATTTTGCCCACACCAGATACCTTTCCTTCCATAATAAGCTTCATAACCATCCGAATTCTCTTGTTTCTAACCTTGCTTCCTCTTGGATTTCTGATAACCCTCCGAGGCGTCTGAAAAAAAAATGGCCTCGTGATCTCCTTATGTAGGCATATTATTAAAGTGCTACCAATGATTAGATTCTCAACAAGCGTTTTCATGTGATTATGTTCCTCTGTACACATTTACTTGATGTATTTATACTAATACAGTTGTAAATATCATAAATAAATAAAAAACTTTGTCAGATGAAGACAAATGGGTTAAATTTTTGTTGTAGTCGTGAACTTTGATATATCTCCGTTTTTGGACAATGGACATTTATCTGAGGTTAGTAGAAAGAATTTTTGCTAGTAACATTGTTTTTTTTTCTATTTTTTCCAAACATTTTATTTTTTCATCTGTATCTCTAAAACTATTGAATAAACTCTTCGGCGACAACTTAATATGTTTTAAACCAATAGCGGATCCAGGATTTAATTTTGGGGGGGCTTCAGCCCGGAAGTTTTTTTTTTCATATATATAACGATAATTACTTTAGAAAAACAGAAATATATTAGCTATCTATATGAAATGGTGTTTAAGTAATTCTTGAAGTCCTATTAAATGTAATTAAACGAGCAATAATAATTTAAGACATCATTTTTTAATATTTTTTTACCATAAAACATGGTTAAATTTTACCATTTTGGGGGGGGGGCTTCAGCCCGAAAGCCCCCCCCCGTAAATCCGCCTGTGTGATAAACTATAGCTTTACAAAATTTGACAAATTTTCAAAACTTGAAAATTAAAAGCTATAATAATTTTCATGTTATATCATATGTAATCAGCTTTATATCCTCAATGATCTGTCAAATACGAGTCAATTAAAAAAAATATATTCCATTTAACATTTTTTAGGGGGAGTGGATGAGAAGGGAGTGTTTGGTGGGAGAGGTGGAGTTCACTGCTCATAACCAGACGACCGAAATTGAAATACAAAATTTATTTAACAAACATTTACATCAAGTATATAAAATATGTGTAAATAAAGTTATTTAATGTGTAAACGAAACGTAAATTAAACATGTTTTCTCATATTCGAAGGACCAGGTCCAAACAAATCCGCCAATCCACCTCCTTCAATACCACATTTATTGTCTTTGACCTACTAAAATATTTGTAATGAATATTGAAATGAAAATATTTATTTTTTAAATATACCAAAGTAAAACCGATATATATATATATATATATATATATATATATATATATATATATATATATATATATGTATATATATATCTTAACTCCACGTTAAATGATTTTACCTAACAGCTGATATTAAACTTAACAGCTGTTACTGCAGTCCTTAACTCCACTCCGCCAGTTTACGAAAACTTCCGTTCGAACCGGGAGCAATAGCCAGAATTTACAAAAAAAAATGTTCAGATTATGTATAAAAAAACAAAACCTGGTCGACCAAAAGGAAAAAAAAAAAAAATCTTCTTACCACTAACTTATAACCTAAAGATGTATAAAATAATTAACTTATAATCCATAAAAATAGCAACAATTCTATTAATACAAATAAAAATAACAATATAAATTCATAAAATTATACCTACAAATTTTCTAGTATACAGCGACGAGGATCTCCAATTTGCAATGGATTACCCAGGTTCTCCCGTTGGAAACTTTAATTGCTCAATATGAACGGTTCTCCGCTTTCTGAGTTCCCTAACACTCTGAATAGTCACTAGATTTTGTTCCCTATTCATGACTACCCTAAGTGGACCCTCATACCTTGCCAGCTCTTTGATTCTATTTGATCCTAGTTTCTGGTACACTAAAGTGCCTATCATTATCTCTCCATTGATGTCTTTTTCGATAATATTTTCGCTTGCCACTCTTCTTGTCCTTTCTGCCTCTATCCCCCCCCCCCCGAGCTTTCTCTCATAACTTTCTGAGTTGTATGCGGTTATTCACTATTATCTCAGACAATGGTGTTTGTCCACCGCCGTGGCTCCATTATCTCTCCTCCGTCCCCAGATTCCAAAAAGAATTTCTACTGGGTAAAACCCTGTTACCGAGTATATTGAGTAGTTATACGCCGCTACTGCTCTAGGCAACGCCGCATTTGCTTCTAGGCCTTTGTCTACATGATATACCCTTCATATGATCTCCTGATACTATGAAGCCGTTTAATTCCTCCTCTATTCTTGTGATATCCCGGTTTATTATGATGCCATTCATTTTCGAGAGCCTTCATTTCTGTTCTAACGTTGTTGAATTCTCTTCCACTATGTGATAAAATTCTGTCTGGTATCCGGTAGAATTGAAACTACGTTCCTAGAGCTCTTAGCACCACCTCCACCAAACGCACTTGTACTGGGTATGCCGGGCTACTTTTCTGAATAGATCCATCACAGTAATCCACTTGCACCCCTTCCAAGTGAAATTGTCCATTTATAAATCGCTCAGCAGGGTAGTCGCTGTTGGCGTCTCCTCCTGTATTCAGCAGATGTCGGTCGTATTTAGTAAAATGGCGAATTTGGCATACCCCGATAACCTTTTTAATTGTCTTCTTCATCCCCCACCAGAAGTATTTTCGCTTTAGAGATTGTAATGTTTCGAGCTTCCCTCGGTGGTTTGTATTACTTTGGTGATATGCGAGCGTAACTTCTTCCTGCTGCGCCTCATCTTTCAGCGTTTGGAGAATTGATATTGGACAAGGCGTTCTAACAGCTTTGAAAGGTTGGAAAGGAGAGAAATAGGTCGGAAGTCGTGCAATGAGGTAGAGTTGGAAATTTTATTTAAAGGTCGGACTAGGGCAGTTTTTCAAGAGGATGGGAATATGGAGTTTTGCAATGGAAAGTTGTAGATATGGTAAAGAACAGGAATAAGGACAGGAAGGCTGGTTTGTATTAGTTTTACTGAAATATTATCAGGACCATAATCATTAGTGTGGGATTTTAGGATAGTGGAAAGTGATTCATCGTAGGACACATGGGAGAAAAAGAAGTCTTCAGGATTGAAATTGTGATGTTGATTTCGAAAGTAGGATAAGAAATGTGGGTGAAGGATAAGAAATGATCTGCTATGTATTGACATAACAAATAAATTGTTTAAATTATTATGACAAGTTGAATGAAACCGACTTCTGACACCAAAAACAGCGTCTAGGGAGGAGGAAAAGGTAAATAAGGACCGACCAGTACCTGGATCCTGGGGAAGACTTAGAGTAAAAACTAGAAACGGACTAAGTAACTGGTTATGTTTAGGGTATTACCAGGTATTGTAAAGTAATAGGGTGAAATTAAGAACCAATAGAAACCATCCTTGCCCCACCCTGAATATTTGTATATAATACGCCAAGAAGTAAGAAAAGTGGATGTCCGGCCTTGAGGATAGGTCTTATGTTGAGTCCTGGCCTTGAGGATGAGCCTTATGTTTTCTGCCGGCACGGGGACTAAAGTCTTGGCCCTACATAGACCATGATGATACTGGCAGATCTTTGAACCATGACGAAATGATCTCGAATCAGCAGATGCAGCGATGAAATCTACTACCTACACCACTTTACATACCATAATAGCTAAGTTGTAATTCCCAACCATAATGATAAAATATTTCATGGCAAAATAATTCTCAAAACAGTCCATCTGAAATCATGCCTGTACAGTCATTATTAAATCATATTTTTTATTTAGTTTATTGTATATAGTATTTGCACATTAAGATTTCTTTGTATATATTCTTTATTAAACACAGAAATAAATTAAGTTTTTAGTAAAAGTTATTTTAATCATCCTATTTATATCATGATGATCACAGGTAATGCTGGTAATTAGAAAGCATGATAAACACAAACCAGCCTTTGAGAAAAGAAATTCAATTAATTAATCATGGACCAAATATATTGTAGACCCAAATTTATTTTACTAATTTTTTATTAGTAATTTGTATTAAACGTTTCTGGGTAATTATCATAATAATTATCCAGTGGCATCCCGAATAAATTTAAACACCACAAAACGTAGCAACTTTATTGTCATCCCTGATGTGGGGATAAAACGTAACAACTCAGGTCATTGAGATCATCTGGAGTCACCGGATGGAACTGAGTTTGTTGGATTCTGGTAGAGATTACATTATATATACATATAGATAGGTTATATATATCAGTAAACGTCTGATTTGTGTTCAGTGAGCTAAAAAAAATAGAGTATATCAAACTTTCCTGCTGCAACAAAACTTTTCCCATATTGTTCTGACATAAATAAAATAAATTATTATAGTTTTGAGCTTCTATTTTTTTTTCAATTTCTATTTTTTAATATTATAAATAAAATAACGAAAGTAAATTTTTATCTGTATGTCGCACCCTTTTTGGTCCCCTTTAAGAAAAAAACTGTTTAACTTACACCGAGGAAACTCTTTTACTAGAAATACATTTCTGTGTTGAAGCGAACTTTTAAAATTATTTGAAAATATGTTGTTGTTGTTTTCGATAGGGTAGCTTGGGTAAAATTCACCCTGTACTATTCTACGCCCTTATTAAAATAATATATTGACTGTGTTTATGATTCTATACGAATCGTTCTCCAGAAAATTTAAATTTATAAACTTTTTTTAACTGCCTAAATAGTGAAAAAACAATATGGAATATGACTTTTAATATATTAAAATCATTAATTTCTGTCAATAGGAGATTTTTCTTTATAGATGACAGATTAGATCATGATTCCTCTTCTTTTGCCAATCGGTATATTACTTTATTTTTCGTCTACCGTTATTCAGTACTCTCTTGGTACATTTTTTTTATACCCAAACAAATTACACCAAGATTCAGATATATGTTGGTTCTGAGAAAAATTGGTGAGTAACATACATAACACGTTTATATCAGCAGCAATAAAAGAATTTGATCCAAAATTTTACTTCCACGTCCCAGAACAAATTTTGTTCACAGGAAAAATTAGCATCTTCCTCAGAAACAGAGTTAAAAAACATTGTTAATTACAATTTTTAACAATTAGAGATAATTTTTTGTTAATTTCTTTTTGTTTTCAGTACCACCGCACCAGCTGATCATCTACGACAACTCTGGAAAAAACCTGTCAGATACTGTTGGCCCGCTCACGGAGGAATCTGACCTGCTTCTCACTTGCGAAGTTAGGGGAGGTAAGGCCTTAATAATTTTTTCAACAAAAACTTTGCCACGAGTTAATGCTTGTGGTTAGCGATGTCGTTTCGAATTTATGACCAACTTGTTCCTCTAACCTGACGGGGCTCCTACTTCTATTACAAAATTTCCATTTAAGATGCTTATCAACCAATCTTCATTAAACTGTTCCCACTGTGGAGTTACTCTGAGCTGCTAAAGCGGGAGTGCTTGCCAACTTTCAACGTTTCCAAAGTCCTCAGGCTTAAACCAAAGTGACGGAGAAGACAAAATGTTGCTCAGCAAGTACTCCGCAACATCACTATATACAACGCTAAGACCTAATTCTGTGTATCTACAAATTATTGAATAGTTTATTAATAACAACAATGTTTCTAACAGTTAAAATGCATGCATCTTCACATTTAATTTTATATATAATATTGAATCATATATCATTTTCTTCACGGCAAATATTGGAGAAAAAATTAGAGTAAAACGATGTTGTTCATCAGCTGTATATCGATTTCAAAAAGGCTTACGATTCTATTGACCGCCAGAAACTGTATAATATTCTAATCGAGCAGGGGGTTTAAAAAAAAAATTAGTAAATCTAGTCAGGATGTGCTTGAGGGAAACACTCAGCAAAGTTAGAATCGGTAATAATTTATTTGAAAAGTTTGAGGTTCGTTCGGGTTTAAGACCGAGTAATTCCCTTTCGCCCGTCCTATTTAATTTGGCATTATAACATGCCATTAGGGAGGTAATGCGCACCGAAAAAGGGTTGGATCTGGGTGGCACAAAACCCCTGCTGGGCTATGCGGATGATCTGGTACTGTTAATCGAAGACGTGGGAACTTTAAAACTAAATATGACAACGTTAATGAATGCTAGTAAAGAACTAGGGCTCGAAATAAACACGGATAAGACAAAATATATGGTTAGCTGCAAAAATGGCAATATTACTGGTGATATCGATATAGGTGGTAATATGTTTGAACAGGTAGAGATGTTTAGGTATCTAGGGTCTACGACAACTAGAAAAAAACGAAATTGAAGAAGAAATTGAGGTTAGACTAAAGGCGGGAAATGCTTGTTATTTTTCTGTGACAAAACTACTTAGCTCGCACCTCTTTTTACGGAAATTGAAAATTAGAATCTATAAAACCATTATCTCATGTACAGTTCTTTATGGATGCGAAACGTGGCCGCTTACATTAAGGGATGAGCAGCGTCTTAAGGTTTTTGCAAATAAATTATTCCATAGAATATTCGGACCGAAGAAGGATAAACTTACCGGAGAGTTTAGACAGCTACACAACGCCGTATTTGTTTGAACTGTATCCGGTTAATATAATTGAGGTGATTTCATCCCGGCGAATCAAATGGGCTTGTAAAATTGTTGGGCTTCGTATCGAGAGAATTCCTAAAATGTTAACATTTGCTGTACCGAATGGTAAACGTCTGAGGGGTAGACCAAAGTGAAGGTGAGAATATTGTATTAAAGCCGATGTGAAGGGACTAGGTTTGGACGGCGGAACGGTGGAGGGAAGTGTGTAATAAGCAATTGGTTGTGTCGACATCGAACCTTCGGGTTCACTAAGCCTTTTATTATTATTATTATTATTATCATCATCATATTGAATCAATATAAATAAATATAAGTAAAAAAATTGAAAGCTGCAGTTAAACCTTGTCTAACTTTTCACCATGCTTACATCAGCAAAATAATAATCAGGAAGTTACTCGGACTGATTAGAATTTAAAAAAAGGGAAAAGGGCCTCGAAGTGAACGCTATGACTGCTTGAATAATACGGGCTTTATTTACAAACTTTATTTAGTTACTGTACTTATCAAACATATGTTTTTTTTTATAATATTTGAATAAGTGACTTAGAGTTCTTTATAAATATAAAGTATAATTAAGTATGTACTATACAACAAAATATTTTAAAAAAAAACTAGTGGGCGCATCACACGACTTTCACTTATCACCCTCTTCTTAACAGAACTAAGTATTTTCAGAGAAAGGGGAAGTAAAAGTAAAAATTATAGACGCTATATTTATTTACATTTTATTGTGGGTATTTTTATTTGTTTAAATACCTCACATAAACAAAATTTCATTTTTATGTCGCTGTATTCTTTACAATTAAATATTAAATAATAATAACGGTAGCATTTATGAAAACCGCATATATACATAATATTGTCGGAGTCCGAATTATATTAAGCTCATGTTACGTATTGGAAGCCAGTTGTACCCTTTCGGGTGATATCAAATTCTTTCTTATTTTAAATTCAACTGTTATCTTTTTTATAAAAGATTAATGCGAAATGGTTAATTATTTTAAATAAAGAAAATTAAAGGTACTTTAGAGCAAGCTCTTCATTGAGCAGTGGTGCAACAACTGGCGCATCAAAATTAATGAATCAAAATGCAAGTATGTAACTTTCACTCTTCGACGCAGATCCTGTCCGCCAATCCTTTTTAATTCAATTCCTCTTCCCTACTCAGACACAGTCCGATACCTTGGCTTCCTTCTGGACAAAAGACTGACTTGGAACCCACATACGAGACTTAAAAGACAAGAGCTTAACCGACGATTTGGTCAGCTATATAGACTACTAAACAGAAGATCTCATCTCTCAACAGAAAACAAATTATTAATCTACAAGACCATACTGAAACCTATTTGGACCTACGGACTTGAACTGTGGGGGACAACTAAATCATCGAATATCAAACGCATCCAACCCTTCCCGTCCAAAGTCCTTCGAACAATAGTCAATGCTCCATATTATGTCACGAACAAGACCCTACACCATGACCTTAACATCCCATATGTCCATGACATCATCCCATCCAGATTCTCCAACTTTCACCAGAACCTCATTCATCATCCCAATCCTCTAGCGCAATCCCTATCCAGCTCCGAGCATCCATACCATCCCCCTCGAAGGTTGAAACGGCAGTTCGAGAACTTTTGTAAATATGCCTTTGGAGTCCTGGCAATGGCCAGCTTCTCCACTCATGTCCTGAGCGTCTGTGGCTGTATTGCCCTCTTTCAGTCTCCACTGGCTTCTAATACTAGTGATGCGACTGGAAATGTGGCACTGGGATCTTCCGGAGTCTTGCTTTGCCTTCCGCGTGTGGAGGTAAAAGCCTGGCTCGGAGATTCTTGGGCAAATGTATATATTGTATATAGTTATGATTGTGTTTAGAAGTTTTTATTTTATTTTATTTTTTTTTTTTTTTTTATTTACCTTCTTCATCAGTATTATTTATTTACTTCTTATATTTATATTTATTTCTTTATTATTTGTATATATTGTATGAATGAGAACTTTTAGCCCTAATGCTTATTGCCCTCCAGCAGTGGCTGATTGTATTATTATTCAATAAAAAAAAAAAAAAAAAGAGCAAGCTAACATTGAAAATTAGCCATTTAAACCCTGTTAGAGAACATCAATGAGAATAAAACCTACATTATATTGAAAACTGCCTAATAATACACTGATATGCTGAGTTTAATCAAAATCGTTAGAGCCGTTTTTGAGAAAATCGTAAAAATATGTTAAGTCGATTATATTAAGTACCACTTCCGGTTTAACAATTTTGACGAAAATGTTGCAGTGGCATCCAAGGATTATAAAAACCTTAAATACACAATTTCAGTTACGTACGGCTTTTCGTTTTTGAGCTAGGCTGTTCACACACAGGCCATTTCGCGGGACTTGGTTATTTGGACTCAGAGGAACTCGAAACGTGTATTTCCATTGAAAACTCACATTCGAAAATTTTCATGGTCGCAATACTTAGCCTTACTATATATTACATATATAGCTAAGTGAAAGTAAAACCTAATCTAAATACAAAAAGTTCTTAAAGGTAGAAAAAAATTATAGAAAAATAATTAATAGGCTTTTGTGCACTAAGAATTTCTATCGATATAGTGAAATAGCATAATTTATAGCATTATTTGTTTTACTTCAATGATTAACCGTTTTAAACTGGTTTTTTTTCTTGTTTATCGACACCCAGGCTGCTGGTTATGGTCGCATTGAATTATTATTGGTTTGGAGTAAGTTTTATTTTATAAGCCGTAGCGTTGAGGACGGTGGTAGAGGGCCGGGGGCTGTAGCAGTGAGGGGAGGGGGGGATTAGCCCTCAAGTGGCAACTAAAGAATAGAAAACTTCATTAGGTCGCCGGAGAAGACTTCCTTTGAAACAATGGCCCATTCATCCAGCCTGCTTCTTTTATCTTCGGGACAAATTCCACTTCTTTCTTATCATCATTAGGTAAGAAATTAAAAAACCTAGATGTTTTGTCATTTTTCATAAATTTCTCTTTGTCTTATTCTTTTTCCCTTATTAGTAAGCACCCTTAGAAGTAGGTCGCCAGAAAATTCCAAGGATTATTTTGAAGAACAGTTAAAGGCGGTTTAAATCTCTCCTAGTAGCGAAGAGAAAATCTAATTAGCTCAGCTATAAAAAAATAGCGCAGTAAAATTAGGGTTTGACCCAAACATCAAAAAATATAAAGCTGAAACACCAAAAATTGTTCCTCGCTCTTCCCGAACAATTGGTAAAAAGTCCTGAGGTTTCCAGCCTAAGCTTTTGAAGGTGGGTGAAGAAGGTGGATACAAGAGTATAGCACTTGTTTATAGGTAAGCCGGTTTGTATAAACTCTTCTGTAATATAATAAAAAATAGAATTATAAACACTATTTACCAGGACCATGATATAAAACAAGCTGGATTTCGAACCACATTCTTTGTTTGGGAAGCTCTAAACGAATGTGGTGTCGACAAACTCTATATTGATGTAATCACTGAAATATATAGGAATGGAAAGGCATTTATAGCTTTCGATAGGGAAGGTGATTACTTTGAAGTTGAATAAAGGTGCCCTCTATCTCCAATTTTATTCAATTGTGTTCTAAACAACCTGTTTAAAGAATTGAATTGGTAAAACCAGGGAATATCAGTCAATGGGAAAACAGTGAGCAACCTAAGATTTGCTGATGACATATGTTTAGTATCCTCAAACATAGATGGCCTTAAAGGAATGATTGGAGAATAAGTGGAAACCAGTAAAAAATATGGACTGAAAATTAATATGGGAAAAACTAAAATAATGACAAACTCCGCTCAAATTCCAATCTATATAGACAATGAACAGGTAGAATACATAGAAGAATACATTTATTTGGGCCAAACAATAGCATTCAATAAAAAAATTAGTAAAGAGATCGACAGAAGGATAAAGCTTGGATGGTACAAATATTAGTCCCTTAAAACGATTTTTTTATTTCTTAATGACATTTACAACTGTATTAAATAAATACATCCAGTAAATTTGGACATCATAGATATAATGACATGAATACACTTGCTGAGTAACTACCCAATGGTTGCACTCTCTAGCAGATCACGGGGCCATCTTCTTTTCAGACGCCTCGGAGGGTTATCAGGAATTGATGAGGAAGCAAGGTTAGAAACGAGAGGGTTGGGATGATTCTTAAGTTTATTAGGGAAGGATAGGTATCTGGATTGGGCCAGATCTGAAACATAAGGAACATTAAGGTCTTTATGGATAATTTTATTAGTGACAAAGTAAGGAGCATTGAGGATTTTACGAAGGATTTTGGATTGTAAGGATTGGATGCGAGAGGAATTCGATGGTTTAGTGGAGCCCCATAGCTCAACTCCGTAAGTCCAAATAGGTCTTATTATAGTCAAGTATATGAGTCTTTTGTAATTAATGGGAAGTTTAGAGCGTTTGTCTAGTAAATGCTGAAGTAATCGGAAACGTCGAGCGGTTTCTTGTCGTTTCAGTCTAGTATGAGGATTCCAAGTTAGTCGTTTGTCCAGGTGGAGTCCTAGGTATCGGATTTGGAAAACGATTTTTAAAAGTAATAAAGCGATAAATCTTAAAACCAAAGTGTTGATTACTCGCGTTTATCCTACGATTCTCTACGGAGCACAAACTTGGACATTGACTAGGAAACTTGAACTCAGGTTGAACGTTATGCAGATGAAGCTTTTAAGGAGTTTAATGTCAATTAAGAAGAGAAAAAAAAAACAAGAAATAAAGACATTCTCCGAAAAGCGGATATTAAAAGCTTAAGGGCTGAAGCTCATCGGTTAAAGTGGAACTGGGCTGGACATAGGGCGAGGTTGAAGGATGAAAGATGGTCCAAAGCATGTACCGAGTGGATTCCAAGAGAGAACAGCAGGAAAAGAAGCCGGCCGCATCTGAGGTGGCGGGATGAAATGATACAACATGTAGGGGAAAACTGGTGGCTTGTGGCTAGGGATAGATATGGATGGAAACAAGTTATAAACAATATTTAGTTGTTGTGTTTTGTTTTGTTATATTCTGTTTGTCTTTTTATTAACCGAGTGCTTCCAAGATTGTTCTGTTAACTATATGGTTTTGTTTTGTTTTGTTTTTCTAAGGCCTTATATGGCTATTTTACAAAAAAAAAATTATATCTGTTCAGTTTAATTTTAAACATTTGAAAAAAATATTGTAATAACTTAAACATATTTTTCTGTGCTTTAGCCAACTCCGTTAAAATTCCTCATTAAGTAATTCTTACGCGCTTATGGGTAGGTCATACACGCCTTACCCATGGATACCTGATGGCCCGTGATCTTCGCCAACATGCCAAACTTGTGGGACTCCTCTGATAGTGAAATACATTTTAACAGAATGCAGAGCTTACGAAACATTAACACTCTCTTGTGACTTGACAAACCATCTACACTCCATTTTACAGGACAATACGAATGAGGTTGATAAACTATTTTCTTTTCTGAAATGTTCTAAACTTGAGAATACAATCTAGTTCTCGATGAAAATAAGGCAATGACCCTAGTGGTTGAAGCCTTAAATATAAAAAAAAAAAATTCTTCGTCAGGGAGAGGCTTTTATCAATAATTGATGTCAATAAAGCTTATTATTATTATTATATGTAAGCCTACAATACACTCACTATAATCATTATATTGCACTCCACAAGAATCGAGCCTATAAAATACAACTAAACAATACATTACCAATTAAACCAGCTGATTTCATTTTTTTCTAAATATATTTGTACAGTTGTAAATTTCATAAATAATAATAATAATAAAAAAATATTTTACTTAATATTTAAACTTTAAAAACTTAATGGCATTAAAACAAAACAAAGTTATTAATTAAGAGAAAATCATTTAATTAATAAATAAAATAAATTAACGCTGCGAGCGTTAGCACTGATAATGTTTTATGTAATGGAGCTACTTTTATTTGTTTCATGAACTGATTTGAATAATGTTGTTACTTGAGCATGTTTTGTGATACAGGAGAGCCCACTCCGACCGTCAGCTGGTTCATGAACGAGAAGTTGACAGAGGGTCAATTGGACAAGGCAGCTGAGAACGTCATCATCAACAAACTGTCCCTCCCTCGCCTCAAGAGGCACCACCTCAACAATACCTTCAAGTGCCAGGCCAGCAACACCAAGCTCATGCAACCTGCGGAAAAGACAGTCCGTCTTGAAATGTTCTGTGAGTAACAACTTGATATAGCCTTAAAGAAAGAGTATATCATTGATTATAAACAGGTTCTCTGTTTTAATTAGTACTATTAGTAAAATCACGTCAAAAATAACAATTACTATCAAATCACATAGGTTGTTACTGTTGGAGAAATCAACAGTTAAGCACCGAACTAATTAACAAAAGAACCTACTTTTGAAAGAGATTTTTGCATAAATTGAGGGGTGTTCCAAGGGGGGAGGGCATAAGAGCGTTCCACCTTGAGTTCCAATGTTAAAGGGGGCGTAAAGAACTGGGGGGAAAATACATTACTGAAATTAGATGTTTTAAATAAGCATGAATTTTATTAAAAATTTACTTCCCAGTGAGGCCCATCAATGTCGAACTGTCAGAGAAGCCGAAGATGTTGGTAGCTGAGGAGGAGTACAGAATCCAATGTTCTTCCCTCGGCTCCAGGCCACAAGCTGAGCTCACCTGGTTCAGGGAGAACAGGAAGTACAAGAAAGCAAAGGTGATAACAATCTTTATATAATACACATTTTATGATTAAAAAAATACTATACCGTGCCTTTTTTCATATAATGTTACTTTACTCTATTTATTTCCTTAGTAGTGACTGTATGATAGAAATATATTCCGATTTTTTTTTTTTCAATACGGATGAAAAAACTTAATATTTTTTCATTTGTATTGAAAAAAGCGCTTGATTGGGACCAGACTGAAAGTTTTCACACAACAATTGCCAAAAGCTCACGATATGGCATATAATATACAAATTATATAATAAATAAATAATAAATTGATGGCTAGTATGAGAAAATTAAATGCTACCAAACAATAACTATACCATTTGAGTGCTACCTAACTATAATATTCAGAACAAAGAATTGACTTTTTAAATATTATTATTTTTATTCACAAGCATAAAACACCATATGATAACTAAAATATAGGTTTAGTGACTTCAATGGAAGTCTTGTGCAAACAAATGAAAAAAAAAAAGTTAAGTTAAACTGAACCTTTTATATCAAGGCCATATACATTACATTATTCTTCCCTTAAAAACTCTCTTAAGTCTTTTCTGAGGCATGCTCGTTCTTTCCGACCTTCTTATCCCGTTTATAACCGCTTCAATGTCCTCTTTTCCTTTTTCTAACTACATTTTACCTTCTGTTCTTATTTTTCTTCAGCTCTTTTATCTTCTCCCTTCCCTTCCTGTGTACTATTCTTAAGTAAGTTAAGTTCGTCATTCATTATGACCAAAGGACATTCTCAAACGTCATGAATTGTGATTTTTTTACCCTAGTATAATTCTGCATAAATTGATCCACACGTCCCTTGGCAACACATCCTGACTCTAACAATCGCACCCAATAGATGGTCACACCCAACAGCTCGTCAACAATACGTTTCGCTCAGTTCTATTTTTTTAACTTTGTAACTCTTTACATACTCTCTCTCTCTGCCCAACTTGAAAAACAATGTTTATTTTTCCTGATATTTGTATTTGACGATGGTGAACATTTTTATATTTTCTCTGAGCTCTAGAGTAGTTTTTACCTTTTTTTCAGTAGTCCGTTCATTCATAAAATTTAATCAAGTTCTAAGAGGTCTCCCGAACATCAACCTGGCAGGGGTTTCACCAGTCGACAGATTTACAAAATTACGATATGTATGCAAATATTTTGCTAAAGATGTGTCTGAAGGTTTTCCTCCTATTCGGACTTTGGCAAAAGAAGGGTAATATGGGACACCTAATATGCATTCTATACCATTTATTGGGTAAAAGTCTTTATATTCTTTAGGATTAAAAACTGGGAGCCATTTCTGAAACTAATTGTCTTGAAGGACTATATGTAGAAAACAACTCTATCGAAGCCACAAATGTTTTTCGGGTGGTGCCAATTTATCAACAGGGATAGATTCGGTCCACTTATTATGGGCATCAGTAATTACTAAATATCTTTTATTGTCAATGGGGCCCATAAAATCCACACGTCCATGTTTCTTCTGGTCACTTCCAATGAACAGTTGATGACTTATAAGTAGTTTTGCCCAAAATCGATCTTGGTCTTGCACTTTGCAAGACCAAGACCAACACCGTCTATCTGTTGCAAGATCAAGACCAACTCTATTAAAAAAAAGATCGATTTTTTGAATAAAAATTGAGGCAAAATAGTTACTAATACTTGACAATTTTAGTTACTGTATGTAAAGAACTCTTACAATTTTTCATTCAGACTTAGTGAGGTTTCTCCTATCTAAAAAACAGTAATATCTCTCTAGTAATAAGCTAATAGGTAACTGCAAGACTGTTACGAGAGTCTTGCGCAAGACCAAGAGCTAGACCGAGACTGAGTTTGCAAGTCCAAGACTCGTCTCGGTCTCGCATTTGGGCAACACTACTTTTGAGGTCCCCCTGCATACTTCACGTTCATTTATTACTGTTTCCAAACAACTATTCATACCAGGCCACCAAAAATAATCCCATACCAGAAATTCGGTTTTTACTAAGACCATTTCTAATACCAGTGAAGTTGTTGGGGGAGAGGCTATTTTATCTCTATAATGAATGTCCTTAATTGAGATCGAATGTAATATTTCTCAACAAACAAGTAAAAAATAAAATAAAAACTATGTCCATATAAGACAGATGAAGGCATGACAGTACTTGATGGCCGATCCATGCCAAGTCATCCGGTAAAAGTTCAATCTACCCCTTCCCCCACCCTTCCCGCAGATTTTTATGAAAATTTATACATATTAAGTAAATATTCCAATAAGAAAATAAAGCCAAGCTTTAGCCAATTCTAACGTGTAGTTGGATAATTATGGTCATTTGAACTTTTGAGATACTTGAAGTTCGTAAGACAATTTAAGACCGAAATTAGCTTGTGTTTCGGCTTTCATATGTAAAATCATGAATTATTGAACTGGGGCTTTCAAAATTTATTCATTTGTTCTATTTTGATGTAGAATTAGATGGCACCATATGTATTAGGATTGTAATTTTAAGTTATGAATAAAATAATTCTTAAACACATATATTAATATTTTTTAAAAGTTGTGATAAAAGCTTAACTGTAACAAAAATCTCTCTCCAATATCGTATTAAAACCATATATTACTATAAAGAGCTTGAAATTCTCTAATAAGTGGTAAAATAATATTATAATATTTTAAATTCAAAGCGTTTTATTTCAGTTGAAATTGAATACAGTATAAAAATTAAATTTACGAATCGCATACGAGTAAACTCATATACAAGTAAAAATGGTAAAAATCACTATCCAGAAATCTAAATACAGCCATACATAACGGAAAGGAGGGTTATTACCCCCCCCCCCAATGTTAAAATAATATTGGAAAGATTTTCAGTTTAATGAGTTTTATTAAAATTAACTCACAAGTTTACCCACTCTCCTTACTACCTAATGCAGTTTATCACTCTGAGTTCGAATACCTTTTACGCAAATTGCTCCTCATAAATCTCCTGGATAAGACCTAACCCTGAAGATCCTTCGACAACTTCCACCGAAACCTATCATATTCCTTACACATACAGGGTATCTCGTAAGTAAAGAGAAATGTTTAAAAGGTTGATAGTAGACATCAAGATCTACAAAAAAAGTTTATATAAACGATTGCCTAATATCCAGCAGAAAAGCAGGAAATTTAATATTTGTGGTTTTTTTTTTTTAAGGAGTCACGTTTTTTGTTGAATAGGAAGCAATAAATAAAAAAATATTTGATTTCAATAATTAAACATTAATCCATAGAAAACTAGACAAAATTTACTTTAAAAAAAAACAGAGTTCGTTATTGTTAAAAACATTTAAAGAGTACTATTGAGCGGACTAACTCAGCAAAGTTCAGTTTAAAAAAATTCATAAAATATCTGTGATTTTTTTTTTATAACCCTTCAACTGTACTACAGTTACCTCACTTCTAGAAAAACTTCCTCATTTAATTAGCTTTAGGTCCATATTAATTAAGTTGAGGTTTATTGGGGAAAAGTTTTAGATTCACCTCAAGTTGTATAAAGAAATGGTGTGATCCAATCATATAAAAGTACTCGTGTTTTCAGACAAAATGACTACAATTAACTGTTGTAAAGCTATTATTTCTTATTTTTTCGTGATATAGGATGTAGTGTAATAAACATAATTTCCTATAAATGCATTTTATTTATAAAAATAACGATTTTTTAAATATTTATCATGTAATGTTGTTATGAAATTGTGTTTTTCTTCAAGATTTTTGATATAAAAATTAATTTGTATTTATAAGTGAAGCATAATGTTTCTTACCCTTATATTTACGTTTTCAAACAAAATTAACAATTATTTTGTTATGACCGAAATCTGGGGGGAAAACATATAAAATTATAAAAAATTATAATTTGTGACTTTTTTTTAAACTTTGTTGAGTTTGTCCGCTCAATAGTTCTTTTTAAATGTTTTTAACAATGTCAAACTCTACTTTCGTTTGAAGTAAATTTTGTCTAGTTTGCTATGGAGCAATGTTTAATTACTTAAGTAAAATATTTTTTTAGTCATCGCTTCCTATTCAACAAAAAACATGACTTGCTTAAAAAACACAAATATTAAATTTCCTACTTTTCTGCGGAAAATTGGGCAATTGTTTGTATGAAATTTGATGTTAGTCTTAATTTCTACTATCAACTTTTTAAATATTTTTTTCTGTACAAGACATCTTGTATATACAATTGTATTTTACGAACTACCCACTATCTACTGTATGGTAGAAAAATTCTACCATCATCCTTTTCCTGAAACCTGGAAAACCTTACAATAATACATCGTCCTATAAACCAATTCTAGATACTCCCAATTCTTTCAATAGTATTTGAAAAGAATCATATTCATAATAAAATCCTAAAACCTTCCTGCCAATCAATTCTGATTTCGTTCCACATTCCACTGCCCAAAAAGGACTCCGAATTGTTGACTTTATATTGTCAGCCCTGGAAAACAAGAAGTATTGCTCGGGTTAATTTCTGGACATAGCTTTTGATCGGGTACATCACCCCGGATTGCTCTTGAAGCTTAAATTCCATCTACCACAGTCCTTATATCTAATACTCCGATCGTACCTCTCTGACCGCTCCATTCGAGTTAGCTGTTACTGAATTCCCCGACTGTTATTCAATGGAGAGTGGTATTCTCGTAGGTTAAAACGGCAGTGGCCCAGAGACTCTTGAGAAATATGTATGTACTGCAGTTCTGGCAATGACCAAATTCTTTACTCAAGTCATGTGTGGCTATGCTCTTACTCAACCTCCGTTGGCTTTGAAAACCAGTGAAGTGGTTGAGAGAAAACGGCGGGATCTTCTGAAGCCTAGATTTTCTCTTAACAAGTGGGAAGGAGAGAGAACTGGTTTGGAGAGTTACCTTTGTTGATTGTAACCTTCCTGTAAATACTTTATCATTATTTAAATAGGGAAACACAAAACGGTTCAGTACCTTTTTCTCCTCTATTAATCAACCCATTTTCTTCCTCATTTTTTTTTTGTTTAATAGCTATTGACGAGCTTTAGTGTTTTCAATAAATAAAAATAAGAAATAGTGCATATAAATAAGAATATAAATGGTAGTTTCTTCAAAACAGCTAATCTCTTTACACATTTCTTTGAAAGTTTGATACAACGTCGCAATCAGATTTAGGAGTGCTTTTCTATACATAACATTGTCATCCGGCCGTTCCTTTCGAAATGGCGGCCGAAAAACGTGATTCGCTGTAGATTGTAACACCAATACGGCAGCAACGATTTTAATGAAACTTGGCGCAAAGTCTTCCCCTTGAAACCGTTATAATTTATGCATGTAACATACTTTCACGAAAACTGTTTGTATACATTTTTACGATGAATACAGAATTTTATTTGTTAATAACTCAAAAAGAACAACATTTTTAATTTTATAATACTAATATTTTTTTTAGTCTATTACTTTATTTGTTTCTAATCTAATTTATATATTAATTAATACCTTTCCAAAAATGACATTATGAGCCTGTATATATTTTTGAGACAGTTTAACTTTTTTTAGCTAGTCTATTATTGCAGGTGCCCCCCTCCCCCTCTCTCCCATTCTCCCTCCTTCCTTTCATCCAAGTAAAGGACTCCCTCGTCCTGCGTTCCCTCTGGAGAACTCAATCTTTAAATTTGACTTTATTAATTTAATAACTTGTCAGTTTATACTCAACTTTAATATTTGATTTTAATATTTATTAAAATATATTTCAATTCATGCATCAGCATCCACTATACATGGCTCAGCATCATAGATACATACACATTTACTTAATAATACGTATACTTGAAAGTTCAATTAAAAAAATGAAGAGAGACAGTTGTGAAAGAGGAAGTGGTGTATAATATTTATTTGTGGGCGGAAAGAGGAGAGTAGGAGAGACCTAACAAACTGTTTACGCTAGAGGCACTCTTTCCTAACGAATGTTTGCCTCCCTTCAGTGGTTCTTCAGGCATGACCACCTCCGCACCGCCTTCCATCCCATTTCGTATGCCGTTCTAATCGTGAACTGCTATTGGCTAATCCTTTAGTCAATTATCACCAAGCTAGTAGCTCATTTTACTATAATCGAAATTTTAATTGGTATTATTCCTAAAATGTTTCCGTGTTACTTTTTCTGGACCGAAGGTACCTTCTCCATCAGAAATATTATAGTGATTTTTTTTTTTATTTAGTGTAAAAACATAATTGAATATTTGGCTTCATCGCCTATCTAAGCACAGAATGAATGGTACTTACTCTTCTCACTAACCTTCCATTTCGCAATAAAAATTTATAACTTTCGATACTTATGTACAGTGCCAGCCTTAGACCTTCAGCGCCCCCGGGCAATGACGTCATCTTCCCCCTCCCAAAAATTTTAATTTATTTCTTAAGCTATTTATACTATGTAATATTTGAATTTTACTTCATTCAACATCTCTCAGTTGAATCAGTTGCTTTATTGATAGCCTAAAATTATTATTTTAATTCGTTTAATACCACTGAAGATCGGCCGTTACCCTAATACCCTGCTTATGTATGGTATTTTAAGATAAAAGTATTATGTATATAATTATGTAATAAAGGGTTTCTTTTGTATTTTCTTTTATGACCCCGATACCTATCCTTAGAGGTGGTTCTCATTCTATTACAAATAAGGAAGATTGGCCCTTGGGATGGCGATACTCTAAAAAGTGACCCTTGCCAAACTATTTGACAGGTCGCTAATAGTGGTGAGGACATTATATTTTTCTGTCTAGTTTCAAGCTGTCTGTGGTTGAGAAAAGCTGTACTCGTCTTTTTATCATCTTTATTTTAGGTCATTTTTTTTTTATTGTAAAATTTTCTTATAATAATGTAATTACTAAGCAGTTTTTATGTATTTCTCGTGTGTTGGGTAGGTTTTGCGTAGTTGTAATATTTTTATTGTACAATATCAAAGGATAGTTTAAGTTTGAGTACTCTAGGTGAGGGATGACGTCAAACTTCCTTCTTATCCTCACTCCGAGGTACGTCACTTCCTCACCCACTCTCTCTCCCTGTATGTCAAAGCTGATATAGTGTGCCTTGTCCCACGTGACGAGTGTCATGTCGATCCAACCCTGATCCCTCGTTCCCTCTAACGTTGGGCCAGAATGCTCATTTAACAAGACGATCTGACACCTTGTCAAGCTTTCCACCAACACTCGACCAATGGCATCTGTGTGGACCGAACCCCAATTTGTGCTCTAATGATTGGTGTCGGAACAGACTATCACGTTAAGCGTGACAGCCACCACGGCGGCTATATTATCATCTATATTTGCCGGTCTCCAGTTTTAAGTTCCTCGGCTCCATTGTTAATGATCAGGTTGACGAAGAAGAAGAAATGCAAAATCGGTTAATGGGGGCTAACAAAGCATATTTCGCCCTAAGAAGTTTCCTCCGGAGTAAACTACTAAGAAGGGGTACCAAAATTATTATATACAAAGCAATCATCCGACCTGTACTGACCTATGCCAGTGAAACCTGGACCCTACGCAAAAGCCTGTCTGAAAAGATTGACAGTTTTGAAAAAAAAAGTGTTGAGGCGCATCATGGGGCCAGTTAGAGATAATGGTACATGGCGTTTAAGGAAGAACAAGGAGATCTACGGCTTATTCGACGATCTCCGAGTTTCTCATTTCGTGCGAATTCAACGCTTAAAATGGCTGGGACATATTATCAGAATGGATGAAGGTAGAGCCGTGAGGAAATTATATTATGGAACCCCGTATGGAGCCAGATCACGTGGAAGACCGAAGGGAAGGTGGAAGGACTCCGTAGCTGAGGACTTGATGATGGTGGGAGTATCCAGCAGACATGCTGCTGACCGAAATGATTGGGAAACGGCAGTTGAGAGGGCCAAGGACAGCTTCAGGCGCCTGTGCGTTAAATAAATAATAATTTGCCGGTCTCATTTAATCTTGTCTCGTCGTACATACCGCCGAGACAAGAGTAAATGAGAGTCTCTTCCATTTCACGTAGCATGCCGAATTATGCACCGTGATGAGATTCCTCAGTTCCATTACGTCGATCTCGGAATTTACTATCACTACAGCCCACGGGCGGATCTCTGGGGAGGGGGAGCTTTGGGGCTGAAGCTCCCTCCCCCTAAAATGGTATTATTAAATTTATTTATTACCAGATCGGCCTGGTGGGCCTTACATGGTTGTTGTAACATTTGATGATTTTTAACAATTGTTCTGGTGGGGTATAGTCTTTGCAAAAGACACCCCTAACTATTTATACATTATAATTATTGAATAATTACAATTAATAAAGAAAAAATTTTTAATTGTTCATAACATGATGTCTTGGATCAGTTTGGGCTTCAGTCTTCGAGATGAGGTTGGGTTTCTTAAGTTGTAGGCCACTGCACCTTTAACTGTTGGTAGCTGCGTATGGAATTTTTTAAATCTTTTTTTGATGAATTCATCTATTGTTTCCAATTTTAGTTCTCGATGTAGTTGAGCGTTTCTTATGAACCAGGGGGCATCTACTGCAATTCTTAATACCTTGTTTTGGAAGGATTGTAGTTTTTTTCTTTTCGTAGCTGAAGCGGCTCCCCAGACTTCACATCCGTACATTAGCAAGGGTCTTAGTATGGTTTTATGAATAAGAACAGTTGTCTCTGGTTTTAAACTAGATTTTCTATTTACTATGGGATATAACATTGCTAACCTTGCGTATGTTTGGGTCAGTTTATTATTTATATGGTAATTCCACGTAAGGCGGCGGTCCAGATAAACTCCGAGGTATTTTACTGCTTCACTAGCTGGGTTCCATTTTAGTTCTTTATTTTTGAGAATCAGTTCAGGTGGGTCTGAGGGACGTCTAAGAGTAAAAATTTTTGCTGTACATTTTTCGGTGTTGAGACAAATCATCCATTTTTTTAAATATTGTTCTAGATTTACTAGGTAAGACTGCAGTGAATTTCTGGCTATTAATATATCATTGTGTTGGGAAAAGACAGCTGTATCGTCGGCAAACATAGCTATGGAGGTGTTTGTGGATTGGATAATGTCGTGAACATAAAAGTTAAAAAGTATGGGAGAAAGAACAGAACCTTGTGGGGTGCCGGCATGGATTTGTCTTAAGGTTGAATTTACATTATTTATTCTAACTGTAAATGTTCTGCCGTTGAGGAATGAGCTCAGAACGTCATATAAATATTTGGGCGTGTCCACTTTCTTTAGCTTGTACAGTAGACCACAATGCCAAACCTTATCAAACGCTTGTTGAAAGTCTAAAAACGTGACAAGAGTATGTTTTTTCATTTCAAATCCATTTACTATGAATTCTGATAATCTTGCCAGTTGGAGTGAAGTGGAATGACTATACTGGAAACCAAATTGAAAATCAGGAATAATACTATTACATTGTAAAAAGGATGTAAGATGTTTTTTTATGACTGACTCTAGTAATTTTCCAACTATGGGTAATAAACTTATCGGTCTATAGCTACTGACTTGTTTAGCGTTTTTACCATGCTTATGAATTACTACGAGTTCAGCTTTCTTCCACGTTTCGGGAAAATATCCAGTGCGTAGACAGCTATTAAAAATAGACGTAATGTAAACGAGAGCTTTTCTAGGAAAATTTTTTAAAGCAATAACTGGTATAAGGTCATGTCCTGGACTTTTTTTTACTTTGAGACTCCTAATTAGTTCTTGAATTTCTTTAGGGGTTGTGAATTTAATCGGAAGCTGTACAGTTGTTAGGGGCAATTTTAAATAATCTTCAACATCAACATTTGGTGAATGCGGACTTCTTTCGCATTCTGGGTTTGAGAACGTTTTCTCAAAGTAATCTGCAAATGCTTCAGCTTTTTCTGCGTCACTGATGATGTATCCTCCATTCTCTTCCAGACTAGGAATTTTCTCAAATTTGCTTAGTACACGCCGAGTAGCCTTCCACAGAGATTGGTCCTTTGGGTCTAAATCTTTTACGTAATTTTGGTATTTAGAATACACCCATTCATCCAGTTCTTTTTTAATTACGTGTTTGAGGTGGTTCCATGTCTTTTTGTAAGTAGGATCTCTGTTGCGCATCCACTGTCTCCTTGCATCTAAAATGGTAAATAACTATCTTTTATGGAAAAAAAGTATTAAAAAATTATCTCTTAAAGTATTATTGTTCTGGTAATTACATTTAAAAGGACTTTAGGAATCACTTAAACACCATTTCATACAGAAAGTTGGTTTCTTTCTTTTTTTTCCAAAGTAATTATCGTTATTTTTATGAAAAAAAAGCTTTCAGGCTGAAGCCCCCCAAAATTAAATCCTGGATCCGCTAGTGCTACAGCCGCTCTGGGCTTCCTCTCACCAATGCTCAGAACAATCACTTTGGACATTACACCAAACCAAATGACCACATTGTTCCGACAGCGCCGCTTCTAAACCCCATGATATCTACTTCTCGAACAAGAGTTCTAAATTCGTCAGCAAACATCTCATTTTTAGCCCATATTAACTTGCAGAATCTGCAGTCTACTCATATCGAGTCCACATCTCCAGCCATCATCTCCTTGTGCACGCCCTGCTGCCCGCTCACTGCTGGTGCTCCTTTCCTACTCTGTTTCCCTCCATGCAGTTTCTGCATACTGGGTCGACCTCGTTTTCTATCGCCGAATAATCCATCATCACCACAAGTAATATCTTTTTCGATCATTAATAAAAGATAGATTCTTAGCAATAAGACTCTAAAAAGATTATATAGTAAACTTAAACTCAGATTAGTTGGTAATATTGAAATCTTTGATTACTGTTATCCAACTGCCTTTTTTTCTTAATCCATGGCGGACATGGAACAAACCTTTGTCACTTTGACAGTAAAACTTTTTTTATATGCCTCGATGTTATGTAAAATCAATAATTACGTCTTATTATTTATTATTTTGATTTATTTATTAAGAAATATAATAATCTGTTACTTGGACAATAATTATAGTGGTAAATGAACACATTCACACCATATATACAGAAAATATAGGATTGACAAAAGTAAAATAATAACTAAATAATACTTAAAAACTACATAACATAAAAAATATAATAGCCTAAATATAAGTAAATTAAAAACATAAAAACACAGTTATACCTATATACAATATATAAAATATCTATTATCAGAAACATACAAATATGTTCACAAGAACAGCTGCATTAGTACCAAAGGATCAAACAACCAAATTGATCACGAACTGGTAGACAAGAGACAGCAGAGCTCAATACAAGATGTAAAAAGCTATCGTGGAGCAGACTGTGATTCGGATCACTATCTGTTTAGTATTAAACTATGGCAGAGATTGGCGCGAATTCCCACAGCAGGGGATCGAGTGGAAACAAGGGAGTAGGAAGTTCGTAATTTGAAAAATCCTAAGGTAAAAACCATTTTCCAAGATGAGCTGAAAAATAATTTCGAACAGCCTCACGGTGAACCAATACTGGGAGGAAATAGAGAAAGGGCTAAAAGAAATAGCTATGGAAATGGTAGGTATTCAGAAGAAACGAAAAGGTATGATGTGGTTCACAGAAACATGCGAAAAGGCAGTAGAGGAAAGAAGAAAGATGATAGTTCTCTGCCTAGCTACAACTGATCAAGTTCCTCAGGACAAGTTCAAATCTTCCAATAAAAATGCAAACAAAATTATGAGATCGATATAAAGGGAATTGAGAAAGATTGCAAACCATTGAGGACAACTGACAGGATGGAAATATACGCGAATTCTATGCAGACATTGGAAAAGTAAGGGTAGGTTATAAAGCAAGAAATAGGCAAATACGAGAGAAAGAAGTCACTCTGAGGTCATCTAAAGAAAAGATATTGAACATCTGGAAAGAATATTTCCAGAGACATCTCCATCAAGGGGACCTCATGAACAAAGAAGACATGTACCACACTGAGGACCTTGGCCCAGAAGAGGTTGAAAAACTAGATATACTGTATTTAGGCATAGCTATCGAAAAACTAAAAAATAGAAAGGCCCCAGGGGTAGACAACCTGCCATCAGAACTATTTAAAGATGGGGAAACGACTTAAGAGCGAAGCTACTACAACTGATCCAGAAAGTATAGGGAAAGGAAAGAATATCTGACGCTTGGAATACGGGTTTAATCTGTCCTATCCTAAAGAAAGGCTCAAGGTATGAGTGTAGTTATTACAGAGACATAGCACTCCTTCCAGTCGCCTTCCAGGTAATGACCACCAAGCTGAATTCAGAAAAAGAAGGAGCACGCTAGACCAGATTTTCATCCTAAAACAAGTACTCAAAAAACGATGGGAAGTAGCTCAGGTCGTCCACGACCTATTTGTCAAGTTCAAAGCAGCCTATGATTCTATGGACTGTAAAATCATGACTGAACTGAGAGTTCCCGGTAAGTTGTCGAAATTGAAAAAGGCGTGTGCAAATGACTCTAAGAGTAGTGTTCTAATACAAGGAGAAGTATCTGAAGCCTTTAAAGTTAGACCGGACAGGGAGATGAACTATCACCAATGTTGTTCGACTCAGCCCTGGAGAAGGTGATAAGAACATCACACGCAAAATGGAGGGGTCCACGTCGAAACGAATCATAAAATCCTTGAATACCCAGATGACATTGCTGTCCTTGGAAGTAATCAAGAGGACATTGACAAATTCTCTAAGACTCAGATTTGGAGAGGCAGAGCAGATAGGTCTACAAATAAATGAAGACCAAACAATATATATGATAATAATATGAAATTCCATCCTAAAAACATGATCGGCGTAGAAGGAAAATCATTCCCAAAAGCAGAGAAATTCAAATATCTCGGCTCCACAATAACCTCAATGAATGACCAACGATCAGAAATAGACCAGCGTATAACTATCGCAAACATAATTTTCTTCTCCCTTTCAAATGTATTGAAATCCCGTACCACCTTTCCGAACTGTTAAATATAAATTGGCTACAGTCCTTCCAACAATAGTCAATGCTCCGTACTACGTCAAAAACAAAACCTTACATCACGATCTCAACATCCCCATTGCCCTATATGTAATTCTGTCCAAATTCTCAAACTTTCATAAAATTCTAATCCATCACCCTAACCCCTTGGCGCAATCCCTTTTCAGCTCCAAACATCCATATAATTCCCGAAGGTTGAAACGGCAATGGCCCCGAGATCTTTTGTAAATATTCTATTGGAGTTCTGGTAGTCGCCATCTTCTCCTGTCTAGTCCTGAGCTTATGTTGCTTTAGCGCTCTTACTCAGTCTCCTCTAGTTTTTAAACAATGAAGAGGCAGAGAGAGAAGCGCTGGGATCTCTTTGAGCCCTGCTTTGCCTTTTACATGAGAGCGGCAAAGTACGGTTCAGAATTCTCTAGGCTGAATGTAAATATTTACGTAGGAATGAATGTGTGACAAGTATTTATATATATTTTTCTTTCTTTACTATTCTTTGAATAAAGTAATATTTTTTTACTCACATGTTTTTTTCTTACTTTATTTTTTTCTCAATGTGTATTTTAATTATTATATAAAATGTACAAATGTAAACATAGAGGCATATCAATGGCCTAGATTGTATTATATTTCTTTAATAAAACTGTGTATATTTAAATTTTACTTCGTTATTCTCCTCAAAGCTGCTTGAATCAAAATGGGTATATACTTTATATTGGGAAAACGTACAAACTTGAATTTGTTTTTTCTTTTTTAAATTTATAAAACATTGAAAATGTAGGTTACACGGTTTAGTTTGGTCAAATTTGAAATGGTAAGTTAATATTTAAATTAATATGTTCTATCAACGGTTTCAGTATGAGAAGTGGTCCAACGAGAGTATTGTCACTAACACCATTATATTTTCACCAACCCCTGATGATGATGGACACCAGCTAAAATGCCAAGCCACCAACCCAAGCATTCTTTCGTCACAATTGGAAGAATCACTAACTTTAAATGTTGTCTGTGAGTACATTTATAATTAAATCATAATCTAAGAAATTATTAAAAGCATATTCTTTCAGAGTAGTTTAATCATTATTGTTTAAAGATTTAATTATTTGGTTAATTTTTTAAATGCATGAGAAAATTGTGTTCTGATAAGAACACTTACTAATTTATTTTATTTTTTTTTTATAAATAAATAAAGTTGCATTTGAGGGAGAGCATAAATAAGATTAGTGTTGGTGTGAAATATTAAAAATGTACATGCATGAGAATAGTGAATAACTATCCTGTTATATAACCTGTATATATATGGTTTACGAATTCCCTGATCTATACCTCACGAACAGCGGTGCCCAGAAGGGATCTCATGGCGCAAGTTGTGCCATTAAAATGTTTGAGGGGGCCTATTTCGAATGGGTTGAATTTGCGGAATGAAAAGTTTTAACCTCCAGGTTTTGTTTGCCTCCAGGCAAAGGTAAAAACATAGACAAGACCACAGCAAGTGTAATTATATTTATATATTATCTACATTGTTTCTAATTCTTTCCTCACCTGCATTGTTTTAAGAGCAGGAAAGTAATAAAATTTCGTGGAAATGGGAGGGGGGAGATTTATGCGCCATCAACTTTGAGGGGGATGGGCACTCCTGCTCACGAAGATTTAACGGTATACCCAACTACTGAAAAAAAAAATCTATTTTTTTATCTATCACCTTCGCAAACGCGATGATGCAGAAAACAGGATACTGTGACAACACAACACTGAAAATATATATACACTCACAAACGTACTAAACCTACATTCGTCATCATCAATCGGCTCTACAACACATCACTAAATTTGTACGACTCTTGTTTTCACTGGTCTATTTCTAAACAGTTATAAAATTGTTGGAACGGTGAAATCCGAGCACCCATTCTCGAGTTAAAAGAGGAAAATCGAATGAAAATTCAGAAAATTTGTAACAATACTGTTTCCATTGGCCTAACTCTAAACAGTGATAAAATTCTCGGGACGGTGAAACACGGAGGATCCATTCTCGAGACAAAGGAGGAAAAGCGAATGGAAATTCGGATAATTTTCTACAGTAATTCTCCATTTTCGCCTCCATCTACATAGTCGGAAAAACTGTTGGACCGGTGAAAAACTGAGCATTCGATCACGATATAAAAGAGGAAAATCGGAGATTGTTAAACCGGTATTATCATAGAAAGTGCTTCCGACAACTAAAAGAAGATAGAAAAGGTTTTATACTGGTTTTGCTTTTAGCCTATTTCTAAACAGAGGAAAATCATATGTATTTGATTTTTTTATTACGATTATGCTATTATGATTACGTGTTACTATTACAGGGATTTTGATTACAATGATTATAATTACATGATTTAGCGATTATAAACAAAATCAAAAACTGTGATTACTATTGCAATCGTGTAATCAAATAATAATGTTCTTTTTTATTATAATCGTAATCGGAATCAGAATCATAGTCGTTGATTATAATTATGCTCATCTATGTCCTGGGACTATTGTCCCATTATTATAAATTATAATTATAATAAATTGTACATACAAAGAAAATGCCTATGTGGTCATGCATTAAATTAAATATTTACAAAATAATGTCTTATAAAAATAAAAATACAGGAAAGAAGAAAAACATACAGTTATATATAAAATAAACATTGGAAATTAAAATAACATAATTAAACAAAATAGTTTCAAGGTTAACTTAAAAAGTTATCTAATGTACATTTCGTAATCTGTCGGATTGGAAAAGGAGTAGGTGCTTAAAGAGGAGAGATCAGATTGTGGAAACTGATTGTATATGTCGGATATCCGGAGGCATAGAATGACAAAGAAAGACGACTTCAATTACAAAGGATTTGTCAAACGCAGCAGTTCGGTGAGGAGTAGGATAGAGGTCGGAAGTATGGGATCTGGTGGGACGGAGTTGAATAAAGGATTTGAATTTTAGACTCTAATGAATACAGTAGGTTATCCCCGTTTATGTCACTTTACAGGGCTTAAATGTCCAATGTTCATATACGTCTTCCTCTAAAGTACCTTTAATATGGTTCATTTCAAATAATTAACTATCTCTCATTATTTAAAGTTACGAAAAAACGCTAAAGATAACTTTTGAAAGAATTTTATAAATGAATAAAGAAGAAAAAAAAAATGCTTATCCAGGTCGAAAATGAATTTCCGGAAATAACAGTCAGAAGGCATACGTATAATATACCGTTGGAAAGCGAAGAATTTTAGAAAAAACAATGTTTAATATAGAAAGTTGTAGAAGGTAACGGATAGTGACGAAAAAATTATAAATAATTCTTTTTGAAAACTAATAATATTTAACTTAAATCATATGTTTTCAAGAAACTTAAATGAAATTTACTAACAAAATGTAAACTTTAAAAAATATTTTTAATTTTGTAAAAAGTGTTTAAAATCCATCTAATCAAGACAATGGCATTGTTAAAAAAACTATTTCATTGTACTTGTGTGAAAGAAGAAGTAAAATATAAAATCATTTCATGGATGTATAAAGCATATGTTTATAACCTTAAATACATTTACGGTAGTTCAGTGATTATAGATCTGATACTGCATTTAAATAATTAAATATCAACGTTTATTCTGAAAAATTGTCATGTAACTTTTTAGAAAATTAAATAAGTGAATAATTTGCTAAATTTTATCAGCTTATGTAACAAAATAAATAATTACCTGCTACAACCAGGGTCACGTATTTATGACAATACTGGATTAAAAGAGCATCTACTATTGCAAGCCTGATTAGTGTCACTTCTGTACTCAAACTAGTTTAAGCCGAATATGGGTGTTTCTTGGTCATTTAATGAATTAGCAAGTCAAGTTATATCGTATTCATGCTAATACGATTAAATTTCCGAAACTTTGAAATATAGTGTAGTAGATAGCCCCCTTTATTTACTTCTTTGTTTGACATTGTGTGAGGGAATGAGAAGGAATATATAGGAATGTGAGGTTGCAAGATGAATTGTACTAAATTATGCAGTGGACAAATTATTCATTGAAAAGTCTCATATCTATAAACAATCGATGAAGAAGGACGCTGGAAAAAGGACAGAGCAGGTAGCAACAGCTGAAGAAGGACGCCGTAGAAGAGGAGAGAAGGTACTTGAGGCTGAGACATTGAGGCGGAACGGCATACCTGGGAAGAGAAGTCTACTACAAGATTTAGAAGATCAAGTTACAAAACTTGTATACTTATAAAACTTTAATAGAGTCAATTTATTACAGTTGTAGAAATAAATTATTTTGTTATACAGGAGTGAAAAGTCATTTATTTATTTAGTTGTCTGTATGCCTCACGATTGAAGAATAACAAACCAGGTGAGTCAATTCATTCAAAGTTTATTTACTAAGTACCACATTATGTATATATTCTAATTGTTTCATGTCTCTCAGTGTCACAAAAGGTATTAGATTCCCGAATTCCCAACGACAGTTAAACACCCTCAAAAAGTCCATATCTAGTGCCCGGATTTTGTTTTAATAATCACGAGTATAAATAACCTAGTTCCCCGATATAAAAGCTATTCGCAATGCCCACCAAAACAAATTATTTACAATTACACTTTATTAGGTTATTTACAACAGTCTATCTTACCGATCAAATCGATAAATATTACACTATACATTTTATGAGAGAAGATATACGAAATTTTCAAAACTTCTACTGTGTAATATACAATCCAAGGTAAATATATTTTCAAAACCATATATTTATAATATCCCTTGAACTAAAATAATAAAATACGTAACAAAAAAAATTGTCTCCCTCGTGCCTTCAGAACCATCGCTTTAAGAACCATATCTAAATCTATTAAATAATGGTTATAAACCTTAAACTACCAAAGGAAAATTCATTAAAGGGGATAAAGTTAAATTTCGAAGGGTTTGTCGTAATGTTTGTCAAGTTGGGCGCTGGATTCCTCGGAAAGGGTGTTGGGAGTAAACTGTGCTTCAGTGTCAACATTATCAGTGATTATGTTCTGGGTTGAGGGGGGTCAGTAAACATGGTCTGGTTGGATGGAAGCTAACCAACAATGGTGTCATCAAATTGACACCACACCACATTATTCTCCATCGAAAATTTCACTATCAATCAAGTTGCCCTCAGATGATTTTACGAGTAGGCCAGCTCTTTCAAATGAATGAACTTTCGTAAATAAGTTCATAATAAAATGGATAACAGTTACAGTTCTTAGAATATTAGTCAAAAGTATGTACCTATCTTCGAAAATTAAAGTAAAGTCTAAATCTGTAATTTTGAACCAATAAAAGAAAGAACACTTTTATTAATGTACTAATATACAAGTTAGCTCTGTAAATCGTTAAAAATAATATTATTACGGATCCATTTATTTTTTATCGCTGAGAAGATATTGTGTTAATATTCAGAAAGTAAGTTTATGCGGACGTTCCTTGTCCCTTATTGGTGCAATTATTTTTTTACGGGAGTATATTTTTAGGGTTACATTTGAAAATAAAGTAACGAAGTCTCTTAATCTACAAGACGTGGAGGAGTACGAGTTTTGCCTCAGTTCATTAATTATTAAAAATAATGATTATTACGGATCCATTTATCTTTTATCGCTGAGAATATATTGTGTTAATATTCAGAAAGTAAGTTTACACGGACGTCCCTTGTCCCTTATTTGTTGCAATTATTTTTTCAAGGGAGTATATTTTAAGGATTATATTTGAAAATAAAGTAACGAAGTCTCTTAATCTACAAGACGTGGAGGATTACGAGTGAGGCGAAGGTACACCTTGAACCAAGAACCACATTACGACAAATCTATTAATAAAAATTAGGAAATATACAAATTTTTACTAGAGTTATTTGATTTTAAAAATAAATAAATAATAAAAACGAGTTGTTATATTTAAAATTATTTACATATTTTATAAAAGAATCCATTGGTACAATGATACCAGTTCTTCTTTTTTTTTTTAAATTTCATGTTTAGGTAGGTACAGGGAATTGGAGAATTCTACTTAATTGTATAAGGGATCTGGTAAAAATAAAATAAATTGAAAGTGTGAGCAGTTTTTTTTTGCTTCTTTGTTTCTTTCTTTTTTTAACCATGAGACGATTTTCCATTTTCAATACCAATGGAATTCCAAATAAAATTAATTTATAAATAAATCATTTTTAAAACATCCAAATTTTTAAATTAATAAAATTTTCGCGCAGATTTCTATAAATCAATCTGTTAGTTAATGAGTGAAAGGAATGACTTCAACAATAAAATATGATAGTACAAGTATTTATATAGCGGAAAGAGATAAACCGGGTTCATCATCATAAAAAAATAAAACTTGAAATAGTGGAAACTATTTTAAGCTATAAAATATAAATAGATTAATATAATTTTAAATAGACTAATATATGTTTTAAAATAGTTAATAATATTAAATAAATTAAGGTGAAGTTGGGTTAGTGCGTCATATGAAGTGCAAAGCCCAACTTTAAGCGAGCATAAAAACCAGATATCAATGATGCAATAATTAATATTTTTTATTGCATTTTATAACTTAAACCTTTTCTTTAGCAGCAGAGTTGATTTTTCTATACCCTAAAAAATTCTATCAGTGTGAAGGCAAAATAGTTTCAAGTCCGATTGATGCACTTGCCCCACCTAAATGGGAGAAGTGCATAAATATCTTCTGAAAAACATTGCAGTGAATTGATTATTTACTGGGGTAAGTACAAAATTAAGGAACTCCAACTAATCATTTCTCTCCTTGAATTTTCAAAATCAGAAAAAAATCACAGAGCTGTTTAATTGTGCCCTTGTCAAGTATCAATCCACGATCAACAATAATGACTATGAAGCGTCCCAGGGAGATGATTACATCTTACAATAGAACGCACTTGTGGATTAAAGTTAGAAGTTATTACAACATAATACCATGAATGGCAGTTAATGTAATAAAAGCTCATTATAAGATATAACAAACTAACGCGCTATCCCCAAAAAGTTTTGTTCTTTTGATGAGTGCCACCCCTGACCATCTTCAATATACTGCGGTAAACTATTGAATATTAAATATTCATATACAATTTATTTTCAAGTTGAAACCTCTACTGGTCGGATACTCTTTTGTTCAAGTGGAATAGAGAAACGAGAAAACTACATACTACAGTAGAACACATTTTTTATTCCATAATTTTTTTTTCATTTAATTATTTCCGGATTGCCAAATAAAACAAATCTCCTTCTTTAAATTACTATCCTCTTCCTACCCACTTAATTTCGTTCTTATTCTATTAAAAACGTCTTTCTGAGAATGATAAAGAAAATTCATCAAGGAACAAAGTCAGAATTAATAACAATCCTTTGGCAATAAATTCCATGTGTAATGTATTCTTACAAAATGTCGCTAATGTGATTTCCTGTATCAATGGGTGGGCTTATATCTTATGCTCCTTTAAGGTGGAAACAGTACACGAATCTCCATCCTGGACTCCACCGTATCATCTGTGCACTAAGTTCTAAGTGCGTGATTCTATTCAACTTAGGCATTTTGCTCATAGAATATTTTTTTATTATTTTTTTTGCCCTAGGAGCTTTTACCCCGTAAGAAAATTCAGTGCTAACAAAAAAACAAATTCTCTTGATTAGCACGATTTTCAACTACCTTGGATCATTGAACAACGAAACTAGTCCCAGGCTGCCTGGGTATTGAGTTTGTTTATTTTAGTTCAAACTTAGAAGAAAGGGGATATCAATAGTAAGATCCACAAGGATAATTTTCTACCAGTTTTGTGTAAAACTATCAAATAATTGAGGATTTTTAGGGGTTGTAGAACATAAATAAAGCAGAAATTTATTAAAACCCAATTATATTTTTTAAAACCTGCATGTCTTTTTCAGATCCCCCTGTAGTTTCTCTGCAGCTTGGTACTTCTTTAAAACCACACCAGATCAAAGAAGGAGACGATGTGTACTTTGAATGTAATGTTCGCGCTAATCCACGTCAACATAAGATCACCTGGTATCACAATGTAAGTTTAATATGAAATACTAATAGTTTTTCTATTTCATTTCATTCTAGTAACAGAATGAAGAACAGGATAAGAACAGTTACAAATCGCTCTAGATCCATAAAACTTAAATTTTGTCATTTTTAAGTCAGCCACATTTTATGCTGAATAAAAAGCAATAACAAAAAAAATGTTTAATTTAGGCTACAGCCAATTAGTAAACTAGATTACATTTATATTAAATTCAAGTAAATCTTGACTATTTTAAAACCATTTAAAGGGGACTTTTAAGGACATTAACTACGTAAGTTCGCAAATATTTGCTTAAAGTGGCAATACAATAAATATTATTTCATGAATATATCCTTAACCATTGATTATATCAACAACAAAAAATGTATAGGGTCATTTTTATAGTTATTTTAAAGTACTTTAGTATGTTAGTGCACAATCCTTGCAAAAAACCTCAGAGTTTTAGCGATATTCTCCAAAAAATATATATCAGTTTTCTGTTCTTTCCCTTTACCCCCATCAAAACCCAAAGTGGGATTCTTTGGGACTTTATACAAGTTATTATAGGGAGGGAAATGAACAATTCCTGACAAGGTTCATCTTAATTTTTTTTATTTTGGGGTAAATCTCTAATTTTAATGGACTAGGAGGGGACTTTTTCGCAACCACGGGACAAGGCCGGCTCTGTACCGGTATTTTTTTAGGATATATTTAATTTAATTTTTTTATTGTAAGCATTTGTGACAATTTGAATAGACTACGTTGAATAAATAATTATTTGGATAAATGAATTTTAAAAATAGGGGTGGTTAATAAAACAATAAACAATTAAAAGGAAAAAAAAAGTAAAGAATCGCTTTAAAAATTACTTGAATTTAAGTGTATAAAAATTAAAAATGACTTAATATTAAATATTTTCAAACAGTGTAAATCCTCGTTACTTATTCAAAAAGAATTAAAAATTATAAAGTCATAGAGAACAGATTTGGAGTCAACATTTTGGTCTGAAAAGTGAAAACATACCAGTGTGCTGTGGAACAAAAGTATGTTATTACTGGAATCATTTGTATCATTTTATTCAGCAAAGATAATTAAGATAATCAAAAACAGAATTCTGAAAATCAAATTTCATTTTTTTTTATTTTAATGAAATTTACAACTGTATTACATAGAAAATACAATAAGTAAATATGACATTGGTAACATGACATGTACAACATGAAGAGAAACTATCCATTGGTAGAACTCAAATGAAAGTTCTATATTAGAAGGTCCCGAGGCCATCTTCTTTTCAGACGCCTCGGAGGGTTATCAGGGATCGAGGAGGAAGTAAGGTTTGAAACGAGAGGATTCGGATGGTTCTGCAGTTTGATATGGAAAGATAGGTATCTGGATTGGGCCAAATCGGAAACATATGGAACATTAAGGTCTTTGTGGATGATTTTATTTGTGACAAAGTAAGGAGCGTTGAGGATTTTACGAAGGATTTTGGTTTGTAAGGATTGGATACGAGAGGAATTCGATGGTTTAGTGGAGCCCCAAAGCTCAATTCCGTAAGTCCAAATAGGTCTTATTATTGTCATATATATATGAGTCGTTTGTAATTGATTGAAAGCTAGAGTGTTTGTCTAGTAAGTGCTGCAGTAGTCGAAAACGTTGGGCGGTTTCTAGTCGTTTCAGTCTGGTATGGGGGTAAATCAAATTTCAAAATTAAAAGTTACGAATGACCCTTGAGCCAAACATAAAATGGTTCCACTGAATTTTTTTAAGTAAATCAAGATGAAAATGTTCATTGAAGTAAGTCTGACATACCTACACACCTATATTAATATTCAGTGTGGAGTGAGATAAGTAGAATGTTTAAGGAGTCAGTGAAAACAATCTATTATCTAGGGTCATTAATATGTTTTATCATTTACTAATCTTATTGACTAATCACAAAGATATCACTTCCTTACTTATAAATATATATAATTGATATTCGAAAGGAAGGTTCTTCGGAAGATATTTGGTCCAATAAAGGAGAATAATTAATGTAAAATAAGATATAAACAAGAGCTATCTTATAAAAGGAGCCAGTTGCGGTGACCTCAACTCCGAAGAAGCTGTTCAGCATGCAACCGGGAGGAAAAAGAAAATCGAAAGACCGAAGCTGATGTGGATTGCTGTAGTTAGTGCCGATGCCAGAATTTTCGGAAACAGGTGGACGGCTGCTCACGACAGAGAAAAGTGGAGAGCAACTCTTGAGGTAGCCAAGATCTAGTAATATAGTTGAGCATGGAATGATTATTATGGGAAAATTAAAGATTACTTGTTTATTGATAAATATTACAATCTGTCTCAATTAAGGACGCTTATAATAAAGTTCAGGAGAGCACATTCACACCATATTTACAAAATCAAAAAATAAATAAGGTAATTTCAAAATAATATACAGCGAAATAAGAATAAAATAAAATATCATAATGAGGGGAAATAATAATAGTAGTAATAATAAAATTAAAATAAATAAATAAAATAGAATTGAAATGTTCTTAAAAAAAAAAATAATAAACATCTTAGACGCAGGCATACCTATTTACACTGTTTACAATCGGCCATGGGAACTCCGAACCAAACTTGACCCCCCACTTGTGGAGAGAAAAGCGAGGCTTCAGGAGATCCCTGCGCTTCTCCCTCAACCACTTCACTGGTATTAAAAGCCAGCGGAGGCTGAGTAAGGGCGCTACAACCACAGGTTGGGAAAATTAAATTTTAAAACAGAAAAAAAAATTCTTTCAAATATAAACAAAAATGTCAACAACTGAAATACTTTCTCATTTCTTGGGTATAATTAATTATAATTTTTATTTTTGAAATATTTGGCTATATCTAGATATTCACAATACCCACAATAAGCTATTTCATTGATGTTATGAGTTCAATTAATGTTCTCTGACTTATAGGGTGAGCCAGTTACACAAAATATGAGTTCTGGTGTCCTAATCAGCGCACTGAGCCTCGTTTTACAAGGGGTGACTAGACAACATGGAGGAAGCTACACCTGTATGGCTGCTAATTCTAGGGGACAAACTTTCAGTCAACCTGTTTTTCTTCGAATTCAATGTAAGTGATATTCTATTATGTTAAGCTTTAAATCTAAAAAGTGCAATACCACTGTAAAATGCAGAAAAAATATACATAAAGAAAAACTTCATGAATTATTAGACAAAATGTGCATTATGAACTTTTTTAAGTTATTTTATTTAATGGCAATGATAAATTGATTTTATTTTAAAAAATAAATAAAGCAGTCCTTCAAGGGCTTCCTCCTCTTCAAAAAAAAGAAGTAGGGATTGGTTGAACTACTCCATTCTTGTCTCACTATTCAATACTGATAGTGTATTCAGCACTTCATCTGATGAATTTATCTCTTAAAAACACCCACATACTTCTTTTAAGACTTATAGCTCAAGAAGTATCTGTCACCACACCTTGGAGTGCTCTAGCAAAGCCCTCCGACATTCTATCCAGAAAAAAATGTATATAACTAGCCTGGATTCGAACCAAAATCCTAAACATTGGAAACCAAAACAGTAATTTTACTGAACTGAGCCCTATGTTTAACTATAATAAGATATACTTTGTACCACAATATTTCAATACTATAATAAGAACATTCTTAGATCACAGAGCAACCAATAACTTCAGAATTTTCTTTATTTTCACTTTTTATATAAAGTTAAAGTTCAATCCAATCATAGAACATTCATGACAATTAGAGCGAATAGTTAAGTAATTTAAAAATAAATCCCACTAACGTTCCAGCACAATTATTTTATTTTTAAAAATTAAAATTATAAATGTTTTTATCGACAAGAACAAATTTGCGAAATGTCAACTTCAAGTAAAAAATTAAGATTTGGAAAATATGAATGTTCTTCGATATTTTATGATTTAATAATTCATATACTTCCTATAACATTGAGAAAGAATGACATACTTGTTCAAATTATTGAAAAGTTCGATTTTAATTTTTTTTTTTTTTATTGAAAAATATTACAATCTGTCTCAAGGACATTTATAATAGTGTTCACAGATCACATTCACACTCTATGTACAGTAAATAAAATAAATTATACAGAAAAATAACATATATACAATAAATAAGAATAAAATAACCTAAAAATAAACAAATAAAAAGAACACATACATACCTATATACAATATTTACAATTTGGTGAGGGAACTCCAAACCAGACTTGTCTCTCCAAGTGTGGAGGGAAAAGCATGGCTGCAGGAGATCCCAGCATTTCTCTCTCAACCGCGTCACTGGGGCTAAACCCAGTGGAGATTCAATTTTTTTTTTTTTTTTTTTTTTTTTTTTTTTTTTTTAATATTAAACTGAACAATTTTATAGATAAGCATAATTTTCGCGAAAGTCTGGTTGCTTGTAGATATTTCTTGATATAAAGATATTAAATTTTGGCAACACATAATTAGGATTAAGTGTGAAAACTGTAGATACCTCATCATAGGCATATATGAGGGTATGTCAAAAATAAATTTTGATTTTCCTCCAAATCACGTGTATGGCAGCACTGATTGTTCTGCTATAACTTATAACCAGGATTTTCAATTGGGTGAAAAATTTCCCTTTTTAGGGAAATTACAAGGTTGGGAAGGAAAAAAGGGAAACAATTTTTATTAATATGAGCACAATTTAATCTATTTTTTTTAACAATCAAAGTAAAACATATATAAAACGAATAGTTACATAGTACATATTATTTTATATATATTTGAGCGGAAGGGATTTTTAAGATCGTTCTGAGGGAAAATATTTTCACGATCGCAATACTTTCTTTTACTGTATATTACATATATAGGCAAGTGAAAGTAAAAAAGAGAAAATTTGAATGAACAAAAGAGAAATTTAAAAAATCATGGTGGAAACGCTGCTCTTAACGTCTATCAGCTATTGAAAGTATTGAATATACTGAATTGAAGTATTATCGTTGAAAGTATTGTTTCAATGTTAGCTACATGTGATTATGTTTAACTGTTCCAATATTTGCATTAGTCTTTAAAATGGAAGATTTGCCAAGCCGCTGGTCATCACACAGAAAAATTCTACCACTTTTAAAATAATCAATCCATTCATAGATCTTGCTTCAACTCAAACAACTCTCTCTGTATTGCTGCTGCATTCACGAATTATCTCTGCTGAATACATACCTTCTTAATTGAGAAAACGTTTCACTGCTCGCATTTCTTCCTTGGTGAAATCAAACAAAGGAGAACTCATTTGGAACAGAATTTTAAACACAATCACAAGTAACAATCGATACCTTCAATGAACAGCTGATAGATGTTATGAGTTATAGCAAAACAATCATAAACTGTCATCACAAAACTGTCATAAAGGTGTTTCGGAAGGAAATCCAATTTTCTCTTTACTGTTAGATTTGCACCATTAATAATGTTTAGGATAATAAAATAATGCTAAAAACAATAATAACATTTGAATAGCCATTGTACTCACTAATTGTATTTTATGCACAACTCTTTATGTTAATCTTAAATTGTCACTTATTAATTTTGTAATTATTGATCTCCAGATGCTCCTGTATGTGTGTATACAGAACCAGTTATTGTAGGCGCATCTTTAGAAGAAGCAGTGAAAGTAAAGTGTTTAGTTTCTGCTGATCCAACAGATCTCTCATTTTTTTGGCAATTCAATAACAGTGGTGAAAGTTTCCAAGTTGCCCCTAGCAGGTAATTGTTTTTATAAAATTATATATGTATGTGTGTGGTTTTTTTTTTTTTTTTTTTTTTTTTTTTTTTTTTTTTTTTTTTTTTTTTTTTTTTTTTTTATATATAATGTGCTTCATAAAGGCTTTATCAAATTGCTCCAATATTTTAATAATAACAAACATGTTGAATCTTAAAAATAGCTCCATTGATAATTATCTTCTGCCTTCATATAACAAATACTGAATTCATTTGTTATTTATTATAATATCAGTTTTGAATTCATAATTTAAAGTTATTAGATATGCTGTATTAGAAATATAAATGTAATCCTTTTGCATAATTGTGTTAAAATTTTAGTGAAATAATAGTTCATGCACTTGGTAATGCTATATATTGGGAAAAACATTTTTTATTGAAGTAATATTTACATTTCCTTATTATGAAATTTAAAATATCATTTTTAAATCCAATATATGAAGATTTGCTTTTAAATTATAACTTGTGATAAAAAGCTTTTTCAGTTATTTTTAACAATAGATACACAATATGTACAAAATTCAAGAGTTTTCTCCTGGAAATATTTTTTACTTTGATTTTAGATATGCAACATCAAATGGAACGATTAGTGAGCTAATTTATACTCCTAAGTCAGAACGAGATTATGGCACATTAACATGTTCAGCTTCAAACAGTATTGGACGTCAAGCAGAACCTTGTTTATTTCAAGTTGTTCCTGCAAGTAAGTTTATCATCATTAAAATATTTTTAAAGGAAAAGAAAACATAAATATTTTTAATCATTCTATAAAATAAAATGCCTCTACTCTTTGTGCATATTTCAAATAGTTGCATTTCAGTGTCCTGATAGTTTTATTTATTTTATTTTTTTAAGAAGAAATTAAATTTTATTTTGGGACATTCAGCTCCTTAAGAATAAATAAATTGAACAATAGCAATTACATTTAGATATACCTGGTAGGCACTGAATAGTAGGGAGATAATAATTAGATTACGAAATTGTGCAACATTTTAACTAAAATAAAGGACCAGCCTAAGTAAACATATGAAATAATGAAATTATAGGTAAATAGATGTCTGTGTGTTTACATATTTGCATGGTAAGCAATATAAATAATAACTGTGAAATAACAGTAGAATGAGATTGGAACATGTCTAATTCTTACTGAATGGAATGGAATTGCTGAGTAAATGGAAAAACAATTGGTGTTTAAATGAAATTAAAGATGAGGTTTTGCATATAGAGGTATGTAAAGAATTCCAAAACAAGTTAGCATGCATTATAAAGGACAGTAAAATGCAAAAGGATGATAAGCAGTTCTATGAGAAGGAAAGTACGGTTTGTGGGCTGGGATCTTGTGATGAAGGAATGGACAGAGGAACAAGTGAATGAATCAAGAAGATAAGACAATTGTTTGGTTGTAAAGACTCAAAAAAGGTATACATTTAAGAAATATTGCCACAGGATATAGCCACTTCAACTCGGCATACCAACCAGAGATGTGGGAGTACCTGGAGACTCTAAAGATGATTCTAATCAAACAATTCATTAGCCTCTTCAATCTAACTTCAAGCCCACCAGAAAGTCCAGTGTATACAAGGCAGCCATTATCAAAATGGGGAAAAATAAGAGAGAAAACTACTAGAAGTCAATGGATTTTAAGTGGGATGGAATCAAGGAATCGCAGAAACTGTATAAGGGTAACAACAGATTTTCAGATAACTTGGAAAGCATGGTCATTTCAGGACAGTTTTTGGTGTCCAGTTGTTGGACAAACATGGTTATTTATTCTGAAGTGTATATTAGTTTTATTATTTACAAAAAAATAATCTACTCTTTGCCTTTTCTATTACATCAAGATTACAGTGAGAAATCATATACTGTTTAATGCAGAAAAGAAAAATACATTCAATTAGAATTTGCATATCCTACAAATTTTAATGAATAACTACGGTCACTTTTACTTTAGAGTAACGTATATTATTGGTTCCTTATAAAAGGCACTCCAATCTGAAAATTATATGTATATTTTTTTTCCTGATGCATTTCATTACGGTTTTTAGGTTGAATGAATACACAGAAATAAATAAATCATGTTAGCTCAATAAAAATAGCCATTCCAGGTCCCTAACTACAACATAATTATAATTAAAAAATAATTCTAACAACTGAAAATTGAATTTTTAGCTCTTTATCTCTGAGCAGTATTGGAAGCTATAATAGCAATTTATGGAGGATACCTGTGGCATTCCCTATATTCCTTACATTTTTAACCTTTTATATTAACAAAGATATGAGAAGTAAACTAAACAAATATGTCTGAGTTGAACTGAAAGTATTATCAATATTATATATAGGAAATTTAAAAAAGTAATGAATATTGAATCAAATTCCCATAAAACATGAGAAAAATGAAATAAAGCAAAAACTAATGAATATAATTATTCCTCAGATATTAAATAAATGCAGTAATAAATAATGTAATTTTATTATTAATTAATCATTTACACATTGAGGTTTCAGAGATCTCATCCATCATCAGGATTATGTTAAAAGAAAACAATACAGAAATTGAACAAATTAATCACTGTCAATAAATTTTTTTTTTTTTTTTTTTTTTTTTTTATATATTTGTTTATTTAGAAATATTACATTCTGTCACATCAAGGACATTTATAATAGTGATCAGAGAAAGCACACTCACACTCTATTTACAATAAAAAAAAAATAAATAATACAGAAACTTAATAATAATAAATACAAAAAAATAAAATAAAAATAAATACAATACAATAAAATAAATGTATAATAATAAATACAAAAAAATAAAATAAAAATAAATACAATACAATAAAATAAATGTATAAATGTAATAAAATAAATGTAAATGTAACTGTCAATAAATAAATATAAATTCTAAAATCACAATCTACAAACTTTTTTTTTTAAATACGCTGTAAATACTTAAAATAATTTTAACTATTACTTTTTCTATTACTATAATTATTATAATTACTTAAAAATTAGATTCAATTACTTTTTTCTTTAATGAGGAGCCATTAAAAACCCTTTTATTTAAAATTAATTTATTAATTTTTCATTCATAAAACGATATTCATTTTACAATATTGAAATTATTTTGTTGTTCAAAGTCCTTGGTTACAATTGTCTCCCTAGCAGAATTTCAAAAATTTCTGTTTGACTGGTGACTGTAAGGCCCGAATATCGACCTTGTCAGTAACCAAATTTCCTATGTGTCACCAAATATTTTAATACATAAAAAAAAAAATATAACAATTTCTAAGTATCAATTTACTTTTTATGAACACATTGACTGCCAACCAACATAATAACGTGTAGTTAATATTCTTACCTAGAATGGAACAAATTATCCCATATCGTATGTTTTGCAGCTGCAATGAAATTCACAGTGTTTTATGGTGATTATTATATATTAAAATTAGGGTTTTTAAATATACAAAATGATTAAATGAAATTGGATTTTTAGGCCCTAATCAAGAAAAATACCATGCCAGTCAACGTGTTAAATTAGTTTGCTACCTATTCAAATTTGTCAGAAATAATTTTTAATTCAATTTCATTTCAGCTAAACCTGGCCCTCTTCATAACTGTACTCTTCGTTCTACTGTCAATACAACTGGAGATTGGCTAGAAGTCGAATGCATTGCTGGGTTTGATGGAGGACTTTCACAGACATTTCACTTGGAAGCTGTTGATTCCCTTACTTCTAAATATTGCTTAAATGCAAGTAATGTTGAGGGTCCTTTCTTCAGAGTAGAATTAGCAGCTTTGAGCAGTGGTCATCCCGGAACCATTCAACTTGTAATGTATGCCGCAAATCAGAAAGGTCGTAGTGAATTAGTGGTTCTGGAAGATATAGCTATAAGGGATGCTGAAAAAAGAACAGGTAATCTTTTAAAAAAAAGTATTATAAAACAAAATCAGTATAATATGCATAAACTATTTTTCGGAAGTTTCTTTGAATTCAAGAAATCTATTTGCATAATAATTTCATTACTTTTGCATTATAAGTCCTAACTCTTGTTTAAAATCTAAATAATATATTAAAGTTACAATTAATCTATCTATAATTCTATCATAGATATAGTTTTTTTTTTTATGGTGATTGAAGTATTCCATAATAATATAGTAATAATTAATTTGAATGCTGTTATTTATAATCTCATTGGGAGTTTTATTTATGTTCTATGTTTCCTAAATTTCAGAATGGGTTTCTGGTACTCAAGGATTTGGAACAGGGTCTTTCGCTGCTTTATTAATAGGAAGTCTTCTAAGTGTTGCATTATTTTTGCTATTAGTAACAGTGTGTGCTTTGAGAAAAAAGGCTTATAATCTCCGAAACAGCTCTACAACACCCACAAAGCAAATAGAAATAACACAAGGTGATGATCAGAGATATGTTGTATCATATCAAGTGAAATCAGAAATCAAACAGCCTGATATTCTGAACAGAGGTGTGTATTTAAATAATACATAAAACAATTGATTTCAGATTAATTCATTGATTATATATTAATATATGTTTGTGATTGTGAAAATCCTTTTTATTAGTGATTAATGTTTTTTTTCTAATAGTATTAATTTACATAAAATTATTGTAACTTATTTTTTCTGTTGTTTTAACTTAATTTTATGGTAGAGACACAAACATGTTTTATTTTATTTATTTATTGTATATTCAATAGAAGGCAGCACATATTAAATCAAATAAATAAATATGTATAAAAATATTTTATGAACTTTAATTCAATAGGTTCCATCTGACGATAAAAAAACAATTATAAGTTATGTATGCTTGATAACATAAACCATAAGTTTGATTACAAAACAACAGATATTTACTATAGAACACAATTATAAAAATGTGAACCTAACTAAACAAAAATATCAAAAGCAACAAATTAATCACTTATTCAAATTAATCGTAACCAGAGTTGTTTTGTTTTTTTTTCAACCTGGAAGCAATTTATTCAGAGGCTTCTTTTGACAAGTTAAGATCTCTGATAAGGTCATTTAATTCCTCCTGGTTGAAATTTTGAGGAATTTCTAACATCTTCTCATAATCATTATCATCTTCATTTCATTAGTACCAGATGGGTTTTAGGGACAAGGTTTGTCCTCAGAAAGCTCTGGTGAAATTCTGGATCGGTAATTCCTCTGAGTGAGGGACCAGGAGTCTTGCAGAAATTAAATCAGGAGAAGTTCACTTGCTATGATTGTTTTGATCGATTCCAGTAATATTCACTGGATAGAAATAACATTCATTGATTAGGTTTTTGGATTCTCTTCAAACCATTGGTATGCCAAATTTCGAACTTTATTTTTTCCTACAAGTCCACTAGCATAAATATCCTATACAAGTTTTACAAACCTGTCCTGGTGCTGTACCCAGGATTTATCCTGATCACTGAGCTTGACACTATAGTGTCCATGATAAACTCTCTTGGCAATGCCACTAACAGTCTTTCTGTTATTTAGTTTAGATTATAATGTAGCCAAACCCATCAAGATTATTTACACGAGTTCTTCTACTTAAAATCATATTTTGTCAATTTCAATCTATCCTGCATGGCTAAAACTCACAAATGAACCTCAAATATAGTTGACCTGCTGAAATGAAGGATAGGATTCCCATTGACGAAGTGGTGATTCCCAGTCTGTTCTAGCAAGAAGGAAGCGGCATGAATTAAGCAGGCAATTTTATTTCTCTTTTCAGATTTATCTCAAACAAAAAGTAGAGCAGATAGAATAAAACTGATGTCATATTTAGGTTTAGCTTCCCAAATATTGCTAAAATCAGTACCAAAATCCTAGCCACCGACAAAGTTTTTTTCTCTTGTTGGGCCTGTGTAATGGACAGTGGTTGATATATTTCTGTGATTCACAGAACTTGGTTGTTAGTGATACCCTCTTCCCTCACAACAATATACACAAAGGTACATGGTGATCCCCTTATGGACTCACTGTTAACCAAATAAACCATCTTTTTTTATGTGCCAGGTATAACACTGACCTTCTCTAGGTACGAACATGCAGAGGCACAAATAATGACTCCTATCATTACCTTGTCATAGCAAAAATAAAATCAAGAATTACCTATGTTAAAAACAAAAGAGGACAAAGAAATAAAAAAATTAATAACAAGATAAGGACCTCGAGGAATCGGAACAATATGTGTTGAAGGTTAATGGAGAACTTAATTTTCTTCCTCTATATATCTGCAACATAGAACAAATGTGATATGGCATCAAAAGCCATGTTAGGAAAGCGGGTGAAGAAAAAGTTGAGTGTAATGTCATCAGAGAATTGCTAACTGGTTTGATGATGAATACCAAAGAGTCACTTATGTCAAGAACGAGGCATATACATTGATGGTTTAATAGAGACACACAAGAGCATTGAAGGATCTCGATCACAAAAGAAGAAAACAGGAAAAGCAATTGCTCAGAAGGAAAAATTGGAATTGAAAGAACAAACAGCTTGAGAAAGTTGAGCAGCTCTAACTTAATACAAATGATTGTCAAAATTTATACAGAAGAATTAATAATAAGCAAAAGCATTCTAAACCATGAACCGCTGAATATAGAGATACAGATGATATCCATCTCACTAGAAAACATAAGGCACATGGAATTGACTAACTATACCTATATTGTTAAAGACTTACAAAACCTATTGATATCTACGTGGATGTCCAAAATAATTCCAAGCTCATGGAAAAAGTCGATACTGTGCCCAATGGCTATACTTGATTGTAAAAACTATCGAGGTATATCGCCATTGCCTTGCACGTATAAAATATTTTCAAACGTTTTATAAATACGATTTTTGCAATATGTGGGTGGTTTTCTGGGAAAAATATCAGTGGGGGTTATCCAAATGTAAATCATCAGTCAATCAGATCTTCTTATTTTGTATTATCCTGGAAAGAAGCAGAGAACACTGTGCTCCTAAGCATCATCTGTTTTTGTGGAGTTCTAAGCTGCCTATGACAGTGTATTACGTGAACCTTTTTAACAAGCTATGAGAGAACTAAACATCCGAGAGAAACTGATCTGATTAATTAAATTGACCATGGCAGAATATATAATGTAGAGGTTGTGAGAGGTGAGATTCCCAATGAACGGTGTGAGAAAATGAGATGCTCATGGTGTGTATGCTCTTGAACATTGCAATGGAAAAAACTATCGGATGCTCAGATCCAGACAACAAGCATGGTGTTTAATAGAATAGTTCAAATCCTTGGTTACTAGAATAATATAGATATTATTGGAAGATTGCAGGCTGCAGTAAGTGAGAAGCCATAATAACTCTAGAAGCAACAGCTGGACAACAAAAAATCTGGTGCAGTGCGCATATCACACTACATTCACTCACCATCCTACTTTGAGTAGAAATAGGTATTTTCATATAAAGGGAAATTAAAGAGCTTTTGCTCTGAAGCACCCCCGCCCTCCAAAAAATGTATACATTTTTCATTGATCTGTCGAGGTATTGTATGGATTATACAGTTATTAGAAGGCCTCAATAGAGCATGTTCAAATTTGGGTTATATGACTTAGTGGATGAAGGAAGAGGTTTACTGAGG